>CM035412.1:51425456-51500456 GCA_020310875.1 Ceratopteris richardii | reverse complement strand
ATTGGTGAGCATACTCAGGGCTATTAGGAGTTTTGGCCTTCGAGCGCACTATTCCAGCACCTATGCAAGAAATTTCATCCTTTTGTGCAAAACATATATACAAGTTTTGGTTCACCAATACAAGCACCTCAAAGTGTACTACAGGTTTAGTGGAGCTCGATAGGGCAGTTCTTTCAACTTTTTGAGATACAATCATATTTTTACATCAGGGTATTTTCGTCAGTGGCCATGGCTGAAACCACTGATGTATTCTGTATGTTGGCTATTGAGGACAAGTTGGATGGTACCAATTACCCATTGTGGGCATATACGATGCATCATGTATTGGTCGCAAAAGGACTGTGGAATATTATGCAGGGTGTTGAAAAACGACCTACTACACCTCCAAATACAGTTATTGAAGGTGATGTAGATGGAGTTGAAGATGATGATCTTCAAATTCATGTTTGTACTATGGTTCTTGCTACACCTATGATAGAGAAAATTTGATGGGATGGTAGAGATTCTAAGGCACATGCATTGATGGCTTTGTCTATCAAACGTGTCATTATCCTGCATATCCGCTCTTGCAAAACAGCAAAGGGTGCTTGGTATACACTTACCACCTTATACCAGGCAAGAAATGAGGCTAGTGTTGGTTACCTCCGAAAACAGTTGGAGAGTGAGCATATGAATGAAGGAGATTCTATGGACAGATTATTTGACAAAGATCAAAGATTTGAAGGAACAATTGATTTATGTTGATGAATTCTTACCAAACAGTTCACATGTGGAGTTCCAAGCAGACTTTTGAAGAAATGTTCTCCACAAGGTGGGAATAGCACTCACATATCTTCATTCCTAGACCCACCCATCTATTGCAACTGTCTGTAGTAGAAAAGGCCTTGCATGCAGATTAGCTACGCATTCCACATTTGGATATACCAGGTCTTGTCGATTAGGACAACTTAATGACAAATCTAGCGAGAGGCCCCATACTCAAAAAGCATTGCTTAGCTACTAATGTCATTGAATTTACATCACACACCCTTCACAATAAAGGTATGTCAGAGACGATAGGCACGAGAGAGGGGGTTTGTTGGCAATATCCAAGGGGGTCCTAGCAGCTTGACAAGACAAGGAAGCATGTGACAAACCAGTCAGAGAGAATCAGAACAAAGAGAGGGCCAAGCAAGATTGAGCAGACAAGGAAGTCAATGAAGATCCAACAACTAGGCATATCAAATTTCCAAGTCCTACTTCTTGCGAAACAATGATTTTGATCACTACACACCATTATAAATTCCATTTTTGACAAAGTAGGTAGGTACTTGTTTTGAGTGTGCCAAGCATAGATTGTGTTGATGGAGGGGGTTTACTCATATCATAGGCAAGTTCAAGACTACCCTCATTGAATCTTGGAGCATAGATATATGGGGCTTTTACATTCTTGAATGTTTTGAAGACCACCGTCATTAGCTAAAAAATCTTCATATACATCTTGGCAACAATGTCAGGCACATTCTTGAATCAGGATGACCAACAGTGTACGGTTGATATCATGTAAGCCATGCTGGGTGGTCCTTTTTAGTGGAGCAAAGTAAAGGTAGTTTATCCAATCTGAGAAACCCTTAGTGGTGTTCACTTTGACTCTGAATTTGGGCCATGGTTCTTGGGTGGGTACTGGGCAATAGCACATATTGTATTTGATATACAAGGATGCATTGGACCATGTGTGCATCATCTCTGGATAGGTCGCTAATAGTCGTGTGTGCTAGTTAGGTTGAAATATCATTCCATTCTTTATTGCTTCCGGTAGGTCCTTTGGTTCAAATTGAGTTGCAAACGTTGTTTTCACTCCAACCACCGTTTTGATCTTTGTGTTGTAGTCAGTGAGTAGGACAAAATAATTCATATATTGCAATTGGGACATGGTAATGATCCGCTAATGGGAGAGGTTCTAGAAATATGCTGACTTGAGTACTGTGTCTTCATGACTTGCCATTGATTGGATCTGTATGGCCACCCAATCATTGTGTGTTCTGCCAATTTGTTCGACCTGTTTGAGCCATTCCGATGTGATTTCAAAGGTATCTTAGCCTTCCTCTGTGGTTCATCCCCCGGCTATTGGTATGCGCTCATAGAGCTCCTCAAAAGTTTCTTCCACAAGGATTTTGACTACTTCTTCAGGTTCGGGTTCCATAGGTGGAGAGGGTGGTTTTTCGTATTGCACTAATTATGTTTGAAGTTCATCAACTTATTTTTGGAGGTTTTCTAGTTCTTGTGTGTTGGGTGGGAGAGGGATGGCCTCTGGTACTTGTGTGTTAGCCTTGGCTATCTACTTTTTGAGCTCTGCTTCCAACTTGGCATATGACTCCAAGAAATTGGTGTGTGCTTTGGATTATGGAAGTATGGGGGGGAGGGTGGCATCGTGAGTAGAGAGATGTCCATGGGATCAGACAGTGTCGTGGGTGTGGGTCCTATCATGAAGATGGGGATGGTAGGTGTGGTGCATGTTGTGTTTGTGTAAAGTGACACTACTAAAAATGGGTCCACGCCCAAAGAGAATGGTGTTGAAGGGCAAGTGAAGGCTTCCATGAATGGAAATCAGAATGGTGGTATGGTGGTAGCAATTGTAGGGGGTCAAAGCGTGCAATAATAAGGGTCTGTTGTGAATGGTACCTGGGTGCAAGGGGTAACAAGGAAATCAAGACTTCCTTCTGTGGGGCGGGGATGACCTACTACCACTAGTTACGATAGGGTGACCGATGGCAGGTTCCAGAAGTTCAATCATATTGGTGTAGAGAGGGTTACTGATGGAAGTAAAGAGGGTGGCTTGGGAGATTGGTTTGCGGAAGCTGAAGGAACGTGTGGATGTAACGATGTAGGTAGTGGTTATGCCTCGGACGGTACGAGGTGGTGATTGTGGAGGGGTCTAGTAGATAGGCTTGAGCTCCTCGAAGATCATGCCGCAAAAGCTCTAGGTTCAAATGTTGCCTCAGGTAGAGGTGAATTACTGTAATCCTCCATGGTGCTCTTGGACCCTTAAACTAGTGTTTTCCTCTCGAGATGTACCCAAGAAATATACCCTAGCAGAATGTACCCTTGTCTGGATGTACCCTGATGTACCCTGTCTGGATGTACCCTGGTGTACCCTGAGAAGTGTACCCTAACAGGATGTACCCTGAGACGTGCCGCGCCGCGTCGCACCATGCCGCCTTAGGGAATCTAAAACTCTCTATTGCCACTCAAAATTAAAATTGCCTCGCGTGTAGCCAATGGATGCCAACGGTCGCCAAGGGAGCCTTGGGTGCCAATGTTGCCAGTGTATTGCCTAAGTTCTTTGCCTTAGTTGATGCCTTGGAGTAAGCTGAAGGAGTAAACGTAGGTGCAAACGTAGGTGTAAACGTAGGTTTTGGTTCTAGAACTGGAACAGAAACAGAAACAGGAACCGGAACCGGAGATGAAGACGAATACGGAATCTGAATCGCAAACAGAGAACAGAGAATAGAACCCTCCGTATTGATGGGTGCAGAGCTCTGATACCACTGTTGTCAGGATCTTGCTCACGCACATACAAAGATTACGAACACTGAAAACACACAAAAAAATAGAGACAACAAGAGATGAGACTGAACGCAGTATTGGGTGCAATCTCCCCCCATGCACTCTATTGTGACAGTCCACAAAGTGCATGTATTTATAGGAATTTTTTATTACGTCGAAAAGAGTGGTTACATGAGAGCGGCTTCAAAAAGCAAGCATGAAACTAAAAGTTGCTAACTTTTACAGAAAGCCATTGCTTTCAATAACATAAACTTCGATCTACAACGACCCTTATTCTAACCATTACTTTTCTAACAGTTTCTAACAATAGAACCTTCTACGAGGTAAATAATAATTATTCGAATTATTGATATCCACCCTTCACGTCTTGCACGCTCCTCACGAACCTTCAGCTGCTATATCAGAAACATCAAAAAGACATTAATACATTAATAATTTAACACTCTAACAATGCATTGTTCAACATATTCCATGTTACACTCCAACAATGCATTGTTCAACATATTCCATAAGTTATAACAAATATGCTCAATTAATAGTTTTCCTATACTAAAGGAAAGACGGCGTCATGCTTGAACACTCACACAACCAAACGACGTTTTTTTCTACGTGTGGCGCGACAGGCTGTGCGACGCTCGCATAGAGCGTCACTAACATGACGGTTTTGAACAACGATGCTTTTTGCATCGACGCGTTAGCATCACTTACACGACGGTCTGTTGATGGAAAAAAATTAAAACGTTGGAGGCTCTTCGATTGACATTTTCACGCATCTGATCGAAGAGCTCTCCAACGTTCGCAATTGCGCTGCACTTACGAGCTGAAACAAGTATATGCAGAATTGTTGTTTTGCCTAAGCTCTCTCTTATTGTCTCCCTCTATCTCTGTTTCTCTCTTTCTACATCTTTCTCTCTTTGAATTCTCTCTCTCTCTCTTCTTTCTCTCTTTATTGTAGGTTATTCAAGAAGTTAACCAAGCAAAAAGTATGGCTAACTATTGAAAGTACAATTTCTATTCTTTGTATATCATTTGAATTGTGTTATTTTCATTAGATAGCATACTCACACTTATTGATATGCACTTATACACTTATACATGATGAAGATGCACTTTCATACATATACACATATACACATGCACATACACACACATATATACACACAGATACATGTGCACATACACTTAGACATACACTTAGACATACACACATATACACATAAATATGCACAAACATTTCTACAACCACATAAAAAGACTTACATGCATGCATTATTGCATATATATATATATATATATATAAATATATACACACACACACATAAACATATACGTAAATACATGTATATGCACATCCACATGCATGCACATTCACATGCATGCACATGGATGCAAATGGAAATGCATCCACATACACATGCATGTTTCATACATATACACATGCATATACATACATTATACACATATATATGCACATACGTACACACAAATATACACATGCACACACACATGCACATACCTACATATACACATATACATGCACATACACACATAGACTTACACATGCACATACACACATAGACTTACACATATACATGCACATACATATACACACACATACACATGCACATGCACATACTCATACACACATATACACTTACACATGCACATGCACATACATACATATACACACACATACACATGCACATACATACATATACACACACATACATATACACTTACGTACACACATATGAATGAATTATATAATTAAAGTATTAAAACACATGCTTAATATAAACAATAATAACAATCAATAGAACAAAACTCTTCATTACTTAATACCATACACACAATTCAAAACATAACTAAAATGAAAAATATATAGATAATATATATATATATATATATATATATATATATATATATATATATATATATATATATATATATATATATATATATATATATATATATATATATATATATATATATATATATATATATATATATCAATGTAAATACATATAATCCAATTTCATAATCAACTAGAATCCTAATCATCATCATCATGATCATCATCATCAGCAGCAGCAGCATCATGATCATCCTGATCATCCTCATCCTCATCCTCATCCTCATGATCACCCTGTGACGATCGAGATCATCCCTCCTGTGTCTGTCTCTCCACCTCATCCATATCTGTCTCTCCATAATACTCCTATATTACATATAACAAACATAAATAAATAAAACAATTAAACCATTCATAAAAACAAAATAATTATATAAAATTTAATAATACTCACAAAGACATCAGGATGATCTCACATATACTCGCTCAAACGTCGATATCCAAAATGTGTAGCATACTCGATCTCGTGTTTCGTAGGATATCGGCCATAATCCTTTCGTTACATTGAAACAAATAAAAAAGATTAGTTGTTTGCATTTTAACTAAAATAAAAAATATTCTCATAATAACACATATACTTACAAATGTAGCTACAAAACCATTATGGCCCATTTGGCCTAGGTGCAATGTGTGGCCTGACTCCACTCTCTTCTTTGCAGCAGCCTGTTTATTTAAGCAAAAAAATTACATAAATTAAACGTAAAAAATTACTAAAATATATAAAAATTATAAATATAAACTATTAATTTGTGTACCTTCTACTGAGGAAATGACTCCTGAAGACGTAGCTGTCTACGAAAAAACTGCCACATCTCAGGTGGTATGTTAAGTCGCCTCTTATTTTTTTCCACTATACAATATCTCTTGTTAATTTAATCTCAAACAGAAAGAAAAATCAAAATGCATACACATATATACACACACATACCCACATACACATACCCACATACACATACCCACATACACATATACATGCAAACATATACGCATACATATATGTATACATATACACATATACATACATATAACATAAACACACATATACATATCCACATATATACATACACACACATGCATGCATATACACTCATTCATACAAAATACATGCATTTATCCCACAATAATGTGTAGTTGTATATGTGAATATGTGTGTATGTGTAAATGTGTATATGTGAATATGTGTGTATGTGTAAATATGTATATGTGAATTTTTTGTGTATGTAAATAATTAGATTATTAATATCAAATACCATTATTTGTAGACTCTGATCAATCAGATGGAACTCCACCACCGTCTCCTCATCGTGCAACGACTATATACTGTAAGTATATCAAACATTTAATTTTAAATATATTTGATGGATACATAACTTATATTTTTTTTTTTGTTTCTTATTATGTGCAGATTCTGATCAATCAAAGGGTACTCCACCACCTCCTACCCATGCAACGATTTCACATGTGTCCTCCGATAGAAATTATGATGAATTTTACTATCAGAAGAATATTATATGTTGGTGTAACTCTTGTTATGGCACGTATCGAAGACCACAATTGAAATGTATTGAACATGAGGCAGAGTATGGTACTTTTGAGCGTGCACCATCACCTAGTCAACGTGATAATGCTTGGGTATGTATTTATATATATATATTAATGTTATTATTTTATTTAAAAACCATATACAAAATCAAATTACTATTGATATACAGGAATACTTGCTCGATGATGATGATGATGATAATTTTTCTCATAATGTTAATATACCTCGTACACGTCATGGACTTGTTGTTCATCAATTACAAGCAGAGGTTTCTAGAAATCATCTACCTCTTGGTTTAGAGATTGAAACGGCTGGAGATTATCCATTGCCAGCTCGTGATCGTTCTTTAGTACAAACATATGATAGAAGAAGATATGGAGGATGGAATAGAGGGCCACGTCCTTGAGATGGAGAGGTTTTCAACTTTTGGGGTAATCGCTATATGATTGCTCCATCCACTATTACTAATGCTGGTCGTGGTCTCTTTATTGTAGAGGATTTGTATGTGCCTCCGAACTCTGAAGTCACTCTTATGTCATTTTGTGGTCCTATATATGGATGGGGAGATTGGCATCGACTTTCACGTTATGTTTAGAGCATGAGTACTTATGGAATATGCTTGAACGCAGCATCGCTTACTATTAAAAGGATTTTACATGCAGAAAATGAAAGATTATATATTGATGGAAGACCTTACACACATGGAAATATAGTAGGTTTAATAAATAGTAGTCGAGGGTTAGATAATAGTTCAAGGACTAATTGCACATTTGAGGAGCGTGAAAATAGTCATGAATCACCATACATGAGTAGATATGTATCAAGATACATAGTTGTCAATGCTATTACTACATTACATGTCGGTGATGAACTATTAGTGAATTATGGATGGCATAGACCTCCAAGAGCACCTTTTAGCTAGAGAGAATAAAAAATTTCTATCCATATTTAATAACTTATATACTTAATTTTATATTTAAAGTTTACTTTTTATTCATTTATGGAATACTAATGAATTTTATTTATATGTGTAGATTCCAACATATGATGTTGATGATATTCCTCCACACCATTCACAATTGCTAGTAAGACCTCATTTATTAGAAGCTTCTATGAGGAGGCTACGCAAAAGTAATCCTGTGGAATATGCAAGGTTGAAATATCTATTTCAAAAGACGATAAAGCACAAGATTTGTGTGACAATGATGAAGATGATGGCATGGCAGAAGTATGTCATCTTCTTGATCCTATGCATATATTCAAAAATATTGGTTATTCACTATGGCAGCATCTTCTTGGACTAAACAATACCATAGCATCAAGGAATGATTTGAAAGATAAAAAATCCAAACCAAAGTTATGGCCAGTTTTTGATAGACATCGACAAGAAACGACTTATGCACCTGCTCCTTGGGTACTTACAACAAAAGAGATACATACTATCAACAATAGAATTCAATTGATTAAGATTCCTACAGGATATGGAGCATCTTTTGAAAACATGTTTACTATGGATGATAAGAGCTTATCTGGGTTAAAGGCTCATGACTAGCATAACTTTTTGAAACATATTTTACCTTTGGTTATTGATGGATGTAGAATGAAAGGAGTACGAGATGTGATCTATTGTTTTGGATCACTTATAAGGTAATTATGATACTTTTATATTTAATATGTATGAATATTGGATATCTTTTTTTTTTAATTAACTTCTTTATAATTGTTTTTATGATATGTATAGGTGGATTACATCCAAAGAGATTGACAAAAACTCGATCCCACAAAAAAAAAAACGTGAATGCGAAGAGCTACTATGTTTGATGGAGAAAGAACTTCCTACTTCATTTTTTGATATTCAGGTTCATTTATTAGCCCATCTTGTAGATGAAATAGAGATTGCAAGTGTTTTCAACACTTGATGGATGTTTTGGGTCGAGCGAGTTATGGGAATATTAAAAGGTTATGTGCGACAAAGAGCAAAACTAGAAGGATTCATGGCAAAGGGTTGGATGCTTGAAGAGTGCATGTATTACGTTAGTGAGTACCTTGAAAGAGTTCATGAAGAAGCTCCACGTGCATGGACTAACGAGCCTTCTTCAGAAATAACAGATGAGGTATTATCAAGTAAGGGAGTTCCATTCTTATTTACATTTCAAGAAAAAAATGATGTTTCTACTTTTGTAGCATATAATAGCGAATGCATGCAAGCATTCCTTAGCAAGTACGAGGAACTTCAAAATCTCCGAAGTAAAAGGCGAAAAAACAAAAGATATAGACATAATCTCGATAATAATGAGATTACAGACATATGTTCTTTCACGGATTGGCTATATAGTCGTTTGCAATGCAGCAACGCAAATAATGAAGAAATCTCAGATGAGCAGAGAGAGTTAATGATAGGTTGTGAATGAAAGGTAATTTTATTAAAATAATATTTTATTTTTTTCATATATGTATATTAGTTTCTATTTACTAATTGAATTTCTTTTGCAGGCTCAAATGTTCATTAATATGTGGGCTTTTGGACAACATATTAGAATCAAAGCCATTAATTCTTTACGTAAAACAGAGGATTCTAGTATTGTTGATTCTTTCAAGCAACTATCACATGCTAGCTCAAAAGACACGAACTTTATAGATGGTGAACTTGGTTACATAGGAACTATTGTTGCTATCTACGAAATTTCATTTCGTACATTCAAACAGGTAGAAAAAAGTTTATATTTTTTATGATAGAGTTAGTTATTTTTTTAAGCACCTAATAATGGGTTTTTGTTGTTATATATTTTTATAGGTCATTTTGAAGGTTGACTGGTCTCGAGCCGAGTATAAAGGTAGTCATTCCACATTAAGAAAGGAATTATTTGGGTTTTGGGCAATTGATTCTTCCAAGGTAATGCGATCTACTAAAGAACCATATATTCTTCCTAGGCATATTGAATAAGCATTTTTTTATAAAAACCCAGATGCTCATCCTTGGTGGAAAGTCATTCATGTGCAACCTAGAGGTAGTTCATTGTTTGAACAGTTTATTGTTAGAGAGATCGAAGAAAGTCCTCTTGATGATTCAACATCAGATACTGATACATCAACATCTGAAAGAGAAATTAGAATCATTATACGTGATAATGATACTAATCTTTTTGATGAAGAGGATAATTCTCTACATGCTGATTCTACTGATGAGGAAGAGGAATATCCAAAAATAGATATTAATCCATCAATAGATGATGTGACTCATGATAACATAGATTTAACAATAGAAGAAATAAATGAAATCAATAAGGATAATGAAGATGAGACTATATTGATGTCTTACCAAGATGATCGCAATAATGAAAACATATGAGTAGATTAGATAGTAAGTAAATTCTACTCTAGTTATCGATCAATAACTTGAAGCTTCTGAATGGATATCAGATAATAGATTTTTTATTAACTTGAATAACAATGAATCCTACTAGAGAGATGAAATCATGTTCTTTTAAGTTAGAACATGAAGCTCGGGAGTATGCCTACTTATTTTATATATAGCTTTATCTTCGAGGAGCAAATTTTTATCATGTATGTATGCATATGTGTGTGTATTCATGTGTATTATATGTATACATATGTTAGTATGCATATATATGTATTTCATGTATATGTATGTGTTTGCATGTGTGTGATATATGTATACATGTATTAATATGCATATGTGTATATATGCATATGCATTTATGTAAAATATTCATGTATTCATGTAATATATGCAAGTGTTTATAATTGTGTACATGTATATATGTATATGTGTCTATGTGTAAATATGTACATGTAAATATGTATGCATGTATATATATGTTTATGTGTGCATGTAGGCATGTATATGTGATGTGTACATGTATATATGTATATGTGTCTATGTGTAAATGTGTACATGTAAATATGTATGCATGTATATATATATTTATGTGTGCATTTAGGCATGTATGTGTGATGCATAATATATCTACTCCATTTTATATTTATGTATGTGTATCTACATGATGTGTATATATATTTATATATATTATGATCCTCGTTGATTCGAGTAGCTATATATAGAGGCATAAGGTTGGGAGGAGAGACATCTCGGAGGAATAGATGCAATGTGTACATATACTTCAATCATATGGCTAAAAGGTTGAATTAGAGTTTTTAAATTAGGGGTTTGAAAAGCCTAATATCAAAATTAGTGTTTTCAAATTATGATTTTTGAAATAGGATTTATTTATTTATTTATTTATGCATATGCATGTGTTGTGTATGTATGTGTATCTATATGTGCATATGCATCTGTTGTATATATGCATGTGTATATGTATATATGCATGTAAATATGATTATATGAGTCTATGTGTGTGTACATATGATTATGCATATGTATGTGTATGTGTATGTGAGTATGTGTACGTGTATGTGCGTATGTGTATGTGTCTATGTGTATACATTATATGTGTGTAACTGCATGCATGTGTATGTGTGTGTAAAAATGTGCATGTATGTGTGTGTATGTATAAATGTGCATGTATGTGTATATGCGTGTGTATGTCTGTATTTGTACCTCTAGTCTCACTCTTTTCTCTCTCTCTCTCTCTCTCATATACATACATACATACATAAACACACATACTCATATCCACATATATATACATAAAAGCAGTGCATATCATGCATTATCGCGACGATGAGCCATAAGTGTCCGCATCTCTTTTAGACACCACTTATGCGACCATCCTGTCCCAAACTTTGTCTCAAGTGAACTAAGTACGTATTTTTTATCCCTCTCATCATGCTCACTACAAAAATAAAAAAAATAATGCAAATAAAACATAAGATATTTATTTCAATTTATATATAAATTTATACTTACTTCCACGGTAAGTGGACAAGGCACAGGTAAGAGTCGCATAATGCCCACATTCTTCTCTTGAACTCCAATCCATTCCCTATGTACACAATGTTCCCCTCTGGCTCTATATCGCACTCTAGTCCTAAGGTGCATATGCATGTCCTCATAGGCAACTCTGCTCTACTATCATGACCTAGAGGCGGTATAGGTGTCTTGAAAATAGATAGATAAAAATAAATAAAAATATGTGTTATAATATCATTAAAAAAGTTTATGAAAAAAAAACATACCTATGAGCAGATAGCTGCCTTCCTACATGTGGAGCTGCAGAAGAGCCCTCCTCTGATCGCTAGGTAAGCATCTGAATCGTATAGTCCAGCTCATCATCAAACATCTCTGAGGAATCATGCATGATGGCCCCTAGAGTATCAGACGAAACTCTTGCTCTCATAAGACTTTTTATGAGAGTGAGTTTCACCTTTCTCTCTCTAGTAGGATCCATAATACCTAACATATAAAACAAAATGGGTTAGAAATCAATATATATATGTGTACATATGTATGTGTGTATGCATTAAGTATGTGTATGTATGCATGTGTGTGTATGTATGTGCGTGTATGTGTGTGTATGTGTGTATGCATGTGTATGTGTGTGTATGCATCATTATGTGTGTATGTATCTATGTGTGTATGTGTGTGTGTGTATATGTGTGTGTGTATGTGTGTGTGTCTATGTGTATGTATGTGCGTCTATGAGTGTGTATGTGTTTATGCGTGTGTATGTGCCTATGTGTGTGTATGTGTCTATGTGTGTGTATGTGTGTATGTGTGTATGTGTATGTGTATGCATATGCATGTGCATTATGTATGCATATGTGTGCGTATGTGTGTGTATGCATTATGTATGCATTATGTATGCATATCTGTGTGTGTATGAATTAAGTATGTGTGTATGTGTGTGTGAATGTATGTGCGTGTATGTGCGTGTATGTGTGTGTGTGTATGTGTGTATGCATGTGTATGTGTGTGTATGCATCATTATGTGTGTATGTGTGTGTATGCATCATTATGTGTGTATGTGTGTGTATGCATCATTATGTGTGTATGTGTCTATGTGTGTGTGTATATGTGTGTGTATGTGTGTGTGTCTATGTGTATGTGTGTGTGTCTATGAGTGTGTATGTGTTTATGTGTGTGTATGTGCCTTTGTGTGTGTATGTGTCTATGTGTGTATGTGTCTATGTGTGTATGTGTATGCATGTATGTATGCATATGCATGTGCATTATGTATGCATATGTGTGTGTATGTGTGTGTATGCATTATGTATGCATATGTGTGTATGCATTAAGTATGTGTATGTATGCATGTGCATTATGTATGCATATGTGTGTGTATGCATGTAAGTATGTATGTATGCATATGCATATGCATTATGTATGTATATGTATGCATGTATGTGTATGTGTGTGTATGTCTCTCTATGTGTGTGTATGCATATATGTGTGTGTAAGTGTGTGTGTATGTGTGTGCATGTATGTATGTGTGTATGCATGTGTATGTGTGTGTATGCATCATTATGTGTGTATGTGTATTGCATCGCGAACCTCTTTTGCTACGGATGTGAGCTTGAGCTATCAACGATGCCACACAGAGATGTCATTCTTTCCTCCCAACCGCCGAGCCATCCTCTTTCACGATACTTACTCATAAGAAGTCTCTCATAAGCTTTCTCTAGTATAATAACAATGCATCTATCTGATGCCATGTGGCAAAACTTGCCACTTCATCTTAGAGGTGTTCCCATGCAACACCCATAATATGACATTTCCTTCCACTTGAAAACATTTTTGTCCTCGAAAATGTAGATGAAATGTCCGTAATGGAAGAAGAAAGTGCTCGGACTCCCCTGAACCCCATGTACTCTATGTACATGGTCATCTCTGTGTGCTGTTTCCCCATATCCTTCCCCTTAAGAAGGCTCATATGATCATCTTAAAGATGGGAAACCGTCTAAGTGTGGTGCCTACTATCTCCCATGTACACTCAACTTCCAAATTATCACTCCCATGATATACAACATCATCCAAATGACCTAAGCCCATATGATGTATCCTCTATGGAGTAATAATATGTAAAGCAAGTGTAAAAGTGCCAAACTTATAAGCTTGACCATATCACAATGGAGATAATAAACCATATAATCCTCTAAAATATAGAACAAAGTCCCAGAACAAGTGACTCCAAACCCATCTAAGACTAAATGATCGTTTGCCCTCATACCACTCTAGGTCTTCCTAACCTTGAGCGTAATCACAAGTAATAGTTTAACTTAACTATCTTGTGAACTATGCAAATCCATCATCTAGCTCATGGTGGTAAAATGCAATCTCTATATTTCACCAACCCAAGAAGTCTATGGTTTTTCATCCATTACCTGTGGACTAAGTTCTATTGGAAGAGCATCTATTGGCACTAGTGCAAACTCTAATATTTCTCTTCCCTATAGTTTTCCATATGAATGCAAAAAGCATTCTCTTTGAGATTTAGATAATCCCTAAGTACCCATCCTCCTAACTGATGTCTACTCATCATACTCATGATGTAACATCAACTAAGTGTTTGGTATCCTAATAGGTTAGATATATCTCTATATTCTATAAACCCTAAAGAGAAGAGTCATAACTCTACTCCCAGTCTAACTAATGTCAATAACTAGATCATCTCATCTAGTCAGAGACCATCACTGGAGTAACATAATTGCTCCTCTCTAGAGTCTCCAGGTGAGACTCAATCTAACCATCATGATTAACTGATCTCCCTCTTGTCTTTGATAGAAGAGTGCCACTTCTATCTAGACAGCCAAAATGAGACAGTAAAACTCTCTCTCTATCTCTCTTTATAATCTCCTCTAAGGAAAAGAGCTCTGGTAGTGGAATCTATTCCACTTTCCCTTTCCCTTTGAAAGAGATTCTGTTGAATCTGTTTGCTCTACTCATCCATAACTGAGAACATGTATATAAGTTCTCCATATTTTTCCTTCCAAAGTAGTGGAGAGTCATACTCCCATGTGAAGGAAAATTACACTGACAAGTAGAGTAAATGAATTCCTTCTGAAATAAAGACTAAGAGATGTTTCCCTAACACCTCTTCTGTCTAAAGGGAAACATACTCTATTCTTCTCCTATGAAGAAATCATGTTTTCCTTTCCTTCTTTCTCTCTCAAAGAGTAGGAGCTAAAGTGAGACCACTGAGCTAAAGTGAGATCTCTCCTTGATCTCTAATCTAATTCCCACTTTCTACTTTCCTTAAAAGAGAAACTTATGAATTCATTTGTCCCTCTCTTCCATGACTGATGCATAATCCCTCATTACATACATTACTATAAAGATGGAGAACAAATCTCCCATAAGTAATGAAGGTGAATGTAGTGAAGAGTGGAGAAAATAAATTCCTAATAAGGGTCAAAGCCCTCTGCTAAGATGGTCGACAATGATATGATGTGATACCATAAACACATGTGTATCCATACTAAAGAGCTATCTCTGACAACCGTCCTCTATGGATGGATCTATACGATCCCATGAAAGTCATGGAACTATCCTTCCTAAAAACCTGAAAATGAGTATGTGATACCAATGGTGATAAAATCACCCATCACATTCTCTATTGGAAGAATAAATCTTCCTTAAACTATGAAGGATAACTCCCAATCCTAAGGAGATGTCTACTAAGAGCTCTCCTCTGATCTAGTGAGACATGACGTCATGAATGATGAGTCCTTTTCTTCCTAGCCATAGACGAAGAGTGTTCAAAGGGAAGTCATTTCCACCGTCCCATACCAGTGAAAACTTCTTCCAATTCATGGTATCATATCTACACTAAACCAAATATTTATTCCATGTAATGGAATATATAGGTGGACTCTAATGAATCCCCTATCCTAAAATCATGTCAGTGGACTCAAATGAGTCCCATGTCCTTGAACTAGTTAGTTTGGTTCTAGTCAATATGTGACAATGGATATCCATTTCTGTTCCAAACCAACTTGTCCCTAGGTACAAAGACTAAGTCTAAGTACCTCTCTATAGATCCCGATATATATATATAGGTATTGAGTACCCAAACTATTTCTTACTAAGGGATCTATGCTCTAGATCATAGAGCTAGTGCCATACCTCTGGCCTTCCTAACCATCATTGGAATCACATAAGCACCCCTCGATGTTGTCTCATGAAACCCATCGTTGTGATCCCATCTAATTGGTTTCCTTAATAGTGTAGCAGAAGTGCTTCACTACTTGCTCAAGCGATGTGTATCAGCGAAACTAATCACTCTTTAGGCATGTTACTTTTCCATAACATTCTTACCTAAAAGCAAGTGCGTATATAATGCCATATGGTAAGAAAAATTTCGACAACATTTCCTCAGGAAATGGAATCCAAAAAAAATTAACCGTAAGCTCAGTGGCACACAGGCCACCCAACAACATAGGGCTTGACAGGCCCATGGCATGCATGCCATAAACTTATATATGGACTCCATAACCTGCAAAAACATAAAAACAATTGCTAGCAACCATTCTCTGTGTTGCATAGCCATGTGGTTTCTGTAATCCTCTTTCTTGCAAACAATCAAAAAGTATACTTCTTGCATGTCGATCCATACTTTTAGAAATCAAACAATGATCAACATTTGATGTATGCAATCCAATCTATGCATGTACATACACAACATGCCATAACATAAAGTAAAATGCCTGAAACATAAGGCATACGTCCCTGAATAGATTGGTTTTGGAGCTGCATGCATCCAATCCTTCTCACGAGCTTCGAGATCTCTGCAACTTCCTTCTCAGGTCCCAGCATAAGCTTTGAAGTTTCCAAAAACATCGGATCACTTCCCAAAACATAAAACATGGTCAAGTGATTACCAAAATAATGCAAATTTAGTCAAAAAATGCATTAGTAATCCTTCTTTAGACCTGCAAAAACCATTTCAGGACCTGAAAATGTTCATAAACTGAAATATATAACATGTGCAAAGAGCTCAAAGTGAAATTACTCAAATCGCCTTCCTGGTTTGTAAAATATGGCTCCCGGAAGGTTATTGCCAAAAACTGTTCAGACTTTGCAGAGCTGTATAGACCAGCAGAAATACTTAGTTTCCAAAATTTCTTTTGATAAACTGAAAGTAGACCTTATGCTCTTCGAAATGAGCCATAGCACGTCCAATTTGGAGTTTTCTAACCCAAGATATGGCCATTCCAAGCGGGACATGCCAAGTTAGTGGACTGTTGGAGGGGCTAGAAAAAGTGTAAAAATGGATTTTTGGGGTGCCCAAAAGCATTCTTCCATCAAGCAAAGCTAAAATTCTCTCCATATCCTCAGAGACTGGTATAAGAAGATGCTTGGCCCTATTTTCACCTTTCCAAATCCTCCCTTCATGCATGCTAATTCGCTCCCCAAAAGAGGCCTAGATCAAGATTTTTACTTTCATGTAAAAACTTAAATGGGAGCTCTTACCAAGCTTCTAATCTACTCTAAATGTGGATTTCTCTTGGATTTTATACAATAATCCATGGGAAACCTCTTAAATGATCTTTATTCTTACTCCTAGAAGTGGAGTTTGGCCAAATTTAATACCTGAAATTTTTCCAAAGTGCAAAATTCCTCCTTAACTTATCATTTTAATGAATCTAATGATTCGCCTATGAAGTCCATACACCATACTCTCAGTATATATACTTTTTCCCATCCATTGGTAGCTAGTGCACCTCTTTTTCCCTCTTTCAAAATGGGAATTTCTTAAATTCAGGTGCTAAACTTTTTTCTCAAACTGTGATGGAAGGGGGTTTTGTGGAGCTTCAAACTCCCATCATACTGAGATATATTTTGGATTTCTTGATTATATATGGAAGTCAATACACTGGACTATAGGTGTGCATGATTTTTCCTACCAAACTAAGAGAAATCACACTTCATTCCCCTTTCCCAAAATGGCTACTAGTCAAAAATAGCTCCTGAAATTTATGTGAAAAATCATGAAAGTAGAGTATTTTGGAGATACCCTAAACTTATGTTTTCTTGTTTATTGAGGGAATACTTGACTCAAAATGAGAGTATATACCTGTTACTCTCCATATGTGAATTTTCCCTCAAAAAAAACTTGCCAAAAGCCCATCCTTTCTTTTGTCAAAACTGGAGCATTACTATAATTAACTCCTAATAATAACCAAAAAGTCTCATACCTATGTTTGAGGTGGTAACTTCCGATCTCAAGAAATCCTCTATAGATGAGATCAAGACTCCATCCATACAAACACGACTTCCCTTCCCATCCAAAAAATCCTCTCAATCGTTGCACATGACTTCTTCTCTTTTGAGTCCTTGTATTTGCTTTCTTGAACCACCTTTTCTTTCGCTTCTTGTCACAGGATAGAGCTTTTCTTGCATTGCACTTTAGTTATCTCTTGTAGCTCCAATATTTCCAAAAGCCATAAGCTTTTGTACTTGCAGAACTGTGAAGGGGGCCGGCCGATAGCCATATATGTCAATATATTTATTTTGCAGCGTTCTCTTGATATCTAAAGCATCTAGGCGAGTTGGATAGTCTTGCCTTGCAAGTTGGCTGCGCGAGTTCAATTCCCACCTCCCGCAAGCGCATGAGCAGGCCAAGAATTGGCGCTATGATACCCTTATTGCATCGCGAACCTCTTTTGCTACGGACGTGAGCTTCAGCTATCAACGATGACACACAAAGATGTCGTTCTTTCCTCCCAACCGTCAAGACATCCTCTTTCACGATACTTACTCATAAGAAGTCTCATAAGCTTTCTCTAGTATAATAACAATGCATCTATCTGATGCCATGTGGCAAAACTTGCCACCTCATCTTAGAGGTGTTCCCATGCAACACCCATAATATGACAATGTGTCTATGTGTGTGTGTATATGTGTGTGTGTATGTGTGTGTGTCTATGTGTATGTGTGTGCGTCTATGAGTGTGTATGTGTTTATGTGTGTGTATGTGTCTATGTGTGTGTATGTGTCTATGTGTGTATGTGTATGCATGTATGTATGCATATGTGTGTGTATGTGTGTGTATGCATTATGTATGCATATGTGTGTGTATGCATGTGCATTATGTATGTATGTAAGTATGTATGTATGCATATGTATGCATGTATGTGTATGTGTGTGTATGTCTCTCTATGTGTGTGTATGCATCTATGTGTGTGTATGTGTGTATGTGTGTGTATATGTGTCTGTATGTGTGTATGCATGTGTATGTGTGTGTATGCATCATTATGTGTGTATGTGTCTATGTGTGTATGTGTGTGTATATGTGTGTGTATGTGTGTGTGTGTCTATGTGTATGTGTGTGTGTCTATGAGTGTGTATGTGTTTATGTGTGTGTATGTGTGTATGTGTCTATGTGTCTATGTGTGTATGTGTATGCATGTATGTATGCATATGTGTGTGTATGCATGTGTATGTGTGTGTATGCATGTGTATGTGTGTGTATGCATCATTATGTGTGTATGTGTCTATGTGTGTGTGTGTATATGTGTGTGTGTATGTGTGTGTCTATGTGTATGTGTCGCTACATGTCTATGAGTGTGTATGTGTTTATGTGTGTGTATGTGTCGATGTGTGTGTATGTGTCTATGTGTGTATGTGTATGCATGTATGTATGCATATGTGTGTGTATGCATTATGTAGTGTATGTATGCATGTGCATTATGTATGCATGTAAGTATGTATGTATGCATATGCATATGCATTATGTATGCATGTATGTGTATGTGTGTGTATGTCTCTCTATGTGTGTGTGTGTATGCATATACGTGTGTGTGTATATGTGCGTGTATGTGTGTATGCATGTGTATGTGTGTGAATGCATCATTATGTGTGTATGTGTGTGTGCGTCTATGTGTATGTGTGTGTGTCTAGGAGTGTGTATCTGTTTAGGTGTGTGTATGTGTCTATGTGTGTGTATGTGTCTATGTGTGTATGTGTATGCATGTATGTATGCATATGTGTGTGTATGTGTGTGTATGCATTATGTATGCATATGTGTGTGTATGCATTATGTATGTGTATGTATGCATGTGCATTATGTATGCATGTGCATTATGTATGCATATGCATTATGTATGCATATGCATTATGTATGTGTATGTATGCATGTGCATTATGTATGCATATGTGTGTGTATGCATGTAATTATGTATGTATGCATGTATGTGTATGTGTGTGCATGTCTCTCTATGTGTGTGTATGCATATATGTGCGTGTATGTGTGTGTGTATGTGTGTGTGTATGTGTGTGTATGTGTGTGTATGTGTGTGTGTATGTGTGTGTGTATGTGTGTGTGTATATGTGTGTGCATGTGTATGCATTATGTATGTGTATGTCTGCATGTGCATTATGTATGCATATGTGTGTGTATGCATATATGTGTGTGCGCATGTATATGTGTGTGTGTATGCATGTATATGTGTGTGTGTATGCATGTATATGTGTGTGTATGCAACATTATGTGTGTATGTGTGTATATGTGTGTGTATGTGTGTGTGTGTGTCTATGTGTATGTGTGTGTGTGTCTATGTGTGTATATGTGTGTGTGTATGCATATGTATGTGTGTGTGTGTGCACATACCTGGCTTCAACAATGAGTGTCTCTCTCGCTCTCTTTCTCTGTCTCTCTCTCTCTCTCTCTCTCTCTCTCTCTCTCTTTCTCTCTCTCTCTCTCTCTCTCTCTCTCTCTCTCTCTCTCTCGTTCTCTTGCTCTGGCGTCCAAATCCCGACACGAATGTGCCGGGAGAAATCGAGTTTTTCTTTTAACATTCCAGAGCGTCGCTTATGCGATGCTCTGGAACAGAGGACGTCGCATACGCGATGCCATCCAGTTTGCCAATGTCGCAAATAATGTCGCTAGTTAGCGATGCTATTTGCGACGCACACATTTAGCATCGCATAAGCGATGCACGCATCGCTTATGCGACGAATGCCCATAAAAAAAAAAAATCCGAAAACAACACTATCGTTTATCCAATGCTAGTGTCGCATAAGCGATGATTCTCGTTTTTTTTTTCAATTCGGGGGCGTCGCTATGCCCCCCTATTTCTTGTAGTGTCTTCATCTTATCGTTGCTGCTCAGCTTCTCATTCTTCTCTCGACTCAAGATTTACCTCTTGAAGGATTAACTTCGAATCTGTATTAGGGAGCTCTTCCAAGAGAACACCTCCAAGGAACTCTAGATCATATGGCATTGGGGGAAAGATTAAACTAGATCCATCTGTACTTTGCCACAATATTCTAAGTGTGAATGGTCTGACTACCCTTTGTGCTTGAGGAGATATATCTGGTGTCAAAGTGGCACCTCTGGGTTGCGCACAAGGTATCGATCCCCTCATTCTCTTGGATGGTGAAGTTGAAGATTTCCTGCTCTTAAACTATTGCACTCTATTCCAAGAAAGAGCCCTCTGAATAGGAACATCATACGACATGCATCGATAGATGATTCTAGTGAGAGCACAAAAATCTTGTAACATTGGCGTACGTGGCCACCTCTTGCATGCCTAATGAATCTCATTAATAATACAATGTGTAAGATTGGTCATTAAGTTTTGCATGTGAGCTAAATACAAGCTAAATACAAGCTAAATCAAACCTTTTTCTATGGCCTTGTGAACCAGTATTTTCCTGGTAATGCAAAATGTTGCATGCACATCGTAAGATGCACAACTAGGCTAGGCATCATGGCCACCATGTCTTTGAGCTTTCTCGGTGCGGATATGCATACCTCTCATATCTAGGGCCTCTTGAGCTAGATTATTGGTAAGACAAAATTGTTTTAACTCCTTCCCATGTTCTAGCACAAGCGTAAGCACCACCTCCTTTACTTGTCAATCTGCAGAGATGTGAGGACTGGTATGAAGATCATGAGCAAGTGAAAGCGCAAGTGCGTGAGTGAAAGCACACAAACATGCACACACATACACACATGTGCACTAGGTAAGATCAAAGAGAGGAACAATGGAAAGCTTCGATTACAAAAAAGTTCTCTTACAAAATCTCAAATCTACAACAAGCTAACTCGCTAACAATCTAACCCCAAAAATGAGCTCTCTAGCTCCTTTTATAGTTTTTTGAGTAGTTTTGGCCCTATCCAGACCTAGTGTCCGACCTAGTTAAAAATTAGGTTCCAGGGCTTATTTGAGAGCTCAAACGAAGTCTAAAGATTATGAAAATTGGTAGGATGATACTTCTAATACTCTTCAAGCTTGAGGACTCCTCGGCTTGAAAAAAATGGAGTTACAAAAAGGTGAAATGGTATTTACAATGATTTGAGTGATCAAAATCACTGTTTTTATAGAGGTTTCTTCTAAAAATTTGACATACACTTCTTGGAGCGCCCTACTTGCTCCATCTTCTTGTGTGTCCACTTTTTTTATGTGCCTTCCATGCTTGTGCTTGACCTTTAGTTCCAACGCTCCCCCCCTCTCGAGTCTGTCCTCCCTGATAGACCCTTGTTGTAGTGGTTGTTCCATGTAGTGCTTTGAGAGGTAGTGTCCATCCTGTATGAACAAGAGCCATCTATCTTCCAAATGTAGCACAGTGGATTGTCCGATTCTTCACTTGTCATTGCTAGCTTTTGTAATCTTAGTTCCTTTGAATGTGCTTCTTCTTTGGATTCCAGCAAGAATGTGTCGTTATTGAACTTCCAAAAACTTCTAGTTGCTCAAAAGAGGTTGTCAAGGTTGACTTGGAGTAGTTTTTGGCATCGAATTGATTCCTAGGTATTGATAGTTTCCCCGTGATGTCCTCTAGCTCTCCCAAAGATGATGTTCATGGTAGTCATGCCAAGCACTCATAACCCATAGTGAATGATGGGTAAGTGTGTTAGTGCATGGGTTGAAGAAAATATGTGCCTTGTGCATGGCCTTGTAATGTAACCACACCAAGCTTAGTTTCACATATTCTCTTTAGCTCACCATAAGCAGGAGTCTTCTCACCCACTATACATACAAGGATTTGCAGGGTACCAAAACTACCCGTTGCAGATATTTCCTTGGATGCTCTTGTACATACAATAGTTAAGAATCCCTCAAGTTGCGGACCTTCAAGCTCTTCCCTCCTACCATGGCAAGGGGGAACAATAGTTGTGGATGCCATGTTCATGCCAAGTTTTTGACATCTCCTAGATAAGGTAGCAATAATATCATCTGTTAGCCGAGACACACCTCTATCAAAACTGATAAATGCCTAGTCATTCACGGTTCCATTTTCAACTAAGCATGACTCATTCATGGTCCATGAGCCAAACCTGGGAACAAGCTCTCTCTCTCTCTCTCTCTCTCTCTCTCTCTCTCTTCCTTTCTTTTTCTTTTTGGAAGCATTCTAGATAGGACCTATGAAGTCTATACCCCATTTTGAGAATGCATTTCCTCCCATCATTGGGCTCAAGGGCATCTCATCCTTTCTAATTGGATATTGTGCACATTGGCATGTATCACATTTCTTCACATAGGTATGTGCATCCATATGAAGAGTGGACCACCAAAGTCTTGAGAATAGAATGGTCTTAATTACTCGGTCAGGACCAAAATGTCCACCTGCAACACCTCTATGTGCAGTTTCTAAGACTTTCAAGTAGTCTGATTCATGAACGCACTGTCTTAAGTATCCATCTTTGCCTCTACAATATAGGTTGTCCCCAACTACTGCATAGTGTTGAGCATCTTGCTCCATGCTTTGTTTTCTTGTTAAATTAGTCTCATTAAGTAGTGTTCCCGATCTCGTAAATTCTACCAATGGAGCACTCCATTCTGGAATTAATGACACATGATAAAGGGTGGCATGCTCCACTAGGGGTCTCTCTTGGCACACTGGACAATTCTTAATCCATTCATGTATTTCTTTGTCCATGCTAGGTCAATACACTCCTAAACGCTTCAGATTCTGCAATGTTCAATGTTTAGAATAGTGATTTCCTAGCAATCCTTCATGGGCTTGTGGCAACCAACTGCTATGTTCATCATCCTCAATACAAAAAGCTAATACATCCTCTGTATATTGTTTGTACGTATTTCCTGCCAATATTTTATAGTTTTGTGATTTTACAATTTCGTCTTTATTTGTTCTCACATTCTTATTTGCTGGTCCAAAGGTTAGGACAAGTACCAACTTATTTGCCCATTTAGGAACAACTTCTAAATTGATCAGATAAGCATCAGGTAGTTCATCAGACACTCCTTATGGTGACTCTCCTGAAGTAATGCGAGAAAGTGATCTGCCTTGAGGTGGATTCTACCTTTTCGAACAACAACTTCAAAGTCATATTTCATTAGTAAGAGGAACCATCTTACTAAGCATCCTGTATTGCAAGGTTTATTGACCAAGTACAATAAAGCTTGATGATTGGTGAAAAACTTGAATTTATTGGCTAATAGATAGTGTCTAAACTTCTTCACGCCATATACCATGCCTAAACCTTGTCTTTTCGTTGTTGTATAATTTCGTTCAGCTGCATTGAGTTGTCTGCTAGCATATGCTATGGGCGAATCTAGATCTCCTGCACCTATGGGTTGTGCCAACACACATCCTATTGCATGATTGGATGCATCCACGTGGATATGGAATGGTTTATTCCAATCAGGAGTGGTCAGTATTGGTGTTGTGCACAAACGTCTCTTCAGCTCATTGAAGGATTTTTTGCATTCATCATTCCACTCAAAATTTGTCAACAAACCATAAAGAGCTTTAGCTATGATTGCATACATGTGAAAAAACCTGCGGTAATATCCACAATGGCCCATAAATGATTGTACCTCTTTAACATTCCTTGGCCTCATCATTCTTGGGAATGGGCACATAAATCGTCCACATATACCTCTAAGCTCTTTTGCAAGAACTCTTTGAAGACATGACACATGAGCCTTTGGAAGGTTGCAGGTGCATTGCTGAGCCCAAATGGCATCACACAAAATGCAAGATTCCCCACTCTGTGGCAAAAGTCGTTTTGTGTTGATCTTTTGGGGCTATGGCTACTTGGTTGTAAAAGGAAGTTATAAACTTCCTTGCTTGCAACACGCTCCAATAAATGTTCAGTGATTGGAAGCGGATAGCTATCTTTAATCGTAGCGGCATTAACTTTTTTAAGGTTAATACACACTCGCGAATTTCCGTTCTTCTTGGGCACCACTACAATGGGTTATACCCATTCAGCATGCTCAATCTCATAGATAAATCCAGCTTTAATCAGCCTAGCAATTTCTTCTTTTATTTTAGTTGCATAAGTGTCATTATATGTGTAGGGCTTCTGTTTGGTGGGCTTGGCATCAACAGTCATGGGGACCATATGAGAACAAATTTTTGGATCTACTCCCTTCAAGTCTCTACAGTGCCACGTAAACACGTCCCTATAGTCCCTTAATAAAGCTACAAGCTCTATTTCTTCTTCTGCACTTAGGTCTTCTCCTATGTACGTACATCGCTCTTCGTTCTCTTCAACGGTTACAACAATCTTTTCTGGTCTTTTCTTTATTATCATATGATTCTCCTATGGTGGCCTCTCTCTTAGGCATTCATACCAAAATTTTTCGGTCTTCAACTTCATATTTCTTGAAATTCTCTGGTGATTCGAACAATGATTCCTCCTCTTCTTGTTTCACTGCCTTTCTTTTCTTTTTCTTTTGACTACCTTCACTTCCTTCCTTTGAATTTATTGTTTTAATGCTTGTGAGAGGTTCTTCTTCTTTTTGGGTAAACACTCCTACATCTTCTAGATAGTGTTTCTCTGGGTCATAATAAGTATCCATCATGATGGACTCTAGATCTTTGTCATTCTCTTCTTCTTCTATGAAATCACTAGGGTCACATTCTTCTAGCGAGGACTGACACATGAACACTGAAATATCATAACCCTCCTCATCACGATGAGATGTCCATTGTTCTTCGTTGACAACAATGTCCATGGTGGCTAAGATTTCTGCCCAACCATGAGGATCGAACTCCTCATCTGGAAAGATCATAGGTGTGCAGGCTGGGTCTCTAACCGGTCTTTCTCCTTGACAAGTTCCTTATTCTCTCGACTTTAAGTGTTTTTCCTCTTCCTCTATGACTTTGCACATCCACAAGTGAGTATCTTCATGCATCCAGGATGGATCAGAAGAACTTCCAGACTGTAGAGAGATTGAATCTTCTGGTGCCTTGTGGATAGGATTCCACTGCAGGGGTGGTACATCTCTAAACCTAAAATCCTTTAGATTGACCTTCGTTGTGACCCCTAAGTGCTGCAAGTACAAGGAGTTGGTTCCCCAATCCTGTACTATTTGCAATTGTCGTAGGAAGGGTCTTCCTAAGATCATCTCATAGACGTTATTTTTGCCAAAGTCACATATAGCAAAGGTGTCTTCAAACTCTACACCACAAGTGGTTAGAGTTATCCCTTCAAGCAATCCTATAGGTCTTTGAATAGGGCCATTATCCATCTGAAGCTTCATTCTAGTTGATCTTAATGCAAGTTTACCCCATTGCTTCCACAATGAAGTGGTCGCAATTGCAACACCTGCACCTAAATATATGATCACTTTGGTTGTGTAACCTTGGTAGGTGATTGGAAGATAAGCATTACCTTCTTCACCTTCACTCATGTCCCCTATTTTTTCTAGAGGTATCTCTGGGACTTTTTGCTTAGAGCCTGCTTTGGACATATTGGAATCAAGTTCTGGAACTTGATCTGGCACATGTTTCCATAGCTTAGGTTTTACTTTGAGCAGCTCTTCTACCATGAGATGACACTGAACCTTAGTGTTCTTCGCGACATCAGTGTTCCTTGGAATCACTAAGTCTTCATCTCTTACCAATATTGTGGGAGCTCTGATATGAAGAGATTCATATTCCCATGGGCTTGCGAATTGTGGCAACTCTTGTAAAGAATTAGATTCAAAATTTAATCTTTTGTCTTCTTGTTCCTCTACTTGGTCTCCATAAATAGATGGAATGTCTTGGGGAAATTGATCATGAAGGTCATTAATTTCAGGAATAGGAGGGGGATTATCCTTCTCCTTGGCCCATTCTCTTCTTGTATTTCCCGCAAGAACTCTTGAGATTATTGTTGAATTGAAAGAGGTGTTTCCCCATCCATGGAATCAAGAACATAAATTTTCGTAGGTGGTGAGCTTTCTGTTTCAACAATTGATTGAGACTGTGGAGGTAAAGAAACTTGCGGTTTGTTTACCAATTGCTCTAATGTTTCTAGTAAGCCCTGGAAATGCAAATCCGGTTTAATAGAGTTTGTTTGATTGAACATTTGAGTGGTCTCCAGTATAGCTTGAGCTAGTTCTACCATTTTTATGCACATTTTTGTCCGTTCAATTTCTAAATCTGCTCTAGGGTAACTCTTATCTAGGTTTGCAATGGTTGGCCCTTCTTGAAGTCAAGCCTGGTAGGCCCTAAACATCATGTCCAAGCCTTCGGGGGTTGGATCTACAAGAACAGACCCTTGTTGTGGTCTATTTACAATGGGTGGTGGGGTGGGATCAGGTGGTGTGGATGGAGCTTCAGCATGTGAGGGGGTTTGAGATGCAATGTCTTCTATTTTAGTTTTGTGTCTCTGATGCTTTCTTCTAGTTTGGATAGCTTTTTATTCTAGGCACACTCAGATAAACTAATTTGAAGTTGACCCTTATGTGGGACTAGGAAACCAAGGGGACTCCAAAGGATTTTGAGCAAAACAAGCTTTCCAATGAGCTACAGAGCTCAAAAAATGGACTTTTGATGAAAAAGTTATGTCAAATCAGGCTCATGGGGATCAAAACAGGTAAACGAGAAGTTATGAGAAAATCATGATTTTGACTCAAAGCGATCTTGAACAACTTTGAAAATCACAATTTTGAGTGAGAATCGTGATCCTGAGCAATCCCAAAAAACACAATTTTGGCTGAAAATCGTGAAAAACGTGATTTTGGCTGAAAATCGTGAAAAACACGATTTTGAGTGAGTGTTAAGGCTTTAAACCCCAACAAAAAGATGCCCATAGATGCAATTGATTTACCTCAATCACTTAGATTTGGCCTATTTGCAATCCTCTACACCCAAACCATACTCAAATGTAACTGTAGAGGAGAAAAGAGGAAAGACCGTAATGCCTAGGTGGCCCGATATTCATTCCCGAGGTTGGCTCTTGGGCGCACTCTCTTCCTCTTGCTCACACTTCCTATTTACTTACTTTATCACACTTACTCATCCACGTACACTTACTAATGCATTCACACATGCATTCTTGCACACACAGACTCACACTTCTTTTGTCCTCATTTGAGTACATAACAACACACATACCCCCTTCCTCCCTTGTCTGCTCTCTCTCCTTTTCTCTCTCTCTCCTTTTCTCTCTCTCTCCTTTTCTCTCTCTCTTCCCTTTTTCCTTCACACTCGCTCTTCCTTTCTTCCTTCACTTGTTCCCATTTGCATCTACACACATACTGTATCTCCCTCTCGTTCACTCTCATACCAAGACTTACATATGTTCTCACACACACATGAGCCTTTACCTCATCCCTTTCACCATAACTCACGATCTACCTTGATTCAGAAGATACCCCCTGATCACTACTCTCCTCCATTCCTCATGACCCCCAAACGGCTGGGCTACCTCCAAAATCGAGACGCTGCAGATGCTTTTAGTGAATTGGATTTCCCTCTGCCATATCCTTCTGATGGATTAGCTCCAGTACTGCCTCTGCCCATCCCTTGAAAGCTTTCTTAAAGCAAACTTAATTTCTCTATCCCTCGAGTAATGCTGCCTGTCGAGCTCTAATGCCACCTCCTGAGCTCCAAAACCCTCCCCCATGTGGGTTAATGGAGGATACTCCCCCCTTCCAGTCAGCTCTGTGGTTTTGTTTTTATCTTTGTCATGCTAGCATTGTCACAAGCTTCCAAGTTCAATTCGAACTACCAGCCTCATCCTCCATTGCTCTCTAAGTTTTTCAATTTGATTCGCAAACCAAGCAACTTTCACAAGTTATCCCAAAAATAGTGCCAGCAGGATAGCATGACTTAAATGATAACCCAAATCCACGTCCATAGCCCAAGCAAATTTGGCTAGTAGAGACTTGTTGAAGCACTTTTCAATTGAAACTTCATTCTTTTTACACCGCTACTATGTGTTGCAATGTTGCACTCAGCATACGCATGATCAAGATATCCAAAGCTTCCTTGTGTGCCCGCATCGACCTCTTTTGACACATAGGTTCTTCCTTGCTGCCTCCACTCGCAAGTTTGAATTTGTTCCATAATACCAAATTCCCATACCACTACTTCCTCTGAGCCATATCATTTAATCGTAGTTTGTTGTCCAAAAACACCTACAATCAAAAGGTTACTGTGCAAAATGGAATCATATTGGTGCACAAAAGACCAACCATATATACAGCTAACATACTCCCCTCTTTTGCTTGTGAAGTCATCCCCGCAAGCCAATGTGTGCCTTCACTTAAGCCAAGGATTAGTTCTCTTCAAAAACATCTAACCGGTTTATTGTCAATGACATGCTTCCACATTTATATGTCGTGCCCCTTATCCACACATGTGCTTGATTACATAAATCATGCTCACTTCCATTCTCCTATTCACTCACTTGCCTCGTCTATGCTTTCCCACGTCAAAGCACATTGAATTATGCACACACATATCCACATCATGAATCACACACTCTTGCACATATACACTCTTACTCGTGCTCACTCATCTCTTCATGCATTCCAAGAAAGACACATGCCAACCACATTCGTTTCCATGTCCTCATGCAATCACCTTTTATTTCTTCTCTATCTCACAACTCCTCTTCATCATGCCACATGCAAGTCTATGCAAACACACATATGAACAATGCCGCATACCATGTTCTCAACCATATCCATATACTTACACTCTTTTCACCAACCTATTTCCAAACATAGAATCATCAGAACCATGCTTACATCCTTGTCATCACTTCATTGACTCGATCACTTCATACCTTACTTACCATCCATGACACTCTTTTTTACTTTGGCCCTTCACCGATGTTCCTGCACTATCCATCAAAACAAAACCCAACCATCACAAAAAAGTCTTACCATGTATAAACATACTAGATGGAATCCCTTTTTTCCATTGCACCTCTTACCTCACACAACTCAACAAAAATGTACGTACCAAAAAGATGTGTCAAAACCAAAATCATCATGTATAATCTGCATGCATATAGGCATCCTTCCTAACTGATCATACACAAACAAGACGAAGTCTGACACAAAACTGAACTCACGAAATCAAAAAGAGACCATCTCCAAAAATAGAACGTGACCAAAGTAAAAGAATTAGAGTGGTATACCTCATTGCCATCTTTAGAAAGAACCCATTGACAAGAATAGAAAAGCCAAATACACTGTGCAGTTAGCAAGCAAGTCAAATACACATGTGAATACCGGACCTCATTGGCGTCGATGTTAGGAAGATCGATCTATAAGAAATAAAAAAAAATCACAAAAACATATACATGCATGGCACACCCATCAAGACGATCATTGTCCTCCTCCTTTCTGTCTCTCCCCCTGAGGGACGGGAACACAAAATCTTTCTTTTCTTTTTCTTATTTATATTTATTTACACACGAGTTGGCCTATGCAACAACCGGATGCGACTCGTGGCCCTAACCGCCCGGCTAGGTTTGTTCCACCCATCTACTGGTACAGCATAGCATGCAACGACATAGATACACGATGTATGAACACACACGGAAGGGCTTGCCCATAGCGAAGCCGAGTGCGGCTTATGGTCTCGTCCGCCCGACCGAGATGGCTCCACTCACCTATTGACCTACTATGGCGCGAAGCACCAAAAAAACCTACTGAAGCGGGAAACAAGTTTCCTCATGGTGCTAGTGTGTTCAACACATCATTACCTAAATATATCTACATTATGAAGGTTGATGGGAAGCTCCACCTCGCCTATGCAAGGGGTTTTCACACCTCCCAATCCTATGAGATAAGCCTCAATAGGTTTGATGTTCAATTGTAAGTCTTGATAGTAAGAAAGTGGAATCGCACTAGTGGAAGCACCTGAGTCAATTGAGGCTCTTACAGTCCTTGCACTCTTTCCTTGTCCTATTTCTAGAGTCACAAAGGGATGTCTGTCGATTATTCGATGAGGGATGACACTCATTGTTTGGCACATAGCCATGTGATATCACAAGGCTGCACAAACATCTTTCCTAGGTTGATCTCTACCTTGTCATCTTAACTTCATATGTCAGATGCATTCTAAGGCTTCTACCTTAGCTTCTTCTCGAATTCATCTCTCTTCTTCTTTGCACTTCTATCTTGTGTTGAGTCGACAACATTTCTTCCATTAGGATTTCTTGATATAATTTCACTCTTCATCCACTAATGTAACTTGGTAGTATATCACCTTCTAGGGTGGCTAACTTGATAGCTCCACTTGTTGAGATTTTTTTCAATAATCATGGGCCCATAGCCATGTTCTTCTAATTTCCTTGCATCCTGCTTCGACATACACACCAAGAATAAGTCACCTACTCTCAAGCCTTTATCTTTCACATGTGCGTCAAAGTAAGCCTTCTATCTTTTCTAAGCCATATAGATTCCACCTGATGCTCTTAACCGAGTTTCTCCTAATCATTCTAAGTCAAAAATTCTAGACGAAAGCTCATGGACGGTCCATTGATGCTCTTGTGCTATTTTTAAAGTGGCTACTGAGAAGTCTAAGGGAAACAATATAGTTTGACCAAACACCATCTGAAAAGGGGTGGCTTGGAGTACCATTTTTAGGCTACTCAATAGGCTCAAACAACAGGATGTAGCTGTTTGTCCCAATCACAATGCTTGTTGTTGATGAACTTAGTAACAATAGTGCATAAGATCTTATTCGTGCTTTCTGCTTTCTTGTTTGCTTATGGGTGGTATGGGGCCAACTTCTTATGAATAACCATGAAGTCTTGTAACAAGTATTCGATGAACTCATTCAAGAAATGGGTACCACGGTCGCTAACCAATTCTATTGGAAATCCATATCTCATAAACACGTTTTCAAATAGAAACTTGGCTATCATTTGTGTATCATTCTTCCAAGTGGATTTTACTTCTACCCATTTGGTTAGATACTCTGTGGCAACAATAATATACTCAGCATATGAACTCTTGGTAGGTGGATGAATAGGACCAATAGAATCTATTCCCCACTTGGAAAATGCACATCCTCCCATCATGGGTCTCAATGGCATCTCATACTTGCATATCAAATAATGAGTTCACTGACAAATTTCAAACCTCTTCACATATGTATGTGCATCCATATGAAGGGTTGACCACCAAAGTCCTGCAAATAGTATTACCTTGATCCCCTTATCTCGTCCAAAGTGTCCTCTTGCCACACCTTGGTGAGAAGTTTCTAAAATGTTTAGATATTCACTTTATGGAAACATAGTCAACGATATCCATCTCTTCCTCATTTGTATAAGTTGTCTCTAATGAGCACGTAATCTAGGGCTTCCTGCTCTAAGCTTCATCATCTTGCTAGTGTCATTTGTTGAGGGACAGTCTTCGTTTTTAGAAAGTTTACTAGAGGTTCATTCCAATATGGTATTAGGGTTACTTGATACAAAGTAGCATACTTGACTGGTCGTCTAACACTACACATTGAGCATTCTTTACATATCCTATAGACATCTACTTCCACGATTGGCCAATATACTCCTAGTCTCTATAGAGTTTGTAAGTGTTCAGTTCTAATGCCCAAGGAAAAAGTGATTATACAAGACTTTAATTTGTTCAAACCCCTCGGAATCGGTCCAATTGGATTACCTGGAGCCCATAATTATCCCTCGAGGAATTCTTCCTTTGTATATGTACTAGTTCATATGCTTCCCGGCAGACGCACCAAAATGTTTAGCCTCTGAGTCCAAGGGAAAGTGCCTATACACAATGATGTTTTACCCAACTCTGCTGATACTAGGTCAAGTTTGGTTTCCCCTAAGTCCACAATTCCACCCCAAAGTTTTGATGGAGGAGGCGAGAAAACGCATGCGCAATTGGATATCCACCTCCAGTGGTCACTTCCTGTAACCTCCCTTTCTTCACTCAACCCCCTCCTTTCACATCGGGTTCACTCTTGTGGTCCGGTTCTTGCGCGCTTAGGGGTGCACACAGGGTGCCAAGAAAATGACCTTCAATTAGGCTCAAGGTGTAGATATAAACATAGTTAACTGGTTTGAGTCTCACCTCAATTTACTCGCAGACTTTTAACACCCTTCTCGGATGGAAGATGGTTCCTTTGCTTAGTATTTTCATGGATCTTGTATAATATTGGGTATTCGACTCTTTTAATTAAAAACGAAGGTTCAGTTCTTTCTTTGAAACCTCTAAAAGAGCATGCGGAAGGTAAAGAGGTTGACTCACAAAAACTGACATATGGTTTTCAATCATTTGCAATTAAATGTCAGAATCGTACATTCACAAGAATGCACATCATCTTTAGCTTCAAAAAAAACTTGTTCATAAGAGAGTTTCCATCGCGTACATTATTCACACATCATAAGTTTAGGGCATCACAAAGATCTTTGTCATAATTCAATGACAATCATTTTTCGTTTCTGATCGTGGCAATGGTTTCACACATGGTTTATATTCATCAATAGTATATGCATGTTAGCACTTCGTAAGACTTCAACTATTGTTCCACACAATACACTAAGAATTTCGTCGCAATTCGAGTTTTCAATATACAAAAAAAAACCATTTCTTATTCGAACGTAGCTTTTGTATGTTTCCATGTCCAATTCGGAAAAAATCATGTGTGCGCTTATAGGAACTATAAAGAACCTACTGAGCACGTTCTCACATTATTGTGGTACTTCATAGTGTATCAAGCATATGCGCACTTCATTTGATATAAATATTTATATTCCATTAAACAAACGGGTCCATTTCAGAGTATCATCTCAAACTGTTTTCGAATAACTTATTATCCATGAGCGCGAATTCAGTTTATCATCTCACCATACAATTAATCCACCTGAGATGCTTGTATAAGTAAACAATCATCGCAACATAGGTCAAGCATGTATACCAAGACATATGACAGCCACATGGTTCAAAACCTGTCACAGAACAATACAGGATCTCGCGCTTAGATGAGCAGCAATTTTATACTTAAGGCTGAATTTAGATTGCCACTTCAATCAATCATATAAGTCAATCACGTATATAGCCTGTGTCACATCTTAGAGCATTTTAGAGCATTCTTATAACCAGAACAGTCGTAGCCTTAACTATAGACACTAGCTAGGTTGCAATCACATCCTTTTGAGTTTATCTGTGCATAGCAATTGATACCAACCCACAGACTTTATACATGTGCTATTTGCGAATTCAACATGCCATGTTAATTCAAAGAAAATAACACATCAAAAAAACCTTTTACTTTTAACCTGAAGCAAACTCAACACGGTGCATTGATAGATTTATCGAACTAACCTCAATATTTAACAGTAACATACCACTCATTTGTGTCAGTGCGGTCCCTCTGGTGTAAAAACTGTTAGCGAATCTTTTTCCTCATTCTGCATGTCTTGAAAGACCTTTATGTACTCATCACACATGAATGAAGTGGAGCAACTTTGGTTCCAACAACTTTCGCAAATTATACTGCGGTAACCTTTTAGAAAGGATCGACTTGATTCTGACACTACTTAGAACGAAGTGCTCAGCAATGACAAGATAAGCGTATATTCTTCTGACAGTACTCCTGGAATTTGCACCCATTATGTCCACCTGTAATCAGCATTTCGTCAGCTTCCATTCTGATCATCTGCGCATTCATCTTCTTCATCTGAAGTGCTAAACTTCTTTCCATATGTTATCAAGTAGACATTGATCTCTGTTGAACCCTCTTTTCCCTTCTAGTTTCAAATTCACTTATGAATGTTTTATCTCCTCCTGTGCACGTAGAAGTTTTTTTTTTCCACTATCGAAGGCGTTTCTCCCTTATTTGAACAGCTCGATCCCCTCCTCTTCAGCTCATCCTTCTGTACTCTTCTACCTGCAGCACAGCTCGGAGAAGGAGCTGTCACTTCCTTCTTTTCCACAGCGACCTTCCTCTGCACAGTATTCGTTTCCCCTTTTTCTGAGGATAATCTCTAATCAACAGCGCTCCATGAATATGGCTTGAATCCGATAGCAACTCAAGGAGATACGGCCTATATCTACGAGTCTTGTTCCTTCTCTCAGACCCTCGCAAGCCAGATTGACAAAACCTTTCCCCTACGAAAGCTCTGTAATGTCTACGCCCTTACTGTGTCCTCCTCTCTCAGAGTACATTCTGCCAAAACAGAACCCGAGAGAGCCCTTCTGTTCCCGTTCTCCTCTCCGAGTTGGCAGCCACCCTTCATTACGAGTAGTCCCCATCGTCCGATTTCTCTGCCGCTAACCCTTCAACTGATCCTGCCGCCTCTTCTCCAATTAGCATTTCCCCCTTCGTTCCTGCACACGAAAAAACAGAGAGAGAGAGAGAGCTCAAAAATGACAGCCCCCCCCTTATCTCTCCATCTGCGCCCCTCTTCTACCCTTTTTATATAAGGAAATCATTCCCCAGCACACGTTTTTTTTTCAAATCCGAAAAAGAAGCCCCTTTTTGCGCAAAAATTCCCTAGCCTTAACAAAATCCGTTTCACAATTCACCTCTATAAGAACACCAATCCTATTGTCCTAGCGAGCCCCTTTTGTTGTCCTGCATACTCCCAAAAAAACAAAGAGAAAAAAAACTGTTTTTGTCCCAACCCTACGGGTACAAACAACTTTGTTACTCCATCCCTGGTTTCAGAGCTGACCAGAAACAGAATGCAACGGAATTTTGGGTATATTACATTCTGCTTTGAACATATCAACCAAGAGTCACCCACGAAGAGGAGAAAGCTATTTTTCTTGACATTCTTTGCCCATGAGGTAGCCCATCTCGTCGACCAACAAGTTGTCGTGTTACCTCCAAATACTTCTCATCAATCGTCACTTCCACTCTTCAAGTACCTGAAATCAAACATATTTTCTTGGCCAAATAGAACCGCATTAGTGCATAAAAACCAACCATTTTCTGAGCTAACATACTCCCCTCTTCTTATTTGCGAAGTCGTCCTCGACAAGCCATTTTTGCTGCAATAAAATCCAAACAACCATGAACATGTCAATTTACAATTGGTTCGCATACCTTTTCATCGAGCCATCATTCCAAGTGGACCTGCACTCATTGAAGCTATTAGTGCTAAAAAATCACTCATGAATACATACAAATCAGTCACTTCCAAATGATCCAAGAACATGCACATATATGCAAATCCAATTCCACATACATCAAATTGCTCATGCATTCCATTATGAACATAGTCTCAACCAAAATAACACATGCATACCTTTCCATGTTTTACACATTCAACTGTCATTGCGAAAAAACAGAAATGGAAATACCGAAATGAACAACAACAACTGAAATGAATCCAATAGGAGATGCAACATACCCAAATGCATACCCCATTATTGCACCTACTATTCGCTATGTACAATTATTCAATGACCAGACACTCCCTAAGAATCCCCATCGTCGTCCCACAAAAGCCACCGAGAATCGAGTACAAGTCAAGACCTACATAAAACCCTGGAGTGTCCCGCACTCTGGAAAACCCTCAGATAGAGCACACAAGTTATAAAGCAAACCGTTGCATTACCTCGCGAAGGTCTCATCCATAAGTACATATACAGTCTCCGTGCTTTCAAGAATGTTGATTCAAAGTGAGCTGATCTGTCGCAAGCCACCATATACCAATCACACAAGCAAATAACGTTCCCTTCCAGGCGATCATCGCCCTCTCCTCTCTCTCTCTCCCCCTCAGGAGTGGGGAATAACTTCACATGTACATTTTATTTATAATCACACGTTGGCCTGCATCGACATTGGATGCGATTCGTGGACCTGACCACCCGATCAGGTTGATTCCACCCATCTACCAACGCAATGCAGCACACAACACACAAACACACAATGATAACACATAACATATATCAGCTAGCCCATAACGAAGCTGGATGTGGCTCGTGGTCATGACTACCCAGCCACGATGGCTCCACCTACCTACCAACCCGTTATGGCGCGTAGCTAAGACACAAACACATACATCCCAAGCCTATGGCGAAACTAGCTGCGGCTCGTGGTCCTAACCACCCGGCTAAGATAAATCCACCCACCTACTAGCCCACCATAGCGCATTGGTACGATCACAGCAACACAAATTTTTTCCTTTCTTTTTTTTTTCATATTTAATTAATTTACCCAAGTCCTGAGAATTAGGGAGAGGAAGAAAGGGACTTTCCCACTTTTCCCACTTTTCCCACACATGCATGCAAACATATACACTCTAGCCTTTGACAGATCAACCACCTCTTCACTCCATCCTCTCAATTACAGACACTACATATGCATTCATCGATTTGACTTTTCACTAGGTAACTACAGCCGGCTATGCCTTGGTCCCTCGTATACCTATCCTTAGACGATCTAGAATGTGGGTCTCCGCGATGTCTCATGTAGCCTCACATCATACTCGCATCCCCACGACTTCCCTAGGGCGAGTCTGGCTCAACTTCAGGAGCTCCGTCATCACTTCCTATCGTTAACACATCTGCCCAAGCCCAAGTGATATCGTTTTCCTCGTTAGGCATTTCCCTAGAAGGATCGAAATAGTAATATCGATCTCCCGCCCGTCCTACATGTCGAGTCAGGTATTCCTCAAAACACTCAATGTAAAATGCAACACCCAAACCCTGGTTTATAAAGCATACCAGCCAATGCGCTTCCTCTACATCATGTTCCCTCTCAAAGTCGTCGACATCTATGTCCATGCGGGCGAATGTTTGGTCCGAGAAATATATCCTTAGCTCCTACAAATAGAGTTGCGTTATTTGGTCTGCCATTTTGTTACTTAGCTCCTAACAGTCTCTGCATAACACAAAAAATATTAGAAGTCCAAAATTCTTGAGCTAGCACAGGATAATATTTATGGCAACAAAAATCATAACTAACATATGCGCATATATATCTATATAACTATACATGTATGTACAAGGAGTCTACTACGTCCTTTCGTTGGATCTCATCTGGCTTCTCTCGTCTTAATATCACTTGAAATATGGTTTAACTCGAAGCGCGTTAACCTTCACGGGAGCACATTCTTCTGCTAAATCTTGAATTTGCATGGAACCATTGGAGTTGAGTTCCACCACCTTAAACGGTCCTGCCCATCTTGTCTGTAACTTCCCCGGGAATTTATAATATTTACTATCATAGACTAGCACCAAATCCCCTTCTTGAATCGCATAGGTCTTGAGATTCTTGTCATGCCTCTCCTTACGTCTTCTCTGAATAGCTTCCAGACTTTGCTGTGCAATGAGTCTCTTTTCTTCTAGCTTGACCAGTTGTATGTACCTCTCCTTTAATGACTCTTCCTCTCCCAGCCTAGCCTCGATGGCCACTCTTAATGTCGGAACTTCTTTTTCGATGGGGAAGATGGCTTCCTCGCCATATACTAGGGAGAACGGGGTACTCTTAGTCGTCACTCGGTAGGATGTTCGATATGCCCACAAGGCTTCCAAAAGTCTCTCATCCCAGTCTCTCCTATGCACAGCTACTGTCTTTGTCAGAATCTGTTCCAGCACCTTGTTGGTGACCTCCACTTGTCCATTCGCCCTCGGGTAATATGGAATGCTCTTTCGATGTTTGATCTTATACAATTCCATTAACTCCTCGATCAATTCGTTGACAAAATGTGTTCCTCTATCACTCACTATCTCCAACGGGCATCCGAATCGAGTGATAATTTGTTCGTACAAAAATTTAGCTACATCAACAGCTCGATCAGTCTTCAGAGCTTTGGCTTCTACCCACTTGGTAACATAGTCTGTACAGACCAAAATATACCTATTAGACCGACGTCTTGAGGGAGGATCAATAGGCCCCACAAAATCAATTCCCCACTTCTCAAAAGGCTTAAGAGCCAACACTGGCGTAAGAGGAGCAGCATGTGCTAATGTTGGTTTTCCCATTCTTTGGCATCTGTCGCATTTCTTACAGTATATATGAGAGTCTTTGAACAGCGTTGGCCACCAATACCCGGCCAATAAAATCTTTCTTGCCGTCAGTTCACCAGAAAAATGCCCACCGCAAGGTTTGTCATGCAATGCCCTCAAAACTAGGGCTGCTTCTTCTTCCTCGAGACACCTCCGATAAATGCTTTCATGTACAAAATATCGATAGAGCTGCACCAATGATGCTATGGTGCTTTGCCAATACTAACAGTTTTTTGCTTCTCTCTCTTGCTTGCTCCTGGCGGATATTTAGTGGTGCATAAGAAGTTCACCAAGTCGGCATACCAAGGTACTTTAGCATCAACCTGGAATAGATGCCCATCAGGAGCATCATCGGGCACACCAGAGATTGGCTCCTCATTAACAATTCGAGATAAATGGTCAGCCAATATATGCGCTTTGCCTGGTCTGGTTACTACTGTGAACTGAAATTCTTGGAGGAGTAGCATCCACCTCATCAATCGCCCTGATAGCTTGGGTTTATTAATGATATACTTAAGGGCTTCATGATCCACATAAAACGTGAAATGCTTTCTCATCAAGTAATGCCGATACTTGTTCACCGCAAAGATCATCGAGAGGCATTCCTTCTCTGTAGTCGTGTAGTTCCTCTCAGTGCTATTTAAGTTGCGACTTGCGTAATAAATAGGGTGGTCCAACTTCTTTTCGTCGGCTTGGCATAGTACTGCTCCAACCGCAGTATGAGAAGCGTCGGTATGCACATGGAATTCTTTCCTCCAATCGGGTGCTACCAAGATTGGTGCATTTATCAATCTCTCCTTGATCGAGTCGAATGCAACTTGACACTCTTCAGTCCATTGGTATTGTTGGTCTTTCCTCAAAAGATTCGTCAGTGGTGCCGCTATTGATGCAAAATTTAATATAAAACGTCGATAATAATTCGCATAGCCCAAGAATCCTCTGAGTTGCCGCAAGTTTTGAGGAGGTGGAAGTTGTCCGATCTTTTCCACTTTATCCTCGTCAACCGCAATCCCTTTTTCGGAAATAACATGTCCCAAAAGCAATCCTCTTCGTACTCCAAATGTACACTTTTCAAGATTTAATGCGATGCCTTTTTTTATGCTTCTTCTTAAAATAGCTTCGATCCTCTCCATCATGTTTCCATCATTGCCTCTGATTGCAAAATCATCGAGGAATATCTCCATCCAATCCTGCAAATAGTCTTGATATGCAGCTATCATTGCTCTCTGGAATGTGGCCGGTGCATTGCATAATCCAAATGGCATCACACGATATGCATATGTGCCCCATTCCGTGGTGAAAGTAGTTTTTGATTGATCCTCTTCATGGATTTGGATCTGGTTATACCCACTGAAACCATCCAAAAATGAGTACAATTTATGGCCAGCTACTCTGTCCAAGATTTGATCAGTAAAGGGCAAAGGGAAATGATCCTTCTTCGTGCGCTCGTTCAGCTTTCGATAATCTATGCAAATACGGATTTTCTTATTTTTCTTCGGAACAACTACAATTGGTGATACCCATTCACTGGATGCGATGGGATATATGAATCCTGCTTCCAATAATTTAGTCAATTCCAACTTGATCAATTCCGAGTAGATTGGATTTGTCCGCCTAAGTCGTTGACATATTGGTCGTGTGCCTTCTTCCAAGTCTATATAATGTTGGCAGATTCGGGGATCAATTCCTCTCAAATCACTGTATGACCATGCAAAGGCCTTGCCGAAATTTTTGAGTGTCAACTTAATACAATCTCGTACTTCATCTGGTAGCTCTGACCCCACACTCAAGAACTTTTCTGGAAAAACTTCCCATTTTTCCACCTGAGCTTCTCGCAAATATTCCTTATTCCTTGATGACGTTGTGATTGGAATGTGCTCTCCGATCACGCGTGCATGGTTGGCCAGTAAATCATTGTTTTGTTCTCTTTCAACCGCACCCAATTTCTTAAGTTCAGCTTTTGCAATGGCTTCCCGCACTTTAGTTTTACTTTCCGCTTCCTTTTCCGATTCTCGACTTCTCTTTAGAATCTCTGCTTCTAGCATTCTAACTCTTTCTCTCAACTGTTGCACTTCCATTGTCGGAGCTAACTCCAGTTCCAGCTCTTCTTTTGAAGTTCCCTTCTCCAGGAATTGAGTAGCTTTGTTTTTACGTGCGTCTATACTCAACATGTAGCACTCAAATTCTCTTGTATGTGTCAACCATCCCAGCAATTCGTGATCGGAATCGTCGTTATAGAGCAATGGATTTTGATATTCTCCCATCTTCGTGTCTTGATTCTTAAAGAGCTGCAAGTTGAACCCGTCTTGAAGTAGATTCTTGTAGGTGTCCGTGTTCAAGGAAAACCTAGCTCGTGCAATCTCGTGCCTTGCTTTCTCCTTTTCTTTCTTTTCCATCTCATCGACTATTATTGTTTTCTTCTTGTTGCTCGAGGGTGGGGATACTTGTATTTGAATCCGATCAGACTTTGACCCTATTGAAATAAAACCTGTGCGCCAGTCATGCACACATTCGGCTTGCACCAGCCATGGCCGTCCAAGTAAGATCAAGAAGGTAGCCTCTGAGGTCCTTGGTCTTACTATCAGATAATCAACTTTAAACTCTAAACCACCCACAACTGTGCTTACATTCTTCAAAAGACCCGCAGGCTTCACTTGTGTTTGATCCCCCATTCTCAAGGACATCGGCGTTTCTTCCATGTGGTTAAGGCCCAAAGCTTTCATCATGAACTCAGTCATAAGGTTGACTGCGGCTCCACTATCTAACTGAGCACCAGGGACTGCATACCCTTTAATCTCGACCGTCACAGCTGGAGCATTCGAATCAATTTGCATCGTAATACTTTGAATGATCCCTTGGACATCTTTATCTTGTCTCTTTTTATCTCGAGCTTTCCTCGGCTTCTTAATATATTCATTGTAGAATTGTTTCCTATAAACAGGTGAACATTTCAGTAATGTGCCAATGTCTAACGTGACTTCCGTGTCAGCCAACAGTTTTACGATATCCACTTCCCCTAAACTTTGTCCTTCTTCCCTACATCTTGGAGTCCTTAATCTTTCAGGGAATGGCGCTATGCCCGGCACAAATTCCTTGTTCACTGGTGGAAGGATCTCAATCTCTTCCCCATCCTCAAACTCCTGCTGCTCATCAAATCCTCCAGCTTGGTTCTCTACCTCTCCCTGTTCGGTTATCTTCTCCTGGCTAGCTTTTTCGTGTTCGCCTTCTGGATGCTTCTTTGAATACTCTTGAGTCCTTGTGACTACTGCCACAGTTGGCTCTTTATGTGGTTTCTTGGCCTCGTAAGCATCCACAAAGTGCATTGACGAGCTAGAGCCTTCTTGAGGGTTCGGTGTCTTGAACACTACTCCGATCGTAGGAACTTGCTCTTGAGCTCTCGTTGTGGAATGCATCTGAGTGTCAACATAATTCGAGGACCCTACTGGTCCTTTTTCCTTGCCGGCGGCAGCTCTTCGTTTTGGACAATCTTCATCAAAGTGGCCCTCTCCACTACAATACCTACATAGTGGGGTATAATCAATTGGCTTCTTTTCGTTTGGACATCTAGATTGAGTATGGCCAAAGCCATGGCATCTCCAGCACTGGATTGGACCATCTCTTCTTTGATCACGCGCGGCTCCTCTTGGATAGTCTCCTCCTTGACCCTGAGCACCATATCCATAAGTAGGTCTGTTTTCCCAACGAGATGTAGGTAGGACACTTTGAGCGGGCAATCCCGTGTAAGGTCTTTCTCTTGTATCTCCAGATTTCATGGTCCTCTCTTCATAGGCTCTCTTGTTATAACATCGATCCTCTGTGTGATTTGTTCTTCCACACAAAGTGCAACGCATTTTAGGTGGTGATCTATCTTTTAGGTGGTGATCTATCTGTGAATACTCTCGAGACTGTAGGGCATTCTGAAGCCAAATGGCCGTAACCATGGCATTTTCCACACCACGTGTTTGATCGAAACACTTGATTGGGGTTTGTAGTCACCTCTGGTTTTACTGTATATGTTTCCTGGGTCATTGTGGCAGCTTTTATAGCTTGTGTGACCAACTCTAATATTCGTTCTTCGGTTAGCGCAGGCTTTGTCTCGCCTTGCGTGCTAGTGGCAGCTACAAAAGCTGGGGTCGTCAATGCGGGACTTCCTTGGCCCGGATCTTTCATTGGTATGTTTCCTGGGCCTCCCATTGGCTCGTATAAGAGTTCCATCTTCCTTTGTTGGCATAATTGTACTTCCTCCCAAAGCCTTGCTTGTTCCTTAGCATCCATTAAAGTTGCAGGTCTTGTCAGGCTGATATGCTGCTGTGCCGTAGGATCTCTCAATCCCGAAATGAATCTTCGTTTCAATGTCTCATCGTTCGGGGCATTCGCGCCCATCTTTCTTACCAACGTTTCCATTCTTTGAATGTAGTTATCGATGCTCTCATTGACTCCTTGTCGCAAGTAATCCATCTGTTGGGCCAATCTATCTTGGAAGCCTTGTCGTCGAAACTTTGCCAAGAAGGCTTCCTTGAGCATCTGATAAGTTCCACGCTCTTGTGGTGTCAGATTCCCATACCAATTGGCTGCCTCATCACGGAGAATAGCCGGAAAAATTCTCAACCTTTGATCCTAGTCAACTACATCATTGGCCTCACAGGTAACCTCAAATAGTTGGATAAAACTATCCGGATCTTCGTCCCAAGTACCTAAGAACTTGGTGAAGTCCCCCAAGTGAACCGAAATCCGCTGAGCCATTTCGAACAGAGGTGTGATGTCAATATCACTTCGATCCCAAAAATTTAGTGCACGCGGCCTCAGGATCCCTCCTTCAAACTTCCGCACTTGATTCGCGACTCTCCTACGGGAGTACACGTTTTTGGCAGATCTCTTCGAGCCAATCGAGGTCCACTCACCTGGCGGTTCCCACCTTCTCCTTTCTCTTTCAAGGGCTCTTCTCTGAGCGCGTTCCTCTCTTTGCGTTTGTGTTGCTCCTAAGGATGAGCTCCCCTCGCTCATGTACTAGATCTTGGGGTCCGCAAGCTCGGCCAACATGTGGTGCTAGGCGAACCCATAGCACTCTCTTATAGAGACGTACCAAGCAATTTCCCGGCAAACGCACCAAAATGTTCAGTTCTAATGCCCAAGGAAAAAGTGATTATACAAGACTTTAATTTGTTCAAACCCCTCGGAATCGGTCCAATTGGATTACCTGGAGCCCATAATTATCCCTCGAGGAATTCTTCCTTTGTATATGTACTAGTTCATATGCTTCCCGGCAGACGCACCAAAATGTTTAGCCTCTGAGTCCAAGGGAAAGTGCCTATACACAATGATGTTTTATCCAACTTTGCTGATACTAGGTCAAGTTTGGTTTCCCCTAAGTCCACAATTCCACCCCAAAGTTTTGATGGAGGAGGCGAGAAAACGCATGTGCAATTGGATATCCACCTCCAGTGGTCACTTCCTGTAACCTCCCTTTCTTCACTCAACCCCCTCCTTTCACATCGGGTTCACTCTTGTGGTCCGGTTCTTACGCGCTTAGGGGTGCACACAGGGTGCCAAGAAAATGACCTTCAATTAGGCTCAAGGTGTAGATATAAACATAGTTAACTGGTTTGAGTCTCACCTCAATTTACTCGCAGACTTTTAACACCCTTCTCGGATGGAAGATGGTTCCTTTGCTTAGTATTTTCATGGATCTTGTATAATATTGGGTATTCGACTCTTTTAATTAAAAACGAAGGTTCACTTCTTTCTTTGAAACCTCTAAAAGAGCATGCGGAAGGTAAAGAGGTTGACTCACAAAAACTGAAATATGGTTTTCAATCATTTGCAATTAAATGTCAGAATCGTACATTCACAAGAATGCACATCATCTTTAGCTTCAAAAGAAACTTGTTCATAAGAGAGTTTCCATCGCGTACATTATTCACACATCATAAGTTTAGGGCATCACAAAGATCTTTATCATAATTCAATGACAATCATTTTTCGTTTCTGATCGTGGCAATGGTTTCACACATGGTTTATATTCATCAATAGTATATGCATGTTAGCACTTCGTAAGACTTCAACTATTGTTCCACACAATACACTAAGAATTTTGTCGCAATTCGAGTTTTCAATATACAAAAAAAAGCCATTTCTTATTTGAACGTAGCTTTTGTATGTTTCCATGTCCAATTCGGAAAAATCATGTGTGCGCTTATAGGAACTATAAAGAACCTACTGAGCACGTTCTCGCGTTATTGTGGTACTTCATAGTGTATCAAGCATATGCGCACTTCATTTGATATAAATGTTTATATTCCATTAGTCAAATGGGTCCATTTCAGAGTATCATCTCAAATTGTTTTCGAATAACTTATTATCCATGAGCGCGAATTCAGTTTATCATCTCACCATACAATTAATCCACCTGAGATGCTTGTATAAGTAAACAATCATCGCAACATAGGTCAAGCATGTATACCAAGACATATGACAGCCACATGGTTCAAAACCTGTCACAGAACAATACAGGATCTCGCACTTAGATGAGCAGCAATTTTATACTTAAGGCTGAATTTAGATTGCCACTTCAATCAATCATATAAGTCAATCACGTATATAGCCTGTGTCACATCTTAGAGCATTTCAGAGCATTCTTATAACCAGAACAGTCGTAGCCTTAACTATAGACACTAGCTAGGTTGCAATCACATCCTTTTGAGTTTATCTGTGCATAGCAATTGATACCAACCCACAAACTTTATACATGCGCTATTTGCGAATTCAACATGCCATGTTAATTCAAAGAAAATAACACATCAAAACAACCTTTTACTTTTAACCTGAAGCAAACTCAACACGGTGCATTGATAGATTTATCGAACTAACCTCAATATTTAACAGTAACATACCACTCATTTGTGTCAGTGCGGTCCCTCTGGTGTAAAAACTGTTAGCGAATCTTTTTCCTCATTCTGCATGTCTTGAAAGACCTTTATGTACTCATCACACATGAATGAAGTGGAGCAACTTTGGTTCCAACAACTTTCGCAAATTATACTGCGGTAACCTTTTAGAAAGGATCGACTTGATTCTGACACTACTTAGAACGAAGTGCTCAGCAATGACAAGATAAGCGTATATTCTTCTGACAGTACTCCTGGAATTTGCACCCATTATGTCCACCTGTAATCAGCATTTCGTCAGCTTCCATTCTGATCATCTGCGCATTCATCTTCTTCATATGAAGTGCTAAACTTCTTTCCATATGTTATCAAGTAGACATTGATCTCTGTTGAACCCTCTTTTCCCTTCTAGTTTCAGATTCACTTATGAATGTTTTATCTCCTCCTGTGCATGTAGAAGTTTCTTTTTTCCACTATCGAAGGCGTTTCTCCCTTATTTGAACAGCTCGATCCCCTCCTCTTCAGCTCATCCTTCTGTACTCTTCTACCTGCAGCACAGCTCGGAGAAGGAGCTGTCACTTCCTTCTTTTCCACAGCGACCTTCCTCTGCACAGTATTCGTTTCCCCTTTTTCTGAGGATAATCTCTAATCAACAACGCTCCATGAATATGGCTTGAATCCGATAGCAACTCAAGGAGATACGGCCTATATCTACGAGTCTTGTTCCTTCTCTCAGACCCTCGCAAGCCAGATTGACAAAACCTTTCCCCTACGAAAGCTCTGTAATGTCTACGCCCTTACTGTGTCCTCCTCTCTCAGAGTACATTCTGCCAAAACAGAACCCGAGAGAGCCCTTCTGTTCCCGTTCTCCTCTCCGAGTTGGCAGCCACCCTTCATTACGAGTAGTCCCCATCGTCCGATTTCTCTACCGCTAACCCTTCAACTGATCCTGCCGCCTCTTCTCCAATTAGCATTTCCCCCTTCGTTCCTGCACACGAAAAAACAGAGAGAGAGAGAGCTCAAAAATGATAGCCCCCCCCCTTATCTCTCCATCTGCGCCCCTCTTCTACCCTTTTTTGATAAGGAAATCATTCCCCAGCACACGTTTTTTTTAAAATCCGAAAAAGAAGCCCCTTTTTGCGCAAAAATTCCCTAGCCTTAACAAAATCCGTTTCACAGTTCACCTCTATAAGAACACCAATCCTATTGTCATGGATATAACTTCCAACACGGCCTTCCTCAGTGATGCGTGTTGCCTTCTTCTCAACACTAGCGAGCCCCTTTTGTTGTCCTGCATACTCCCAAAAAAACAAAGAGAAAAAAAATTGTTTTTGTCCCAACCCTACGGGTACAAACAACTTTGTTACTCCATCCCTGGTTTCAGAGCTGACCAGAAACAGAATGCAACGGAATTTTGGGTATATTACATTCTGCTTTGAACATATCAACCAAGAGTCACCCACGAAGAGGAGAAAGCTATTTTTCTTGACATTCTTTGCCCATGAGCTAGCCCATCTCGTCAACCAACAAGTTGTCGTGTTACCTCCAAATACTTCTCATCAATCGTCACTTCCACTCTTCAAGTACCTGAAATCAAACATATTTTCCTGGCCAATAGAACCGCATTAGTGCATAAAAACCAACCATTTTCTGAGCTAACAGTAAGATTTGATGTCTAGAGTAATGTTGCTTCAGTGCACCTATGTGTGCTAATTGCAACCATTTTGCATATTCGTCTTCTTCTACACAACAAGCCAATATGCCTTGATTAGTGTGCTTATACATATTGCCTACCATTATGTGATATTTTTGGGATCTCACCACTTCTTTATCTTTGGCTTTTAGTACATGATTCTTAGGTCCAAAGCTTAGAATAGGCACGATAATTTTGTCCCGATTAGGTTCAAGCTCTAGGTTGAATAAGTAAGCATCAAGAAGTCCATCTGACACTCCTTGTGGGGACTCTCCTTTGGTTAGTCTAGAAAGGTGATCCACCCTAAGATGGGACTTGCCTTTCATGATGACAACTTTGAACTCATACTCCATTAGTAAGAGAAACCACCTTACTAATATGCCAGTATTGCAAGGCTTATTCACAAGATAGAGCAATGCTTGATGATCTGGAAAAAAATTTAAACTTATTTGCAAGCAAATAATGTCTAAAATTTTTAATCACATATACCATGCCCAATCTTTCTTTTTTAGTGGTGGTGTAATTTTACTCAACCGCATTTAATTGCCTACTCATATAAGCTATGGGAAGATCAATGTTAGCTTAAGCACACATCCAATAGAATAATTGGATGCATCCACCTGAACATGGAATGACTTACTTCAATCTAGGGTATTCAAGATTGGTGTTGAACACGATCATCATTTGAGCTCATTGAAAGCGTTTCCGCACTCATCCGTCCACTCAAAATTAGTCAAAAGGTTATACATGATGGCATATATGTGAATAAAGCATCAACAATAGCCATGATGCCCCATGAAAGCTTGTACTTCCTTAACATTCTTTGGTCTGGGTAACTTGGCAATTGCTTTACTTTATCCTCATTGGTTAAGATTCCATTATTTGACACTATGTCTCCTAGAATCTTCCCTTATGTGACCATGAAAACTCACTTTTCTTCATTCAAGTAGACTTGATACTCTCTGCATTTGTCAAAGATTTGTTTCAATTTAGGGATGTGAGTCTGCCTAATGTTGGAATGAGCGCATAAGTCATCATTATAGACCTCTACGTTCTTATGCAAGAATTCTTTGAACACATGACACATAAGCCTTTGAAATGTAGCACGAGCATTTGAGAGCCCAAAAGGCATCATGCGAAATGCAGAAATATCCCACTCCATTGCAAAAACCATCTTATGTTGGTCCTCTGGGGAAATAGCTACTTGGTTGTAGCCTGAAAATCCATCAAGCAAGTTATAGACTTCCTTGCTTGCTCCACGTTCCAATAAGTGTTTAGTGATAGGAAGTGGATAGCTATCTCTGATAGTGACCATGTTAACATTCTTCAAGTTAATCCACACACATACTTTTCTATTCATTTTGGGCATTACTACAATGCGGGATACCCGCTTGGTATGCTCAACTTCATAGATAAATCCAGCTTCTATCAATCATTCTATTTCCTCTTTGATCTTTTTCTGCATAATTATCATTATATGTATACAGTTTCTGCTTCTTTGGCTCAGGATCTAAGGACATGAGGATTCTATGTGAACAGATATCTGGGTCTACTCCTTTGAAGTCTTTGTAACTCCATGCAAACACATCTCTATACTCTCTCAACAATGCAATCAACTCCTTTTCTTCATCTTCGATCAAGTCATGTCCTATATACATACATTGTTCTTAGTCAACCTTCATGTCTCTTCATTTTTTGATCTTTTCTCTTCTTGAGTTTTGGCTTCTATTAAATAGAGCTATTCTTCCTTAGAAGTACAAAAATGTTCCATGAGGATGGACTCTTGTCAATCTAGCACAATGGCAAGTACCAATGTGAGAAGATCCACCTCATAAATGTCAAGCCACGGAGATGTGAGGACTAGTATGATGACTGTGAGCAAGTGAAGGCACAAAGTGTGTGAGTGAGAAGCACATGAGCATGCACACACAAGGCAAGACAAAGAGTGGAATAATGGAATCTTCTATTAGCAAGCTCCAAGAAAGTATAAAAAGCTCAAAAGTAGCTTCAATCTCCAACTACCTAACCCCAAAAATGAGCTCTCTAGCTCTTTTTATAGTTTTTTACTAGGTTTTGGCCTTGTCCAGACCTATTGTCCAACCTAGTTAAAAACTAGGTTCCTAAGCTATTTTGGAGGCTCAACCGAGCTCTGAAAATTATGAAACTTGATACATAGATACTCATAATACTCCTCAAGATTGAGGACTCCTCAGCTTGCAAAAAATGGAGTAGGAATAATGGAAAATGGTATTTACAATGGTGTGAAGTGGCTAAAATCACTGTTCGGGAAATATTTCTCCATGAAAAATTATGTGCCCTACTTGTCGGATCTATGTTGATTGCTTTGGATGCTTAATCCTGCTTGGCTCTCCCTTTGTTCTGACTCCCTTTGGTGGCTTCCTTGTCTAATAAGACCTTGATTGCACTGGCTGCTACCAACACCCCCCCTCTCTCGTATTTGTCATCCCTAACAGACTCTTGTTGTTGGGTAATACTCAAAGTGATGTTCTTGCATGCATAGTCCTCTTGCCAAGTCTGTCATCATCTTATCCCAATCAATTGGACTGGAATGTTTGGATTTTTCAAGCATAATTGATATGATTGTACGGCTTTTCTACCGCAAAGAGATGTAACAAATGTATTGGTCTGGGAATGAAAATTTTGGAATGATATTCCCAGAACCTAATAGAGAACATTTCTTCAAAAGTTTGTTTGTAGCAAGCAGATAGATACTTGATTCGCACATGCCTTGTGTAGATTGTGTTGACGGAGGGGGTTTGGCTCATGTCATATAACAAATCTCGATTGCCTTGAGAAAATCCAAGGTCTAAAATGCATGGAGCTTGAATCTTTCGAACAGTCTTGAATACTATCGTCATGAGCTCAAATATCTTCATACACATTTGTGCGACAATGTCTGGTACATTCTTTAACCATGCAAACCAATGGGGTATGGTAGAGATCATATAAGCCTCATTGGGTGGCCCTCTGGGGATAACAAAATATGGATAATTAATCCAATCAAAGCACCCCTTTGTTGTTGCGGACTTTGATGGCAAAAGCTTGCTAGGACTTACGACGGACCATGGAACAATAACATGGGTTACATTTAATATAGAGTGGCATGGTTGCCCATATGTGCATCATTTCGGGGTAGTCTTTTAATAGTCGCTCATGCCAATTAGGTTGAAGAATTGAGGCAGCTCGTGCCTCTGACGGTAGATCATCAGGCTCAAAGTGAGTGGCGAATGTGGGATCTTTCCCTGTATGCCTTGTAATCTTTGCATTATAGTCGGCTAACAATACAAAGTAAGGCTTATATTGCATTGTGATTTGCACAGTCACTCTATCATTGTGGATTTGTCCTATCTACTCTACTCTCTTGAGCCAATATGGGACTTCTATCTCAAAGGTGTCTTGACCCTCGGTTGTGACACACCCACTAGGTATTGGCATCGGCTCATATGGTTCTTCAAAGCTTTCTTCGACTGGAATCCCCACCACTGTTTTGGGTTCTGGTTTTTCGATTGGAGAGGGTGGTCTCTCATATGGTAATAGGCATTCTTTTGGTTCTACCACTTGCTTCCTAAGGGCTTCTAGTTTTGTTGTAGACTATTGAGGGATAGCAGGCTCTGGTTGAGTTGTGCCTATAGTGGTTAATTGCTTCCTGAGGTCTATGCATTTAGATTCCAACTTTTCGTAGGATTCTAAAAAGTTGGCATGTTCCTCTAGTAATATTTGGATATCTTCTGAGGGAACAACTCAATACTTTGTAGGACCAATCTCTACTCCTGAGGTTCCTTCCATAGCTGCTTCAAGGTTGTCTTGATTTTGATGCTGAAGGTGCTTGTTCTCTTCTAAGGCCACGGACATGTGCTTCCTGAGAAGCCCTAGATTTCTTCATAATTTGGCATTGATGAGATATTGCTCATGCACCATTGTCTCCAAGCCTTTGACGACTTGGGCATCCACATTTGACATTTTGGACTTCATTTGTGTGTGAGCATATTGTAAGGTGGTGTATTCTACTTGGAGTGTTTGGTTGTTGGCCTCTAGGGTGGTGACTCATGCTTGTAGTCTCTGTGTCTCTACCTAGAAGGCAGCATTTTCGCTCTTCCAATCATTGCTACTCTTGTTGTAGTTGATATGCACGTGGAATGATTGTACTGAATGTATTATTTACAATATGAGATGAAAGGGGAACGGTGCGGAGTGCAGAGGGAATGGGAATGGGGATGGGGATGGGAATGGGGATGGGAATGGGGATGGGGATGGGAATGGTGGATGCAGTGTTTAATAAAGAGGTAGGTGTAGGTGAAGTTGGTGGTAAGGGGATGGGAGATGGTGAAATTGTGGGGGGGGGGGGGGGGAGGGATTGTGGGTGGTGAAATGTCCATGGGGTCGGATAGTGTGGTGCATGCAGGAGCTACCATGTATGTGGGTATGGTAGGTGAAGTGAGTGTGGCATCTGTGTATAGTGAAGTGGTTGTGAGTGTTTGTGAACCTAGCATCTGAGTAGCAGGAGCACGAATGAATTGTTCCATGAATGATATGTAATGAGGTGGGGCTATTGTGGTGATTGAGGTATAGGGGAACATGGATGAGGCAAATGGGAAGTATGGATCCTTGGAAAGGGGAATGTGTGAATATGGTTAAGTAGGGAAACCTAGACTACCTTGTTTGGATTGCGGATGTCCTTCTATGCTAAGTATTAGTGGGTGTCCAATGATGGGTTCTATGGGCAAAAATGGTGAAGTAAAAAGAGGTTTGGTAACAAAAGAAAAGAGGGTGGCTTGAGATGTTGGTTTAGGAAAGGAGAAGGATGTTGAAGAGGCTAGGTTTTGGGTCATGGTTGTTATCTCTACAATGGTTTCAGTAGTGGTTGGTGGTGGAGGTGGGGCTGAGGGAGGAGTGGGAGGAGATGGGGATTGCTAGGGTGACATTGGGGATGTTTGTACAAAAGTTTCTACACTAAGATCTATGGTTGCCATAGAGGTAGCAGTTGGTCCAATGGTTGCTTCGGGTTCGGACATTGGTATTCATATGTTCTTGTCTGCCCTTGGTCTTGTATCCAATCTATGTTTGTCATCCGGATGGATTGTCTGACTATTGTGTGGATGGCTATTGATATATTTAGGTAATGATGTGTGTGAACACACTAGGACCACCGGGGAACTTTTTTCCCTCTTTCGAAGGTACTTTTCCCCCAGCTTGTATATATGCCTATAGCGCTAATGGTTTACATATCTTTCTACAGACATCTAACTCCAATAATTGGTATCAGAGCACGTTACCGCTTCATCTAGGGCATCCTCGACACCCCTCCGATTGTAGTCTTAGAATCACATGAAATTTGGTACGCATACTCAAGGTAATCAGGAGATCAAAAGTAATTTGCTTTGTGGTGCTGAAATTGCGATCTGAGCTTGTTTCGGCCTCCGAACACACTATCGTAGTGCTTGTGCAGGCTACTTTGTCTTTTGTGCCAAAGATATATACAAGTTTCGGTTCGCCAATATAAACGTCTCGAAGTCTTCTACAGGTTTAGCAAAACTCGTCAAGGTACTTGTGTTCAACTTTTTGAGATACAATCAATTTTCTGCATCAAGGTATTTTATTCAGTGGCCATGGCTGAAAGCAATGATGTATTCTGTATGTTGGCTATTGAGGATAAGTTGGACGATACCAATTACCCATTGTGGGCTTATATGATGTGACATGTATTAGTTGCAAAAGGATTGTGGAACATTGTACAGGGTGTTGAAAAACATGCTATTACACTTGCAAATATAGGTATTGAAGCTCACGTAGGTGGCGTTGAAGATGATGATATTCTTCATATTCCTATTCGTGCTACTATTTCTGCTGCACCTACTCTAGAGCAATTTTTTTGGGATGGAAGAGATGCTCATGCACATGCATTGATAGCCTTTTTTGTTAAACGTTCCATTATTCCTCACATTCGCTCTTGTAGAACAGCTAAGGATGCTTGGGATACACTCACCACATTGTACCAAGCTAGAAATGAGGCTCATGTTGCTTACCTCCAAAAACAGTTAGAGAGTGAGCATATGAATGAAGGTGATTTTATGGACACTTTTCTAACAAAGATCAAAGACTTGAAGGAACAATTGATTTTTGCTGATGAAGTTATTCCAATAGCTCACTTATGCAGACCATTATGAATGGTCTTCCTGATTCATATCAGAGTTTTTCTTCTACTTTTTGTTTGATGATGAAAGGCAATCCAAATGCCTTGACATTTGAGGACTTAGTCTCTATTCTGTTGCAAGAAGATCAATCTAGGCAAAACAGGTCCATTATGCATGTTGTGGATCAAGCTTTTCTTGCTAGTTAGAAGGGCAAAGGTAAATGGAGCTCATCTACTACTAAGCAGAAATTTGCAAATGCTGCACATTTGAAGAAGGAAGACAAAGATGAGAAGAAATAAAAAAAGCAAAAATTCCTTTGTAAGTATATAAAGGAAATGGTCATATCATAAAGAACTATCCAAAAATGGCTGCAAAAGAGGCAAAGAAAAAAGAGGTTGGGATGGTTGTTGCAGAGGCCTCTACATCAAAAACTGAGTCTATAAATCTTATGCAAAATGAAGAATGGGTGTTTACTACTATTTGCACTTTGGACCCATCTTCTCATGAGCATTGTATGTTTGTAGTAGACTCAAATGTTTGGTATTTTGATAGTGGGGCAACCAAACGTATTACCTCGTAGCATAGTTTCTTCACTTCACTTGAGGCTTCCCCTATAGGGAAGACTATCACATGCTTTTTCGAATGCTTTATTTGTGCCAATGATCAAGAAAAATCGTTATTAGATTTTGCATTAGCCAAGATTGGCTTGGTTGTAAATTTTTTTGATGACAGATGTGACGTATAAAGGCTTTGCAATGATGACATACATGTGAATGAAACGTCAATAATAACCACAATGCCCCATCAAAGCTTGTACCTCCTTGACATTCTTTGGCCTAGGTAGCTCTGCAATAGCTCCCACTTTCTCCTCATCTGTGCATATGTCATTCTTTGACACTATGTGTCCTAGAATCTTGCCTTGTCTAATCATAAAAACACACTTTTCTGGGTTTAGGCAGACTTGATATTCTCTACATTTGTCAAAGATTTGTCTGAGTTCAGGCATATGTGTTTGTTTAATGTTGGAATGAGCACAGAGATCATCAAAATAGACTTCCAAGTTTTTCCTCAAGAACTCTTTAAACACATGACACATCAGCCTCTGAAAGGTAACCGATGCATCGGTGAGACCAAATGGCATTACCCTGAAAGCAAATATGCCCCACCCTATGGCAAACACCATCTTATGCTGGTCTTTTGGAGCAATGGCCACTTGATTGTAACCAGAGAATCCATCAAGGAAGATGTACACTTCCTTGCCTACTACCCTTTCTAATTGATGCTCAGTGATAGGAAGCTGATAACTATCTTGAAACACCCATTTAGTGTGGTCAATTTCATAGATAAATTCTGCTTCTACCAATCGATCTATCTCTTCCTTGATCTTGGTAGCATAATTGTCATTATATGTGTATGGCTTCTTCTTAGAGGGTTTGACATCTAAGGTTATGGGAATCGTATGTGAGCATATGTCAAGGTCTACTCCTTTTACGTCCTTACAACTCCATGCAAAAACATCTTTGTATTCTCTTAATGATGCTATCAACTCTTGCTCCTCATCCTCTGTTAAATGATGTCCTATGTAGGGACATCATTCTTCATCTTCTTCTATTATCAGGATAATTTTCTTTGTGGTCTCTTTGTTGTCATAGGCCTCTCCTGTGAGTGCTTCTCATTTAGACATTCTTATCATGACTTTTCTATCCTCTATTTCATACTTCTTAAAGTTTTAAGGAACCTCAAACAAAGATTCTTCTTCTTCTTGTGAGACTTCTTGTTTCTTTGTTTTCTTACCTTCACTCTGGGTGGTTATGTGTGTAGTTAACCTCACATCATTCATAAGCTCTTCATGTCTCTGAGGGTGAGCTTCCACTTCATGAAGAAATTCCTCTTGTGATGCACAAAATGGATCCATAATAATTGATTCCAAATCCGAGTCACTTTCATGTTCAATTTCTTCTGTGCTAGGCTCACACTCTTCAATAATCGAATCACACATGAATGGTTCTATAGTGAAGATTGAAATGTCATAGCCATCTTCATCATAGTGTGGTGTCCATTGTTCTTCATTGATGGCTACATCCAGTATTGCTAGAATTTCTACCCAACCATGAGGTTCAAACTCTTCGTCTACAAATACTACAGGTGCATAGGCTGGGTCTCTGATGGATCTATGATTTTCCTTCACACCTACCTCTCTCTTGTTTTCTCTTTTCTCTGCTTCTTCTGCAACTTTACATATCCATAAGTTTGTGTCTTCATTCATCCATGAGGATCTAGATCCTATGGAATGCACTGAGTCTATGTCTTTTGTGGCTCTATGGATGGGATTCCATTGTATAGGGGCCACATCTATGTGAGAATAATCCTTGAGATTAAATTTGGTTATAACTCCTAAGTGTTGCAAGTACAAGGAATTGGTTCCCCAATCTTGTACTACTTGCAACTGTCTCATGAATGGTCTTCCCAAAATCATCTCATAGGCCAGGTTTTTCCCAAAGTCACATATGGTGAAAGTATGCTTGAACTCTACACAACAAGTAGTGAGAGTTATCCCTTCTAGCAATCCTAAAGGTCCCTTTATGTGACCATCCACCATTTGTAGTTTCATTCTCATTGGCTTAAGTGCTTCTTTCCCTCAACACTTCCATAAGGAAGTTGTAGCAATGGCAACCCCTGCGCCTAAGTCCAAAATAGCCTTGGTGGTGTAACCTTGATGAGTGATTGGAAGATAGGTGTTTCCTTCTTCTCCTTCACTCATGTCTCCTATTTTATCCAAGGGTATTTCTAGCATTGTTGGGATCACTATCGCCAGATTTACATGTTTTTTCTGACTCTGATGGGGCTGGTTGCTATGACACTCATGTGTTCACAAGTGGCTTTTACTTCATGCTTGATAGCTCATGCATATCTTGGCTGAGCAAGAAGTAACCTATTGTGGCCACTCTAGTTTTGAGGTTGAGTATAGGACAACATTCACAGCCACTATTGAGTATGTGTGGCTCAGACATCTTATGGCTGATTTGGGTGTTGGTCAGTCTTCTACCACCACGATCTTCATTGACAGTCAGAGCGCATTGGAAATTGCAAGGAACCCTGTGTTCCATGCTCACACTAAGCACATTGAGGTGCATTATCATTATGTCAGAGAGAGGTTATCTGCTGGAGAGATCAGCTTGGCATATGTGCCCACGTAGGAGAACATTGCAGACCTTTTCACGAAGGTTCTGCCTAGGGAGAAGTTTCAAGCTAACCGCAAAGCTTTGGGCTTACTTCCTTTTGTGGATTGATTCCACATAGCTTGGCACTTCCTTATACATGAGTACCAGGTCCTTTTGCACTGCATTACTCCCAAGGGGGATTTGTTTTTATATTTAGGTAGTGATGTGTGAACACACGAGGACCCCAAGGCACTTTTTCCCTCTTTAGAAGGTTTTTCCCCCCGGGCCTGTATATGTGCCTATATCCCTAACAGGTGACTTATCTTTGTACATTCTAGTGGTAATACGTACAGTACTGTGTGTTGTGCTCCAAGCTTCTTCTTCTTCCTTGTGTTATTTGCATGCTTCCGCAGCCATCTAACTCCAACAATTTCAACAAATGAAACTAGTTTTTCACTCCTTTCTTTATATGTGGAGGTTGAAAATGGAAGAAATAATGAAGTGAACAATGTAAGAAGCAAGACTCGCCAATCAAATAGCACCTCAACTACAACTAGGGTCATCTCCAAAATGATAAGTCCAATCAACATGATCAATAGCTTTGAGAAGGCAAAGATAAAGGAGGATCTTGGCTATGCGAGTGAAAATAAGGCCAATAACTCTCAGGATCAAGGGTTGGAGGAACTTGTAAAAAGTGTACAATGTCAAGTAAACTCGATACGTAAGGAGCAAGACAACAAAAGAACCAAGATTAAGAGATTAGAGAGAAACCAAACTAAAAAAGAGGAAGTCTTTGAGAAATGTGAGGGGCAATTGAGATTTATGGAAAACAAAAAGGAGTTGAAGAGAGAAAACAAAAGCTTGAGGAACAAAATTGAAAGACTTCAGAGTGGAGAGATTGTTAGGAAGGGCAAGGAAATAGAAAGAGAGGAACTTGAGATTAGTTCTGATTTAGTGAGCATATTGCTATCGGCTTACAATTGAAGATGAGTTCCAACAATATGAGGATGACTTGATGGAAAGAATTGAATGACGGGAGCGAGAAATCAAGAGAGTGAAGGAAATGATTTGCAGGTATAGTGATCAAGCGGGTAGAATCAATGAGGATTTCCAATTGGAATTAGAGAAGATTAAGTGTGCCCAGGAAGAGACTGATAAGAAAATGGGAGAACTTGGAATAGAGAATTCAAGGCTAAGAGGAGAGGTCGATAGATGGATGAGTCAAAGAGAAGACAAAAAGAAGAGAGATGTAGAGGAGGATCAAAGAGTAGATAGAATGGAAGAGGAGTTGCGGACAATGCTCGATAAGCTAAGTACATTAGGAAGAGTGATAGAAAAGATGAATGCTTTGGGGGGAGTGTAGAAGCCCTAGTTGGTCGATTAGAGAAGAGTTTTCAAGAGGTCAGTAGAAGAGTTGGAGGACTAAAGTCGAGCGGGAATGAGTTAGAAAAGAACTTAGAGAATTTAGAAAGAAGAAGATGCAAAGAGTGTTGGGTGTGTGTAGAAGTGCGAGAGACACACGAGAAGCACACACAAGGAGCATAAATGAAGCAAGACACACGGAGAAGACGATGGTTAGAATAGCTCTCTCTATTGACGATGAACTGAATTGAAGTAAGAGCTGAATAATATCCCTAAATACAAAGGACCACCACATATGAGTGAATCATGTATATGGTAACATGGGGAAAAAACCTCTAGGCAGCACTAGAGTAAAAAGTGCCCATGTATAGGGAAAAGGTTCACATCAAAGCTACTCGAGGAACACATAAGTGTAACAAACCCCCTTGGATCGAATGATGTGAACACATACAGGGAGTGACATATCAGCCCCCACAAGGTAATAAACCTAAAGCAAAAAGCTTCAAACTTTTCCCGTGGAAGAGCTTTGGTGAATATCTCTACCACATTATCTTGTGTAGGCAGATATACCAAATCAATATCTCCTGCATGAAGGTGCTCTCTCACATAGTGATAATGCACCTCAATATGTTTGGTCCATGCATGAAACAGTGGGTTTCGTGCAACAGCCAAAGCACTTTGACTATCAGTGAGAATATGCATAGCAACATCGATCTCCATGCAACGATCCATCAATAGGTGTCTCCGCCATATACACTCCACTGTAGCTATGAAAACTGCAATGTACTCAGCTTCACAACTCGATATCACCACTATAGGTTGCTTCTTACTCAACCAAGATATGCATGAGTCTCCAAGGAAAAAGAAATTACCAATAGTGGACATGCGAGTATCATTACAACCAGCCCAATCACTATCTGTAAAAGCATGCAGGCATGGTTGAATATATCTGCCATAAAAGAGACCTAAGCTCAAAGTGCCTCTGAGATATCTGAACACACGTTTCACCGCTTCTCAATGCTTATTGTCAGGGCTATGTATGAATCGACTCAACTGGGAAGCTTCATATTGTATATCCGGCCTTGTATTGCATGCATATATAAGACATCCCATAGCTTGCTGATAAATAGAAGTGTCAAATGCATCATTGGAATACTCAACTAAGAACCTGAATCTTGTCTCAACTAGTGTGGAAACTGGCTTGCAATCTTCAAAGTCAAAATATTGAAGTAGTTTTTCAACATACTTTGCTTGATACATAACAATTCCCCCCTCAACGGATACAAACTGGATGTCATGATAGTAGCTCAAAAGACTAAGATAAGTGACATCAAAAGTATGCTGCAAATCAGCCATAAGAATGTCAAGTCTTGCATCACATGACCCAATCAAAAGTATGTCATCAACATAAAGAACAAGCACTATAAGATCAGCCCCATCTTTGCGTACATAGAGTGTGCTTTCAATTGAACTACATGTGAAGCCAAGAGCAACCAAATGCTTATGTATTTTGTCATACCATGCACGTGGAGCTTGCTTGAGACCATTCAAAGCTTTATGCAAGCAACAAACTATATGCTCTTGCCCTTTCATGGCAAATCCAGGAGGTTGCTTCACATAAACCTCTTCTTGCAAATCACCATTCAAGAAGGCTGTTTTTATGTCCAATTGATGCACTTTCCAACCTCAATGGGCAGCCAATGCAAACACGGTACGAATGGTAGTCATGCGTGAAGTACGTGCAAACTTTTCCTCATATTCAATGCCATATTGTTGTGCATATCCTTTGGTAACCAATCTAGCTTTGTAGCGATCAATGCTACCATCAAATTTTCTCTTAATCTTATAAACCCACTTTGTACCAATGGCATTCTTTCCTTTTGACAATTCACATAACTCCCAAGTACCATTCTTATGTATGGAATCCATTTTTTATTGCATAACACTCATCCATTGTGGATCCTCACATGCATCTTCAAAAGAAAGTGGCTCTTCATTACATGTTGTTGCAATAAGAGAATAATCCACAAAATTACTTGATGCATGGTGAGAGCTTGATCTTATTCTACCAAGTAAAGATGCACTCAATTTGGTGTCCTACAAAGTTTGTTTCAACCACTTTGGCATAGATTGTGCACTCTTGATAGACATGCGTTCATTATGTAATACATCTTCAACATGTACATCATGTGTGGGCTGAATGTCATGTTCATTTTCAGCCATTTTGACGCAAATGTTCAACCATATGTGGCTGGAAATTTCCAACAAATTTGATAATATTTGGCTAAAAAATTTCAAGCATGTTTGGCTGGAAATTCTCTGCATTTTCAGCACTATTTTGCTAGAATTTTTCAGCCCTTTCAGCTTCATTCGGCTGCTCTACATGGCCATAGTCAAGCGCACCATTTTGGAACAAAGGCATGAGTGTATCGAACACATATTGTGAGCTAACTGTTGGATGTTTTTTGCATTCAAGTAGAGGGATCAGCAAATACCACATCTCGACTCACAACAATTGTGTTCGTCAATGGATGGTACAAACTATATCCCTTACTTTCATCACTATAACCAACAAATATACATTTCTTTGCCTTGTCATCAAGTTTGTGAATTGTTGTGATGGCACAAGAGCATATGCCAAACAACCAAACACACGCATATGACTAACCATAGGCTTATGACCATTCCAAGCCTCATAAGGAGTGATGACTCTCAATGCTTTTGTAGGGCAACGATTCAACACATAGTTTGTACACATGATCGCTTCCATCCAAACTTATCAGGAAGATGCTTTCCTTTAACCATACATCGTGCCATTTCAAGTAGAGTTCTATTTTTATGCTCAGCAACACCATCATGTGACATGTATTCACCACTACAATCCATGAGTAGAGTAAAAAGCTTTTGTGAAGAAAAATTTTCAGCCATAGCTAAAAATGCTTTGAATCAAGAAAATACCTCATTCTTTGCTTTCATAGGATACACCCATGTATGGTGAGTAGCATCATCAATGAAGGTAACAAAGTATACATGCTTCCCAAAAGATGCAATCTTGACGGGACCACATACATCACTATAAACAAGCTACAATTTTCTTGTAGTGTGTGTATGACTATCTTTTGGAAAAGAAGCACGATGCATTTTTCCAATAATGCAACCTTCACATGCATGCTTTTCAATGGACTCAAGTGTAGGCAAGCCAATAAACATGTCCTTCTTTTGCAAGTAAAAGCAAACTATTAAATTTTAAGTGACCAAAACGAGCATGTCAAAGCTCCATTTCAGCCATGGAAGAGGTATGAGCAACTAAGCCATTCGAGGTAGCCCTCTTGTATGTATCCATGTGATACAAGACATTACATAATGTACCAGACATCACGATAACATCACCATTGATGAAATCATGAACAAACCATACATTTATCATCAACAAGGTGTACATGAAGTCCATCTTTGGCAATCATCAGATTAAGTTCTTCTTTATATTGGGCACATACAATGCATTTTTCAAGAGAATCACACCTCCATTTGCAGCCGTAAGCTCATTTTCTCCTACTCCAATGATAGGATAAGAGGCATTGTTTGCACGCACCACATGTCCTCCTTTGGGTGCAGCTTTCAAAGAGGCAAAAAATCTTTTGCATGATGTTATGTGCTTTGAAGCACCACTATCAAGGAACCAATCGAAATCAGCCTCATTCACAACCATACATTTAGAATGCAAAGATGCATCATAATGAGATGTAACAACACATGCCCAAAAATGTTGAGCCATGTTAGCTTCATCATTCCTTGCGTTTGCTGAATTTTCAACAATAGACATGCGGGATTCCTTCTTCTTTTCACTGTGTTTAGCAAGCTTTCTACACTCATCAATAGTATGACCAGCCTTCCGGCAATATTTTCATTTCTTCTTCTTTTGCAAATCGACATCATTAGAGGAATGAGTGGAAGAGGAAGCTTGAGGCTTTGGTTTTGATGAACCCAAAGCTGAACCATACTTGCTTTTCCCGTTTTATGAGATAGCAAGTGCTTGTGTTCCCTCAATCAAACCACTCCTATTCACTCTAGATTGCTCTTCTTGCAAAACAAGAGACACAACCTCATTAGATGCATACATATTAGGATTCCCTTTTGCAACCAAACGGAGTGTAGTAGCAAAGTTTTAAAAAGATTCTGGTAATCCTTTCAACATTGTAGAAATGAATGATGCATCCGGAATGATCTCATCTATGTTTGTCAATTGCTCTTTCAAGTCCTTGATGCGTGTCACATACATATCCATTGACTCATTTTCAGCCATACATACATCCTCAAGTTACTTCCTCAAGTATGCAACACGTGCTTTGTTACGCACGGCATACAAAGAAACAAGAGTGTCCCATGCTTGTCTCGATGTAGAACATGCCCCAATGTGTGGAACTGTATGACATTTCACTGAAAGCGCAATCAAAGCATGAGCTTGAGCATATTTTCCATCCCATCTACGCTGCTCCTGTGTAGGTGGAGAAGGAGAAACCATTGTACTCGAAGAAGAAGCTCCATCTATGACAGTACACTATGAAGTAGAAGAACCTGCAGGTCTTCGATCTACATCTGCCATTATGGTCCAAAGTTGTTTAGCAACAAGAACATGCTTCATCATGTAAGACCACATCGGATAGTTGGTCGCATCAAGCTTATCTTCAGCTTGAAGCATGCCAAACAAGTCATTGCTGCTAACCATTTCACTAGAGAACACGGATGTGACAAAATCTTTACTTTGACGAAAGTTGAAATGAATGCTTAAATTTCAGCTCACAAACCGTCACTCTGATGGCGATTCTGACTACATGAATGGCTTTGAAATGGGGGTAAAACCCCGACGCACCTGGTGGAAATGTTTCTTGGCTTCTGAAATTCACAGTTCTATGCTCCGAAGTCGATTTGCACTGTTAAAAGTACATGCGTGTCGCATGGTGAAAAACCAAAACTTGAGAAGGAGCTGAACATGGCTCTAATACCACTGTTGGGTGTGTGTAGAAGTGCAAGAGACATACGAGAAGCACACATAAGGAGCACAAATGCAGCAAGACACACGGAGAAGACGATGGTTGGAATAGCTCTCTCTATTGATGATGAATTGAAGTGAAGGAAGAGCTGAATAATATCCCTAAGTACAAAGTACCACCACATATGAGTGAATCATGTATGTGGTAACATGGGGAAAAAACCTCTGGCCAACACTAGAGTAAAAAGTGTCCATGTATAGGGAAAAGGTTCACATCAAAGCTACTCGAGGAACACATAAGTGTAACAAAGAGCTTAGTCTAGTGGAGAAGCTCAATGAAATTGAGTAAAAACATGAAGATGGATTTGAGGAGCTTGAAAGAAAACACATGATATTGCAAGAGAAAATGGAGATGCTATCCGAATTATTTGAGGGAATAGAGAATGTTCTTCAAGAAGATGGAAAGAGGATGCATGAGTTGGAATGAGAGAATTCGAAGTCACAAAAATGGATGAAGTAATTAGATTGTGAAATGAAACAACATTGAAATGATATTGACCTAAATACATGAGGATTAAGGGAACTAGCTATAGAGGTGGACGAATAGAGGAACGTAGGAAATGGAAGGGAAATGATTGAGGTGTTGAAGAGATGGTTTGCATTGCGATGATGAGGCTCTTGAGGTGGAGCTTGACTCACCTCTTAGACAACGTTGATCACCAACATAGAACGAGACTAGGTGGGAATTTTTGAGGTTTCCCGTGCTACATTGCATCTGAGGAAGGGACTTAAAGATAAGATAGGGAAATCCAGTTTTGTAAGTGCATTTATGATTAATCGAGTATGCCATATAATCCTTATGCCCTAGGAGGTAACGATGGAGAGAAGATCGATGTATGAGCTTCTATGGATGTGTTCTTTTCTGTGTTTTTGTGTATGCATGATTGCGGAAAGGGTGGGCTAGATGCTCCTTTCTACCTCTCCCTAGCTCTCAAGACATGGGAAATGAAAAAAATTGAAAAAGAAAGAAAAAACAAAAAAAGAAAAAACAAAAGCATGTATATATGTGTGTCAGTGCATTGTGATAGGTTACTAGACAAATGGAGTCATCCTGGCTAGGTGGTCAGGACTGCGAAGTGATGCTAGCTTCATCATAGGCCTAAACTGTGATGTGTTCATATTAACAATCCTCTAGACAATGGTACCAAAAGTTTGATGCTTTTATGAAGTCTCAAGGCTATTCTCAAAGCAATGAGGATCATTGTCTCTACACAAAGAGATGTTCATATGGAAGCTTGATATGCTTGATACTTTAAGTCGATGATATGTTGATTGTTGGGAAGTCCTCTTATGACTTGTCAATTCTCAAAAAGAAGTTGAGTTAGACATTTGATATGAAGGATTTGGGGGATGCCAATCATATTCTTGGCATGCGTGTTACTCGTGATAGGAATAAAAGATGCATACACTTGTCTCAAAGTGAGTACATATCCAAAGTACTTCACAGGTTCAATATGGAGGGTGGAAAGGCACTGAGTACACCTTTACCTACATATGTGAAATCGAGCAAGGATGATTGCCCCAAATCAGATAAGGAAAAGGAATTCATGACCAAAATTCCCCATCAGCCTGTTGTTGGTAGTCTCATGTATGCTATGCTTAAATTCCTTTTGAGGCATTCATGAAAGAATTATACATCTTCATTTGAGGAAGGAAAGTTACAACATGCATATCTAGTCCCATGCATTTTTGCAATGCTATCCATGGTATGCTAGTTTTAGCATACACACTTATTAAGTAGAGGGATATTATTTTATATCCATAAATTTTATCTTTATATGATGGGATATAGTCCTATTCATTTCCATATGAGAGAAGATCATTGAATCTTCATTAGAGTCTCATGGATTATTTCATGGAAACTAATGGGCACAAATGATAGGAGAACAAAGAGTGAGTAAGTTAACTCTATAGTTAATGAAGGTAAGAAACCTTCAAAGAAAGCCTCTTAGTACTAGAGCCTATGGTGTTTTGAGGTAAATACCCACATGGAGTCGTATTTTGATTTCTTAGAAGTCAATGTAGTCAATGGACATTAGAACTAGCTATTCCAGATGGCATAGCCTAGATGGAAACCACTTAGAGTGTTTGGCATCACTTATGGGTTTCACAAGGAGCTTGACATATGCTCACATGACTCATTTAGGTCTTGGTAATGACCTAAGCTCACTTATGAGCAATGGATTCCACTAAGATAGGAAGTGAGATAGGATGTCATATAGTAAGAAAATCCAGTACATACCTACTTTGGTACTTAAGAACTAGATCACCTTGGTAGATTGATGATCTTTGTATCATAACCAAACTAGCCTAGTTATACCATATCGGATTCATGAGAATCCAGCAGACATGATATTTAAGAGTTCCATCTCTGTGATGGGAACTAGGTATATGATATGTTTAGTGGTTTTAAGCTTCACCATGTTTGTATATACATGCATAGAAAATATGATTGAAATGCATGCATCAAATTTGTTCATGATTTTAAGATTAAAAGATGGATCAAATTGCTACGAATATACCTTTTTGATGGTTTGTAGGAAAGATGATTATAGGAAAAACAAGGTTATGCAACATAGATGTTTTTGCTAGCATTTTATGCTTTTGTAGGTCATGGATTTAATATTTGAGTATATGGATTGTATGCCATGGGCTTGCCAAGCCTTATGCTATAGCAAATGGTTTGTGTGTTGGAGTTAGACGTATGTGGAAGCATGCAAACATCACAAGGAAGAAGGAGAAGCTTGGATCACAACACACAATACTGAATATATTACCACTAGAATGTACAAAGAATAGTCACCCATTAGGGTAATAGGGGTTATATACAAGCCAGGGGGAAAAACCTCCTAAAGAGGGAAAAAGGTGCCCCAACGGTCCTAGTGTGTTCACACACATCACTACCTAAATATATCAACAAATCCCCCCTGGGAGTGATATGGTGAACAAGGAGCTGGCACTCATGTATAAGGAAGTTCCAAGATATGTGGAATCGATACCTAAAAGGAAGAAATGCCAAAGCTATATGGAAAGCTTCAAACTTCTCCCTAGGCAGAGCCTTCGTGAAAAGGTCTCAAATGTTCTCTTGCATGGGCACATATGCCAAGCTAATCTCTCCAGTAGAGAACCTCTCCCTGACATAATGATAATGCACCTCAATCTGCTTAGTGCGAGCATGGAACACAGGGTTCCTTGCAACTGCCAATATGCTCTGACTATCAGTGAAGATGGTGGTGGCAAAAGACTTAAATCAACCATAAGGCGACTGAGCCACACACACTCAACAATAGCTGTGAAAGCTACCCTATACTCAGCCTCACAATTGGAAGTGGCCACAATAGGCTGCTTCTTGCTCAACCAAGATATATATGAGCTACCAAGCATGAAGCAAAAGCCACTAGTGGACTAGCCAAGTTAGCGTCAGAAAAAGCATGTAAATCTGGTAGTAGTGAATCCCCCCTTGGGATAAAACAATCCAAGTAGTCGGGTACCTCTCAAGTAGTGAAAGATATGCTTAACCACCTCCCAATGCTTGAAACCTATGCAATGCATAAACCTACTCATCTCTGAGACAGCAAACTGAATATCTGGCCAAGTAATGCATAAGTAAATCAAGCATCCAACAACCTGCTGATAGAGAATAGCATCAAATGCATCTCCAACATCATGAAGAATCAATCATAAACCTATCTCCATAAGAGTGGCAATAGGTTTGCAATCTTCAAGGCCAAAATGCTCTAATAATGTGTCAATATATTTCATTTGACACAAAGCTATTCCACCATCAACTTCCATAAACTGAATGCCCAAATAATGATGCAAACGCCCCAAATTAGACATGTCAAATGAGGCATGCAAATCAACCTTAAAATCAACAATATGCTTCTCATGAGAAGCATGTCATCAACATATTACACAATGATCAGAAGCACATCATTTGCATGCTTAACATATAAGGTGCTCTCAGTTGGACTGTTCTACATGTGCATCCAGATAGGAATGTACCTTTTCATACCAAGCACATGGTGCTTGCTTTAAACCATATAATGCCTTCCTCAATCTCCACACTAGTTTTCATGCCCTTTTTGCACAAAGCGATGGGGCTGAAAAGCATACACTTCTTCATGCAAGTCACCATTCAAAAATGCAGTTTTAATGTCCAACTGATGTACATTCCAAGCATCATGAGCTCAAGTGCAAAGATGCTACGAATAATAGTCATTTGGCATCTAGGTGCAAAGGTCTCATCAAAATCAATGCCTCTTTTTTACGCATAACCCGTTGCAACAACAATAGCCTTATACTTGTCAACTGTTCCATTAGGCTTATGCTTCAGCTTGTATACCCAATTAGTGCCAATGGCCTTCTTGACATGAGGCAAGTCACATAAAGACTAGGTACCATTTTTCATCATAGCATCATATTTTGATTGCATAGCAGCTGTCCAATTTTCAGAAATTTATGCTTCATCAAACGAAACAGGCTCATGCTCATCACAGAGACTAGAGGCACCCATAGCATAGCAATCTGATGCAAAAGAGGCAGTATGAGAGCCCGATGGAGTACAATATGATAGAGGTGCATCTAATTTGTTGTCATGCAAAGTCTACACCAGCCATTTTGGTATAGTTTTTACCTCCTCAATATTAGGTCTCTCATCAACAAGTGCATCATGTAAATCTACATCAAAAATGGAATGATTTGCATCATCACATGAAACCTACAAAGGCTTAGAAGTTTCCTCATTAGGACCCGCACTAGACTATCCACCCATAAAAAGAGGAAGCAAAGCATCATACATGTCTTTGGAGCTAATAGATGTCTCTTTAGTACGTGAAAGTAATGGTTGAATAGCATCTTCCACAAAAACATCATGACTAACCAGAATGTGTTTAGTATGTGGATGATACTAATGATAGCCTTTGCTTTCAGAACTGTACCCAACAAAAATACATTTCACTGCCTTATCATCCAATTTTCTACGTTGTTGTTCAGGCACTAATACATATGCAAAATAACCAAAAACACATAGATGAGCAATAGATTATTTTCGACCATGCCAAGCCTCATATGGAGTGATAAACTATGGTGCTTTAGTGGGACACATGTTACGTACACATGCTGCACACATAACAGCTCAAGCTATAAACTATGTGATAAAGCCTGACTCTTGACCATACACCTCGCCATCTCCATGACTGACCTATTCTTCTATTCAGCAACTCCATTCTCTTGAGGTGTATGCAACACTATACACTGATGTTTTATCCCATGTTCAGCCAGAAATGCATTAAATTCAAAAGGAATATATTCCCCCCCTCGATCAGAGCGAAGGGTGCCCATTTTACATGCTGAGAGATTTTCAGCCAAACCTAAAAACTATTTGAAGCACATAAACACTTCAGACTTTGCTTTCAATGGATATACACATGCACGCTTGGAAAAAGCATCTATGAAAGTCACGAAGTAAAGATGGTTCCCAAAAGAATGTGTTTGCATAGGATCACATACATCACTATGAACAAGCTACAATTTGTGAGTAGCTCAAATTGAACCATCTTTAAGGAAGGAGGAATGCTTCATTTTGCCCAAAATATAGCCTTCACATACATGTTTACCAGGTGCCTCAAGTTTGGGCAAAGAAGACACCATTTTAGATTTCTACAGGCATAGCAAACTAGCAAAATTCAGATGACCAAAGCATGAATGCCAAAGCTTTGCATCTAACATAGCCTGAGAATCATGTACTCCACATGTTGAATCATTCATAGGCTTTTCATAGTCTATGAGCTTATACAGCCCACGACATAAAATGCCGAAAACAATAATCACATCGCCATTTGATAGACCATGTATTGTACATCTATCATCAATAAATTTCACAACCAAGCCAATTTTGGCTAATATAGAAACTGATAATAGATTTTTCTTGATCCCTCGCTCAAATAAAGCATCTGACAATGTAAAACAACTACCATCAGTAGTAGTGAGAATGATCTTACCCACTCCCATAATAGGATAAGGAGTTGTTGGCACATGTGATAGTATTCCCTGTAGGGGCAGGCTCAAGCGAAGTGAAGAAATTGCACTGCGAAGTGATATGTTTGGTTGCCCCACTATCAAAGTACCAAACATCTGAGTCTACTGCAGCCATACATTGCTCATGAGAAGGTGGATCAAAACTACAAACAATAGTAAGTGCACATTCTTCATTCTACACAAGACTAGCAGACTCTATTTTCGGTGTAGAGGCTCTGGAACAACCATTCCAACATCTTTTTTCTTTGCCTCTTTTGCAGCGAGTTTTGCACAATTCTTTACGACATGATTGTTTCCTTTACAATACTTGCAAAAGAATTTCTGCTTTTTTTATTTATTCTCATCTTTGTCTTCCTTCTTTGAATATGTAGCATTCGTAAATTTTTGCTTACTAGTAGATGAGCTCCATTTACCTTTGCCCTTCTGAATAGCTAGAAAAGCTTGATCTGCAACACACATAATGGACATGTTCACACATAATGGACATGTTCTGCCTAGACTGATCTTCCTGCAACAGAATAGAGACTAACTCTTCAAATATCAAGGCATTTTAATCGTCTTTTATCATCAAACAAAGAGTAGAAGAAAAACTCTGATGTGAATCAAGAATACCATTCAAAATGATCTGCAAGCATCAACAGAAATTTGAAGAATATCAACATCTTCAATGCCATCTACATCAGCTTCAATACCTGTATTTGCAGGTGTAATAAGACCTTTTTCAACACCCTACACAATATTCCACAATTCTTTTGCGACCAATGCATGACGCATTATATAAGCCCATAATGGATAATTCGTACCATCCAACTTCTCATCAATAGCCAACATACGGAATACATCACTGCTTTCAACCATGGCCATTGACCAAAATACCTTGATGCACAAAATTAATTGCATCTCAAAAAGTTGAGCAGAAACACCTTGTTGAGTTTTGCTAAACCTATAGCAAAATTCGAGACACTTATACTGGCGAACCAAAAATTGTAATATATCTTTGGCACAAGAAGACAAAATAGCCTACACAAGCACTGTGATAATGCATGTGGATGCCGAAACGAGCTCAAATTGTGATTTTGGCACCACATAGCGAAGCTCGTTTGATCTCCTAATCACCATGACTATGCACACCAAATTTCGTGCAATTCTGAGACTCTGACTGCAGAGGTGCTGATGACATCCTAGATGAAGCGACAACCTGATCTGATACAAGTTGTTGGAGTTAGATATCTGCAGAAGCATGCAAACAACACAAGGAAGAAGGAGAAGCTTGGAGCACAACACACAATATTGAATGTATTACCACTAGAATGTACAAAGATAAGTCAAGCCATGGCATTCCTAGTGTGTTCACACACATCACTACCCAAATATATCAACATTGTGTGCCATTAGCCCACAAGGCCTTATGTTTGATCTTATGGTTAGATTTGTTTTTGGAACTCCATTTCCTTGGGGAAATATTGTCGAAATTTTTCGCGCCTCATGGAATCATATATGCACTTATCTTTAGGTACGAATTTTTTGGCATAGTAACATGCCTTCTTTGCAAACATCACTAAGGTGTAAGCATGCTTGAAAGCATGTACTTGATGGACTTATGACCATCAACATGTTATAGAAAAGGAAACTTCGATACTACTTAGATCCCTACACATAATCCTTATAGATTTAAACTGTAGGATAACTAAGGGGAAGGAATACCTTCTCCATTAGGAATGTGCACAAGCACTCCTATAGGTTTCAAGAAGTTTCATAGAGGATTATAGGAGATACATTTATGATCATATTGAAAGTTTACTTAAGTTCAAAAGAGTCTCATAGTATGATTAGGAGACTATAGGGTATCTTGAGGAATACCCAAAGAGTGACTAGTTTCAATCATGCACATCACTTGAGTAAGTAGTGAAGTATTTTTACTACACTACTAAGGAAACCAATTAGATCGGATCATGGAGATTGGTTGCATGAGAGAGCATCAACGGCTAATGAGACTCGCATGATGGTTAAGAAAGCCATAGGCATGGCACTAGCTCTATGGTTTAGAGCATAGATCCCTCAATGAGGAATATTTGGGGTACCTAATATATATATGTATGTCAAGATCTAGAGAGAGGTACATAGTCCTAGTCTTGATACCTAGGAACACGTTAATTTGGAATAGAATGGGATATCCATTGTCACGTGTTGACTAGAACCATATTAAACTAGTTCAATGCGACAAATGTCTACAAACAAGAGGAAAAACAGTATGCACCAAGGAATTCTCATCCCCTCAATTTCAAGAATCCCAACCATTTCCTGAATTCTAGCCTTGGAGCAAATGAAGAATTGGGCATGAATCTGATATCTAGCTAAACAATACTACCGCCATGTGAAAAGCCCACCTGGTCCCTCAATTCTCACCTTCGAGGTAAATAGGAACCAGACAAAAATCCAATATCTACCTGAATAGTTATAAAATCTATACCTCCAACATGTGAAAGGCCCATTCATTTGCACATGATGCAAAGGGAAAAACCGTTGTATAGAACTGTCAAATCCTTGTCCAACATGTATCATCAAATAGAATGAGTGGTCCAACTCTCCCTACATCTCTGTATATGTTCATGCCATCCTCATTTTTGCGAAGATGCACTTACTCCATAAAATTTGAGAATCAAAGTAACTGAACCTCCACTGGATGAGCCCCAATCAAAATTTTCTCAAAAGGATGTCTGGGTTAAGAGGTTTCAATGGAAAATATCATCTCAAGAAATTTTCTGGTTCTAATGAGAAGCTGAATATAACAAAACCTGCTTACTAAGCCTACACTACTCATCACCATCAGCCTCATTAAGAGCATTTAGCCGAGCAATCAGGTTTGTTTTCCTTTCCTCATAAGTAAGTTTCTTCAACTTGTAACTGCAGGTATAAAATGCACAAAGTCAGATATATGGGAGAATTGTGTCACTTGAGAAAAATAAGAATGTTAATCCAGACACACCTTTTCCGTTCTTTGGGCACATGCTTCTCAGTGTGCTTGATAGAAGGATCAGCCCTGATAGCTGCATGAACTTTTTTGTAAAGTTCTCCCAAATTCTCAGGTTCCACCCCATTCTTTATGAAGGTGCTAAACTGGGTCTGATATTTTTCAGGCTCTTCCTCACGCAGCATCTGCTTTGCAAATCATTAATATCAGTACATAATATTTCAATGATTTATACAGACAATACATAAATGATCCATACAAACAAATAATTGACATGCTTACCATCATGTAGTCTGCAACATGCCCCCCAAAAATATACTTCCTGTGGATATCTGCATTCAAAGACTTCTCTTCCTTGCTAAAGCCAGCAAATCTCTTCTCACTATGTGGAATATCAAGACCACCATCCAATGCACCCTAGAAGCAGTCGAGAGACTCCAATTAATCTAGACAGATTGTAAAAGTTCCAGGCAAAGATTGCACACAGAACTACCTTTAGTGCACCAAAAACTCTGTTACCGGTTGTTGTTCTTACTAGACCGACATCTAGAAGGGCTCTAAAAGGACGTCGCTCACCAGTCTCTTCAACGTTGTAGTCCTCCCCACTAGCCTGCATTTATCAAAACAAATTGCCAAAGGATAAATGAGACAGAGATCACAATAACAGAGGATTTCCTGCATGATATAAACAATGAACCATCATCACCATCACCTCTTCATTGCCAACATACTCTTCATCTAACTCAAACTTCTGCAACACCCTGCGAGCAAGAAGGAGCCCAGTGCAATATGCTGCACATGCAATTGATGGGACATCAGAAATTTTAGCTGCTGCAATGAAAATCTTCATACTAAAATCTGAACTGTCAGATTCTATTGACTGAACATCCACACCTGCTGCATAATTTGTCAACCCTGCATTGAGACCGTAGCATGGGAGCTCATGAGAGTAGGCTGCTGACAGTACCACATCACCAGCTAATGTCGCATAAGTAATTTGGGCAATAATATCTTTGTTAGTCTGATATACTGTTAAGAAGAAGACTATTGTCGCACATAGAATAAGAGACTTGGTTTGAAGACAATGATGGATACAAATCGCACAACAAATCTGTATTTTGGAGTGTTGTACTTGTTCTTATCCTGCTTTGTGAGCCTAATCCTGGCTCGATAGTCAGTCTTTCCAGCTGCAAACCACAAAACTAATCAGATTACCACACGATAACACGAGATGCTACTGTATAGAAAGGCCCTCCCTACTCTTCATCAAATTAGAGGGATAAGACTACAGAAAACTGGTGAATCCTCCAAACAGGAACAAAGATTACACACCCTCTTTGACTGTTGGAACTCACCCCTTCTCCTTTTGTACTTCACTTGATAACGCTTGAAGTAGGCTTTGGTCTTCTTTGCCTTTGCAAATGCCTGTACCCATGAAACCAGATATTGAACACATGAATCAAGAATCACAAACACCAAATTCTATTGAACAAGATCGAGATGCTAGTGACTTTGCTCCCTGTAACAGACAATTGAGCGAAATGTACATACCATGTCAAAACCAGAGAAAAAAATTATGACCACCTTATCTATAAATAAGTCATATTATAATAATAGTGGTTTTGACAAATTTTGATGATAACTTCCATTTGAAATATAGAAATTGAAGTGAATTTTGTGACAACCTCCCTTCAAACTATAAAAAATTAAGCAATAGTACAAGAAATGACGAAGTAACAAAGAAAGTCTATGGTGACTTTAAAGATCTTACAACCACCCTTAGACTACCCTCAAAACTCAAATCACCTTTTTACCTCCCTCAACTCTCAGATATATGCACATTGCACACACACACACACATGCACACATCATATATACATATCTACAAACATAAATGTGCACACATTCTCGCAACCTTAAGGCTTGGACACACAACAGTCTGGGATATACAACAACCACACATGCACATGCTTGCATGTATACATGCACATACTTGCATATACACATGCTACACATGCTCATTGTTTACATATACACATGCACACATGCACACACACATGCATGCGCGCCCACACACACGTGTATGTATACACACACACAACACACACACACATACATACATACATACATACATACATACATATAGGTAGATAGATATAGATAGATATAGATAGATACACACATATATATATATATATATATATATATATATATATATATATATATATATATATATATATATATATATATATATATATATATATATATATATATATATATATATATATATATATATAGAGAGAGAGAGAGAGAGATAGATAGATAGACATACATACATACATACATACATACATACATACATACATACATACATACATACATACATACATACATACATACATACATACATACATACATACATACATACATACATACATACATGTTGGAGAAACAATCACTAATTGGACATATATTTGAGGGTCAAAGCTTTAGAAGAAAATCACATGCCTATGTGAAGGGACAATTTCACAAGTGTATTATATTTGTAAAGTTAGTTCACTTTAGTTCTAGAAGTTTTTTTAAAAAAAAGTCACGAGATAGAGAAAAACTATATAAGTTAGTTTGTATCAACTGACGC
>CM035412.1:51367956-51422956 GCA_020310875.1 Ceratopteris richardii | reverse complement strand
ATTCATGACATTTGTGCATACATACATACATATAAACATACATACATACAAGCATGCATACAAGCATGCATACATACAGACATGCGTACATACATATGTAAGTACATACATGCATGCAGACCTACATACATGCATCTTATACATAAATCCATGCATACAACCATACATACATATCTACATAGTTCATACATGCATTTCGATCATGCATACATATTATATATATATATATATATACATATATATATATATATATATATATATATATATATATATATATACATATATATATATATATATATATGTGTGTGTGTGTGTGTGAATCTAGTTAAGCATGGACATTCAGTACAAGGATCCCGTCAGTCTCATCATTTCAACTATTTCGTAATGATTTCACAAGCATGCACACATACTTGCACAATTTCAAGAAAGAAAATTTCTAGACTCTGAGAAGGTGTTACCTCTAACATATATCACAATCCAGCACTTCATGAGATGGACCACTCCTCGAAATCAGTGAGTTGGAAGGAGTAAAGATATTGAAACTTACACATCTCACTTATGCAAACTCACAAGCGATTCTTTGATTAATGTCTACTTCTCTTGTGGCTAGACACATTCCGTCCTTCAGCTGCTGCATTTATTTTCCCTCATATACTGAGGAGCATGTTTGTCCTTCATGGATGTGCTAGATTGCCTCACAAGCATCAGACATTGGTATTTACAATCCCAATATGTACTCCTTATAATCTTAGATGATCCTCTTCAATGCCCTACTAGAGCTTGCTTACTCTGTGCCATAATCATTTTCTATTGTCTATGGCAATTAACAAGTGCAACTCATCCTAACTGATTAATAAGAATCACTGGAGTTGAAAGCAATTGGATATCTTCATCGGCATTTCTGAGAGAACACATGAGACACATCGTTTCCCTTTCATTTATTGAACTTTTATTAACTGATCTAATAATCCACCTCGATTAAATAGTCACAGCTAGCAGCTGGCTGTTAGATGGAGATTCCCAGCTGGCAGCTGGGAATCTCGATCTAACAGATTATTTGATTACAAAGTTGAGCTGTTAAGGCAAGCTAATTTCAACTGTTCAGAAAGTGAGAAGATTGCTGCTTTTATGGTTACAGCATCAGGTTACCGCATTGCTAGCAATAAAGCTGCGTTATCAAACTTTGCTTCAACATTATACTTCGCATCTTCTCCATTTCACTTTAAACACGACAACCGGAGGTTCTTGATCGATTCCCTCTTTTAAACAAACATCAGAGCTTCCTCTCAAGTTTTTCTATGTAGTTGTGTCGCTCATTGAAAAACAAAAATAATAACAAAATTCACTAACCACCACTGCCCATGAGGTTTCCCAGAAGTGTCAAAGTGCTGCGTATTAAGGTTGCGCATAAGAATGGTACGTGTGCAATGTGCATACAGTGCATAATCTGAGTGCATGGTGAAAACTATGCATTTCGCTTCTCACTTCTACAGTGCCACTACATATGAGAACGGAGGTTGTAAAAATGAACAACAGAGGAAAACGTACCATGACGAATACTCGCTGCTAAGAGCTCTGGAGCTCTCTGTGTACGACAATCTAGAACCCGCTACAGGGCGAACTTGGAGAAGAATTCATATATGATACGATCTAGCCCTACAAGTATTATGAGCATGTTAATCACCTCTTGCACCAATGTTCACCTTTTGCACCAATGTTCAGAGTGATAGTGATAGGTGCACCAATGTTCACCTTTTGCACCAATGTCCAGAGTGATACTGATAGCTGTAGCACATGGACATGTTTTCGGGTTGCTTGAGATAACTTTTTGGGTCATTCGAGAAGTGTTTCAGAAGCACATGGATATTCGGTGGTCGAATTTTGGGTGGCCGAAGATAGAGTTTGGATCATCGAATTTAGGTGTACACGAAAGTGTGGTGGCCGGAGAAATGGATTTTGAATCATCGGATTTAGGTGCACATAAAAGTATTTTGGTTGGATTTTGGATGGCTAGAGATGAACTTTGGGTCATTGGATTTAGATGCACATGAAGGTTTCGTATTCAAATTTGGATAATCAAAAATGTACTTCAAATTCATCATATTAGAGCACACATGAAGATTTAGATCATCATATTTATCATATTAGGCATCAAATTTAAGTGGGTGTGATAATAGGGTCACCATATTTCGATAATCATAATTTTCTTAGACTTAGTTTCATCAATATTATTGTACTTTATGCAATGATATTAAGTTGAATAAAATTCATGGCAAGACTATGAAAAAATATGAAGCATATAAAATATGAAAAATAATGAACATTTATAGAAGAGAAAGTACATGACTTGATAAAAACCCTTTGGTTCCAAAAATATCAAAAAAGTTTACTTTAGTCCATTTTGGGTGATCCAAACATACCGGTGCCCGTTAGCACCAGTCCGTTGGCATTTTGGTTTTCGAGTCGCCTAAAAACGGCGAAGTTTCCTGAAGTTTTGGCCATAAGTGCTCATGTGTGACATGTATGAATGGCATGTTTTTTGTCGATTAATGATGAGCTCATATTGTTACGATGGTAGATATTTGTTTTCTTTATGCATATTGTTTTCTCTACCCTTTTCATTCACACGAAGCAGCACTACATACACACAAAATATATGAGTGTGGATTCACATTGAGCGGTGACACCAACAATTTATCCATGTGGCTAATACTCATTAGTCAATATCAAAAGCAAAATGTTTCGGGCCTACCATACTATACCTGCAATTGTTACAAGTGAATAGCTATTAAGCCATATGGAATGCTTCTCTATGCCACTACACAAGGTGAATCCACACTCAGGCTTGTTTCATGTAGGGGCTCCAAAACTAAGAAGTGAAGGCATTGCTTCTTCTTCTTTGCATGCTTCTCTTGCCCTCAAATTGCATCGATTGCATGTGAGGGAGTGGTAATTAAATTTTATGAGGAGGATGGTTATGATATGCCACCACTTTGGAGGACAAAATCCATAACTAAAGAAAAAGGTAAGATGGACGAAATGAAAGATACGAATTTGTGCACGTTACTAAGGGATTATTGGAAGAAAAAGAAGTTAAGGAGAAATTTGGAAGAAAAAAAGGAAACGATGAAAAGAAGTACGATCCTCATGACAAAGAAACTTTATTTGATTTTATACTTTCGACAACTAATGTCAAGGAGGAAATACACAAAGTTGTCAGAATATGAAAAATCAAAATACACGTATATGGGTCATAATGTGTTTCCTCTAGAGAAACTAGCTCAAAATTTGGGCAATAAGATAGGGAATAGTGGAGAACAAGGGAAACCTAACCAAGGGCAATTCTGATGGCCTAAATTTCCTCCTCACCCACAAATGCCTTTCCCTCCACTAATATCAACCTCTATGTTGGATCTTTCACAGCCATCAATTCCCAAGAAATCGTCCATGAGTCATAGAGAAACAATCCATCCGTTACTTCAGGTAGTCCAAAGGCCACTAAATGATGGAAGGAGTGTTGATATATTTAGGTAGTGATGTGTGTGAACACTCTAGGACTGTCGGGGCACTTTTGCCCTCTTTAGGAGGTCTTTTTCCCCCCACTTGTATATACGCCTATTGCCCTAACAGGCCACTTATCTTTGTACATTCTAGTGGTAATACATTCAGTATTGTGTGTTGTGCTCCAAGCCTCTTCTTCTTCCTTATGTTGTTCGCATGCTTTCGCAGACATCTAACTCCAACAATTGGTATCAGAGCAGGTCGTCGCTTCATCTAGGTCATCATCGATACTCCTCAGGGCACAGTCTCTGAATAGCACGAAATTTGGTGTGCATACTGAGGGTGATTAAGAGATCAAAACTGCTTTGCTTTATGGTGCCGAAATCATGATCTCAACTCGTTTTGGTCTACACTATCACAGTGCTTGTGTAGGTTATTTTGACTTTTTGTACCAAAGATATATACAGGTTTCGGTTTGCCAATATAAGCATGTTGAAGTCTGCTACAGGTCTAGTAGAACTCGTTTGGGTAGTTCTGTTCAACTTTTTCAAATACAATTATTTTTCTGCATCAAGGTATTTTAGTCAGTGGCCATGGCTGAAAGCAGTGATGTATTCCATATGTTGGCTATTGAGAATAAGTTGGATGGTACCAATTATCCATTGTGGGCTTATATGATGCATCATGTATTGGTCGCAAAAGGACTGTGGAATATTGTGCAGGGTCTTGAAAAACGTCATATTACACCTGCGAACACAAGTACTACAAACACAGGTACTGAAGCTCATGCACATGGTGTCAAAGATGGTGATATTTTGCAAATTACTGTTTGTGCTGCGATTTTTGTTGCACCTACTACAGAGCAAATTTGTTAGGATGGCAGAGATGTTCACACACGTGTGTTGATAGCTTTATCCATCAAACGTGCCATTATTCCTCACATTCGCTCTTGTAGAATTGCTAAGGATGCTTGGGATACACTTACCACATTGTGCCAATCTTCTTGACAATTCACTTGTGCAGACTGTTCTAAATGGTCTTCCCAACTCATATCACAGTTTTGCTTCTACTCTTTGTTTGATGATGAAAGGCAATCCAAATGCCTTAACATTTGAATATTTAGTTTTTGTTTTGTTGTAGGAAGATCAGTCTAGGTAGAACATGTCTATTACGCATGTTACAGATCAAGCTTTCCAGGCTAGTCAGAAGGGCAAAGGAAAATGGAGCTCTTCTACTAGTAAGCAGAAATCTAATAATTATGCTCAATCAAAGAAGGAAGACAAAGATGAGAAGAAATTAGAAAAGCAGAATTTGTTTTGCAAATATTATAAAGCAAATGATCATGTCATTAAGAGCTGTCCAAAACTGGCTGCTAAAGAGGCAAAGAAGAAAGAGGCCGGAATGGTTGTTGCAGAGGCCTCTACACTGAAAACAGAGCCTGCTAATCTTGTGTATGATGAAGAATGGGTGTTTACTATTGTTTGGAGTTTTGACCCATCTTCTCATGAGCAGTGCATGTGTGCAATAGACTTAGATGTTTGGTACTTTGATAGTGGGCTGACCAAACATATTACCTCGCAGCATAGTTTCTTCTCTTCACTCGAGCCTGTCCCTACACAGAATACTATCACATGCGCCAACAACTCCTCTTATCTTGTCATGGGAGTTGGTAAGATCGTTCTCACTACTCCTGATGGTAGTTCCTTCAGTTTTTTAGATGCTTTATTTGTGCCAGGGATCAAGAAGAATCTGTTAACAATTTCAGCTTTAGCCAAGATTAGCTTGGTTGTGAAATTTGTTGATGATAGGTGTACAGTTCATGATCTGTCAAATGGCCATGTGAGTATTGCTTCTGTCGTGGGCTATATAAGCTCATAGACTATGAAAGATCTGTGAATGATTCAACATGTGCAGTACATGATTCTTAGGCTACATCAGATGCAAAGCTTTGGCATGCACTCTTTGATTATCTAAAAATTGCTAGTTTGCTATGCTTGCAAAAATCTGAAATGGTGTCCCCTTTGCCCAATATTGAGGCACTTGATAAATATGTATGTGAAGGCTGTATTTTGGGCAAAATGGAGCGTTCCTCGTTTCCAAAAGATGGTTCAGTTCGAGCTACACAAAAATTGTACCTTGTTCATAGTGATGTCTCTGGTCCTATGCAGACACCCTCTTTTGGAAACTATCTTTACTTTGTGACTTTCAATGATGACTTTTCCAGGCATGCATGATTGAAAGAAAAGTCTAAAGTGTTCATGTGCTTCAAACAGTTTTTGTTTTTGGTTGAAAATCTATCAACATGTAAAATGAGCACCCTCTGTTCAGATCGAGGGGGGGAATATATGTCTTCTGACTTTAATGCATTTCCGGCTGAACGTGGGATAAAACATCATTGTACAGTGTCATATACACCTCACTAGAATGGATTTGTTGAACGGAAGAACATGTCACTCATGGAAATGGCGAGTTGTATGGTCAAGAGTAAGGCTTTACCACATAGTTTCTGGCTTGAGGGTGTTATGTGTGCAACATATGTACTTAACAAGTGTCCCACTAAAGCACTACAGTCTATCACTCCATATGAGGCCTGGCATGGTCGCAAGCCATCTGTTGCTCATCTGCATGTTTTTGGTTGTTTAGCATATGCATTAGTGCCTGAACAACATCACAGGAAATTGGATGATAAAGCAGTAAAATGTATTTTTGTTGGGTACAATTCTGAAAGCAAAGGCTATCATATGTATCATCCACAAACTAAATGCATTTTGGTTAGCCTTGATGTTGCTTGTGTGGAAGATGCTATGCAGCCCTTACTTTCATGTACGAAGGAGACATCTGTTAGCTCTAAAGACATGTATGATACTTTGTTGCCTCCTTTTACAGGCGGACAATCTAGTGCTGGTCCTAATGAGGCAAGTTCTTAGCCTTTGTGGGTTTCATGTGATGATGTAGATCATTTTATTTCTAATGCAGATTTACATGGTGCACTTGTTGATGAGAGAGTTCATATTGAGCAGGCAAAAACTATGCCAAAATGGCTGGTGTAGACTTTGCGTGACAGCAAATTAGATGCACCTCTGTCATATCATATTTGATCAGGCTCTCATAGTGCCTCTTTTTCATCGAATTTCTATGCTATGGCTGCATCTAGTTTCTGTGATGAGAGTGAGCCTGTTTCATTTGATGAAGCACAAAATTCAGAAAATTGGATGGTTGCTATGCAATCTAAATATGATGCTATAATGAAGAATGGCACTTGATCTTTATGTGACTTGCCTCGTGGCAAGAAGGCCATTGGCACTAAGTGGGTATACAAGCTGAAGTGTAAGCCCGATGGTATAGTTGACACGTATAAGGCTTGGCTTGTTGCAAAGGGTTATGCACAAGAAAGAGACATTGATTTTGATGAGACCTTTGCTCCTACTTGCCGAATGACTATTGTTCATAGCATCGATGCACTTGCAAACCATCATGGTTGGAATGTACATCTGTTGGACATTAAAATTGCATTTCTAAATGGTGACTTGCATGAAGAAGTGTATGTTTTTCATCCATGTGGCTTTGTGCAAAAAGGCATGAAAACCACGTGTGGAGGTTAAAGAAGGCATTATATGCTTTAAAACAAGCACCATGTGCTTGGTATGAAAAGATACATGCCTATCTAATTGCACATGGTTTTGAATTCTAGAGCACCCTATAGATTTAACATCGATGAATTAAAGGAGCTTAAGATTCAATTAGATGATCTTCTGAAGATGTGCTTCTGATCATTGTTGTGTACGTTGATGACATGCTGCTCACTGCTCCTCATGAGAAGCATATTGCTGATTTTAAGGTTGATTTACATGCCTCATTTGAGATGTTTGATTTGGGGCATTTGCATCATTGTTTGGGCATTCAATTTATGCAAGTTGATGGTGGAATGACTTTGTGTCAAATGAAATATATTGACACATTATTGCAGCATTTTGGCCTTGAAGACTGTAAGCCTATTGCCATTCCTATGGAGAAAACTTTACGATTGAGTCTTCATGATGCTGGAGATGCATTTGATGTTGTTCTCTATCATCAGGCTGTTGGATCCTTGATTTACTTATGCATTACTGGACCAAATATTCAATTTGTTGTCTCACAAATGAGCAGGTTTATGCGTTGCCCAGGTATCAAGCATTGGCAGGTGGTTAAGCGCATCTTTCGCTACTTGAGTGGTTCCCGACTACTTGGATTGTTTTATCCCAAGGGGGGATCACTACCATCAGATTTGCATGCTTTTTCTGATGGTGATTGGGCTGGTTGCTATGACACTCGTGTGTCCACTAGTGGCTTTTGCTTCATGCTTGGTAGCTCATGTATATCTTGGTTGAGCAAGAACCAACCTATTGTGGCCACTTCTAGTTGTGAGGCTGAATATAGGGTAGCTTTTACTGCGATTGTTGAATGGTGTGGCTCAGATGCCTTATGGCTGATTTGGGTGTTGGTCAGTCTTCTGCCACCACCATCTTCACTGACAGTCAGAGTGCATTGGTAGTTGCGAGGAACCCTGTGTTCCATGCTCGCACTAAGCACATTGAGGTGCATTATCATTATGTTAGGGAGAGGTTCTCTGTTGGGGAGATCAGCTTGGCATATGTGCCCACGCAAGGGAACATTGCAGACCTTTTCACGAAGGCTTTGCCTAAGGAGAAGTTTGAAGCTTTCAGCAAAGCTTTGGGCTTACTTCCTTTTGTGGATTGATTCCACATAGCTTATCACTTCCTTATACATGAGTGCCAACTCCTTGTTCACTGCATCACTCCCAAGGGGGATCTATTGATATATTTAGGTAGTGATGTGTGTGAACACTCTAGGACCACCAGGGAACTTTTTTCCCTCTTTAGGAGGTTTTTTCTCCCCCAGTTTGTATATATGCCTATTGCCCTAACGGGCTACTTATCTTTATACATTCTAATGGTAATACATTCAGTATTTTGTGTTGTGCTCCAAGCTTCTTCTTCTTCCTTGTGTTGTCCGTGTGCTTCTGCAAACATCTAACTCCAACAAAGAGGCTTAGACCTTCTAAGGTATCGAAATGCATGAAGAAACAATATGATTTTTTCAAATTCCTATATGATCATGTAGCAACATTAAAGCGAATATTGAGAGTTGAGAAGGTTAACGATTTTTTCACTCATTACAAAGCATTTGGCTTGACCTTTTTTGGCATGACCTTAGCTCGGTTTCAGCCATTGAATAGAGCTAATTTTGTCAACATAGATTATCTTCCAGAAGAGATCATTGTAGAGTTTGCAAAGAGGGGAGTAAAAAAGTACACCATCTCAATCCACAATAAGCCAACCATGAAACCGTAAGAATACTTGCTAAGCATTTCAAACAGTACATGGAAAGATGCCTTGAAATGAAACGTTCTTCTTAGGCCAAATGATCTCTATATGTCTAAATGGACTTTTGAGTGGGGAGCTAAGGACACATCATCAATGGAAGAATCAACAAACTTAGTGGACAAGAGGATAAATGTGGAGATCCATACTTTATTTAGACTATATCCTCCTCAGCCTACAAGGATAAGTATGCTCAAGAGGTGTCAGGAGTGTGGAGGAGACCATCCAACCCAGGCATATCCAGAGGAAAAATCCTAGAATCCATGCCCTTTCATGTATGGCAGACCATAGATTCATGATTAGGCCTATATTGCTGCATTGAGCAAAATTGTACCAATCATACTATGGGCAACTACCACCACAACAAACAATAAGTGAGGAAATCCCCTCAATAACCGTGCTAGCCATATGCTTACCCTCATAAAGATCAACCAAGGGAGGCTCCAAGATATCATCAGTATCAAGGACCTCCGCCTACGCAATGGATCTATGAACACCAAAATACCCTCCACCTCAATCGATTTTAGGACAAAACTATCACATCCTCATAATGTAGTACCAATAAAGTATGTGTCAATCAAAAAAAATGTAGAACGAATAGTAGTGCTTGTTACTCCACCTATTAGCATTATCTCAACCAATCAAGGTTATGACAACCAACATTTTGAGTACTATTATTATGAGGATACCTCTACAAAGTATGGATAATCTTACAAGAAGTAATATTATGAATATGACAAATACTCAAATCCTTACAAAGTTAAGTATACAAATTTAATGTACAATACCAAAATCTCCTACTCCAACTCCCAAAACCCTAGGCCATAAGATCCTAGAGGACCATGCTATCATTGTGGTGGGAACCATTTCATATGAGATTGTCCCATGCCAAACCCACCTCTTGCAAGAAAGTGAGAAGGATATTATGCATACTATGGCAAGGAACATCTCTTTATATATTTTCCAAAGAATCCAATCAATGCACAACCATCAACACAACCTTCAATGTGATTGAGGTGACTGCCCCTTCAAGGAATGACATGGATAGCATGGTGTCAATCAAGACTATAATGTGGGCTCAAGGAAAAAAGTTGAAGTTAGTATAAGTAAGAGTGAAACCAAAGGCTATAAGAGTCAGGTACTTAAAGACCCATTATTTTATGTACCCATATGATGGTAGAATACTCGTTAGAACCATCAAAATCATCATGGAGAAGAAAGGCACAAAAAAGGAAGAAAAGGATGAAAAAAAAAACCAAAACTAAGTGGGTGAAGCAACTTAAAGGGTTAAGACACATGCCATAAGAAAAATTAACAACCCGGAGAATATCTCTCTATGGAAAGAAAGTGAGAAAGCTAGCATAACTAGGAGTGCATCGATAGAGAAACACAAGCAAAACTAGGTAGAGTCAGTTCTAGTTGATCCAAGGCTAGAAGTTGAGCAACACATTGAGTGCTATCCAAAGGGGTAATTCAAAAAAGAATGGTTGGATATTTGTAAAAGATTGATTGAAGTTGCTCAAACATTGATAGAACAACCACCAAACCCCATTCTTGCTATTCAGAATCTTGAAATAGATCTCCAAGAATGCATCCTACCCAAAGAACCAGCAGCATAGAAGCAGGAAGAAAGAAGCCTACAATGCAGACCTCACATGGGAACAATACAAAATTAGAAACTTCCTTTGTATTGGAGAGTGACTTGAGCATTACCAATGTAGGAAAATACATGATCAATTTGAAGATTTTGCCTAATTACACTAGAGAGTATGAGTAAACATCTCACTACCATCATATCCCTACTATGAGATTCAAATGATGAAGGGCAAGTGAGGGAAGGTCAAAATCCATGGAGGAACTCAAGAGAGCAAAAGTTTATTGTAATTTGACTCTTGAGGTTCCACCATAATTTGAACCTTAGTTGTGGGAGCGATTAGTGGATCATTTGAATGGCATTAAGCCTTAGGAAGAGGAAACCAAGTCTCCTCAAGAAGTTCATCTGATAGTGAAAGTTCCCATAGATAAAGTAGGCAATTATAGTGAACAAGATGAGGAAAACAACCGTCTCTCGATCAACTTCAGTGGATACATGACAAAATATATCCTTGCTATGGGTGTTGGGGTAGGCATAGTTACCAAAGAGATATGGGAAAAGTGTGGAAAACCAACAACAATGTAGTAGCAATTGGCACATGGTGACATAGAGCATGGCGTAAGATTAGTGGAAAATTTCACATTAACCACATGTGGGATTGAGTTCAAGCATACACTTGCCATTTTTCAAGCTAGGGAAGGAAAAAAAAATTATGAGATGATATTGGGGAGGCCCTTTGTGCATTAGTTGAAGGTGGTATAAGATTTGGGATGCGACTCTTTGTACCTACAATATATGGGAAACACAATGAAGATTGACTTACATAGCTTCTCATATAGAGATGTTCCCCCTCTCAATGGAATCAAATTCATAAGTAAATGAAGTCTCGATCCACAACACTGACTCAAATGACAATCATGGATGCACAAGGACAATTATTTGTGGATCTAAAAGGCAACTAAGAGAGATGAAAAGAAGCTTCAAAGCATAACGCCTCTAATAAAAAAAGGGAGGCTAGTGGAAGACCCAACTTACATAACACAAATCTTTTCAAATGAGGCCTTTGAGCCCTATGGATGGATGGAAATCTTGACCATTCTAAATGTTTGTATCAATGAACAAGTAGTGACCATGTTCGAGTGTATAGAAGAATTTTGGCATGACATGGATCTATTCATGGTCATGCTATGAGAAGAAGGGGTAGATCAAGAACACCCAAAATTAGACGTTGAAGAAGAAATGGATATAGACTTTGACTCAAAAGCTGCTTATTTGGAAGCAATAAGAGCACTTCTAAGAAGTCAATAAAATACACATTCATTTTTGTTTGGAGTAGAAGAGTGTCTTCCTTATCAAAATCCCAAACAATAATAAAATGAACAAAAAGAAAGCAAGATGGAGTATGTTGAGACTCCATGGAATTTTAAGAAGTATGAAATAGAAGAGTGGAACATAGCCATTTCCAAACCTAAGTTAGAGGTGGTAGACATAGTAGTATAAAATAAGAGAGAACAAACAAAGAAAGTGATACTCACAATAGAAGAAAACAAGCAAAGATATAATTTCATCAGGAAAGATGTGTCAAAAGAAGAAGAGTAACAACTAATAGATCTTCTAAGAGAATGCAGAGATGTCTTTGCTTGGACTTAAAGATTTGTTTCCATAGGGATCCTATGACATCGGAGGTGAAACTATCCAAACAAGAAACTTACTCATATAATGATGCGTACTCAACAAAAATCAAGGAAGATGTAGAAAAATTGTTGGTGATGGGACTCATTTATGAAATAGATCAATGAGGTAAGTGTCATCAACAATGGAAATCCCTAAAAAGAAATAAAAAACTCAAGGTTTGCATTCATTTGAAAAAAGTAAGTAACCTTTCCTTATAACTAACCACTTATTGGAAAGAGTGTTAGGTAAGGAACTATGCAACTTTTTTCTTTGTAGGTTACAATTAAGTGGCCATTTCCCTTGAAGACCAACATAAAATGGTATTTGTTACTAATCTTGGAGTTAGAGGTATGCGGAAGCACGCGAGCAACACAAGGAAGAAGAAGAAGCTTGGAGCACAACACACAATATTGAATGTATTACCAGTAGAATGTACAAAGATAAGTAGTTGTTACGGCAATAGGCGTATATACAAGTCGGGGGGGAAAAACCTCCTAAAGAAGAAAAAAAGTGCCCTGGCGGTCCTAGAGTGCTCACACACATCACTACCTAAATATATCAACAAATCCCCCTTGGAAGTGATGCGGCGAACAAGGAGCTAGCACTTATGTATAAGGAAGTTCTAAGCTATATGGAATCAATCCACAAAAGGAAGTAAACCCAAAGCTTTGTGGAAAGCTTCAAACTTCTCCATAGGCAGAGCCTTCGTGAAAAGGTCTGCAATGTTCTCCTGCATGGGCACATATGCCAAGCTGATCTCCCTAGTAGAGAACCTCTCCCTGACATAATGATAATGCACCTCAATGTGCTTAGTGCAAGCATGGAACACAGGGTTCCTCACAACTTCAAATGTGCTCTAAGTGTCAGTGAAGATGGTGGTGGCAGAAGACTGACCAACACCCAAATCAGCCATAAGGCATCTGAGTCACACACACTCAACAGTCGCTATGAAAGCTTCCCTATACTCAACCTCACAATTGGAAGTGGCCACAGTAGGCTGCTTCTGCTCAACCAAGATATGCATGAGGTACCAAGCATGAACCAAAAACCACTAGTGGACACACGAGTGTCATAGCAACCAACCCAGTCATAGTAAAAAAAAGCATGCAAATCTAGCAGTAGTGATCCCCCGCGGGATAAAACAACCCAAGTAGCCGGGTACCACCCAAGTAGCAAAAGATGCGCTTAACCGCCTGCCAATGTTTGACACCTAGGCAATGCATAAACCTTCTTATCTATGAGACAACAAACTGAATATCTGGTCAAGTAATGCATAAGTAAATCAAGCATCTAATAGCCTGCTGATAGAGAACAACATCAAATGCATCTCCAGCATCATGAAGACAATCGTAAACCTGTCTCCATAGGAGTGGCAATAGGTTCGTAGTCTTCAAGGCCAAAATGCTGCAATAATGTGTCAATATATTTCATTTGACACAAAGTCATTCCACCATCAACTTGCATAAACTGAATGCCCAAATAAATATACAAATGCCCCAAATCAGACATCTCAAATGAGGCATGCAAATCAGCCTTAAAATCAGCAATATGCATGTCATGAGGACCAGTGAGCATCATGTCATCAACATACACCACAATGATCAGAAGCACATCATTAGCACGCTTAACGTATAAGATGCTTTTAGTTGGACTGTTCTCAAAACCATGTGCAATCAGATAGGCATGTATCTTTTCATACCAAGCACATGGTGCTTGCTTTAAACCATATAATGCCTTCTTTAACCTGCATACATAGTTTTCATGCCCTTTTTGCACAAAGCCACGGGGCTGATTCAGAAATGCTTCTTCATGCAAGTCACCATTCAGAAATGTTGTTTTAATGTCCAACTCATGTACATTCCAATCATGCAAGTCACCATTCAAAAATGTTGTTTTAATGTCCAACTCATGCAAGTCACTTCTTCATGCAAGTCACCATTCAGAAATGTTGTTTTAATGTCCAACTCATGTACATTCCAATCATGAAGAGTTGCAAGTGCATAGATGCTATGAACAATAGTCATTCGGCAAGTAGGAGCAAAGGTTTCATCAAAATCAATGCCTCTTTCCTGCGTATAACCCTTTGCAACAAGCCTAGCCTTATACTTGTCAAGTGTTCCATTAGGTTTATGCTTCAGCTTGTATACCCACTTAGCTTGTATACCCACTTAGTGCCAATGGCCTTTTTGCCAAGAGGTAAGTCACATAAAGACCAGGTACCATTTTTTATGATAGCATCATATTCAAATTGCATTGCAACCATCCAATGTTCAGAATTTTGTGCTTCATCAAACAAAATAGGTTCAATCTCATCACAGAGATTAGAGGCAACCATAGCATAGCAATCTAATGCAAAAGAGGCAAGGCACTATGAGAGCCCGAACGAGTACGATATCACAGAGGTGCATCTAATTTGTTGTCACGTAAAGTCTACACCAACCATTTTGGCATAGTTTTTGCCTGCTCAATATCATCTTTCTCATCAACAAGTGCATCATGTAAATCTGCATCAGAAATGGAATGATCTTCATCATCACCTGAAACTTGCAAAGGTTGAGAAGTTGCCTCATTAGGACCAGCACTAGACTGTCCACTTGTAAAAAGAGGCAGCAAAGTATCATACACGTCTTTGGAGCTAACAGATGTCTCCTTAGTACATGAAAGCAATGGCTGAATAACATCCTCCACAAAAACAACATCACGGCTAGCTAGAATGCATTTAGTTTGTGGATGATATAGATGATAGCCTTTACTTTCACAACTGTACCCAACAAATTACCACTTTATCGTCCAATTTTTTGCAATGTTGTTCAGACACCAATGCATATGCCAAACAACCAAAAACATGCAAATGAGCAACAGCTGGCTTGCAACCATGCCTAGCCTCATATGGAGTGATAGACTGTAGCGCTTTATTGGGACACCTGTTAAGTACATATGCTACACACATAACAGCCTCAAGCTAGAAACTATGTGGTAAAGCCTGACTCTTGACCATGCACCTCGCCATCTCCATGAGTGACCTGTTCTTCCATTCAACAACTCCATTCTGTTGAGGTGTATATGGAACTTTACACTGATGTTTTATCGCACGTTTAGCCAGAAATGCATTAAATTCAGAAGACATATATTCCCCCCCTTGATGAGAATGGAGGGTACCCATTTTACATGCTAACAAATTTTCAGCCAAAACCAAAAATTGTTTGAAGCACATAAACACTTCGGACTTTGCTTTGAGTGGATATACCCATGCATGCATGGAAAAATCATCGATGAAAGTCACGAAGTAAAGATAGTTTCCAAAAGAAGGTGTCTGCATAGGACCACAAACATCACTATGTACAAGCTGCAATTTATGCGTAGCCCAAACTAAACCATCTTTTGGAAAGGAGGAACACTACATTTTGCCCAAAACATAGCCTTCACATACATGTTACCGGGTGCCTCAAGTTTAGACAAAGAGGACACCATTTCAGATTTCTATAGGCATAGCAAACTAAGAATCATGTACATAGCCTAAGAATCTTTACAAATTAATGAAGGAGGAGTCACGTGAAGCAGAAGGCATCGTGTCGTTGGACTGTTCGTCTGGGCGAGAGCTGGAAGTGAAGCGCAATATTGTCAAAATTCCGTGTAATCTGAGTATTTTGTCAATTCTGTTGATTAAGCTTAATAATTAGTTAAGTCTTAATGAAGTATTAAAGATTAATGGATTAACGCGATAAGTGAAGAAGTTATACAATTAATAGCACGATATTGAAGTGTTCTATAAACATATTCAAAACAGTGAATGCGTAAAAGGTTGTGAAGTAGTATACTTTGAGTCTGTAGATTTGGGAAAATACAAACAGGGCCTCTGTTTTACAGACGCCTAACCATCCCAAGAACCCAGATTTGAATTTAACTCTAACAGTTAACAAGCTTAACACCAAGTTTAACATTGGCGCCGTCTGTGGGAAATGGAGTAGCGAGTTGAAGAAGAAGGTTAAGGTTCGAAGAATAATCCTTTGATATATGCCAATAACACGCTCCGAAGAATCGTACCCCAAATACCATAGAGATCAGCATCCCTGGGCAATTCCGAACTTATTAGGAATACCCCCTGGTGGTAGAAGTGCAGGTCAATTAAGTTCAGTTGCAAAAGGTTCAATTCAGCCAGACATCGACAATTCCGATGGCAGTTCGATAGCGCACGGCGAGAATCCGGTGCGTTCTGCTGAGAGTCCGTTCCTTCTGAAGAAAGAACGGTGATTTCTGGTTGTACTGCGGCATAGTGCAGAGACAGTTCCGCCTCATCCGGTCAGAATTTGGTCACTTTTGGTGATAGGTTTGCGTTATCCGGTGAGAACGCTTCCGATGACAGTGCATCCTAGTCCGATGATAATTCGGCAATTTTTGGTGAGAGTTCGATATTACCTAGTGACAATTCGAAGCTTTTCGGTGAAACTGTGGTGCTGTTCGGTGGAAACTTACTACGACCACAATTTTTCGGTGCAAGTTTAGCCAATTTCAACACCAAACTTGAGAAAGGGCTATTAGATTTTGAACTAAGCAATCAGTTCAACGATATCTTAGGACCGGAAAGTGAGCAGGTTGACCATACAATCCAGGAATATCAAGAGATATCTCCCAAAATTCAGGTAACAACAACAATGCCAACAACAATAGTACCATGAGTGGCTCACGACAACAACAACAACAACAACAACAAATTGTTCTACCGCGTCTGGTGCCAGCTGGAGTCACGTACACAGAATTTGGAGGTTTTCTAGGAGATGATCCCGACGTGCATGTGCGGACATTTGAAATTAATTATGCAGTTTTAAATTACCCAGCAGACCCTGCTTATAAAGCCATCATGTTCCAGTTAAATTTGGTTAATGAAGCTGCTCGCTGGTTAACGGAATACGATTTGAACCATTTCTAGCAGTATGATGATGTGAAGGATGCCTTTCTGCAACAATTTTGGTCAAAGAAAAACCCAGTAGAAATTTTTGATTATCTACAGAATAATAGGTAGAAGCCACACCAAAATGTACAGGATTATGCCATGCTATTTCGGACTCATTTACGACAGTTACCACCAGCGCATGCCAATTTACTAGATGACGTTATCACTCAGTGGTTTATCAACGGATTAAAGCCCTAATTAAAGCAGATCATGATCATACAGAGTGTGGATGGAATGACTTTGGATGCCATAATTGCTATGGCATTACAATTAGAAAATAAGGTGGGTGGATTCACTGAAGATCTAGAGTGGCTGAAGGCATCTAGGCAATCCAAGGAGGATCCTCTTAAACAAATTTGTTGTACTAAATGCAAAAATCCAGGGCACAACAGCTCAGCATGCACTCTGAATCAAATATATTGCGTCATTTGCCATACAGCGGACCACACTACAGAGACTTGTCCGTATAATGCAAAGGTACAGAGCAGAGCCGTTGTTAATGCCATCATTCAAGAACAAGGGAAACCGGCCAGCCATTATGTACCACCACAGATGAGGAATGCCCCATACTAGGGATACAAGAATTATCAAGGCGGACAGTCAACTAATTTTGAACAAACTTGGTGGAATGTAGGACCATCAGGTGACGGTGCATCTCCTCCACCACCTAAATGTCATTTTTGCGGTGAAATAGGACATATCCGTAGGTACTGTAAAGATGCGACCGAGTACGATAAAAAGAAAAAGAAACGACAACACCCGATGGTAAATATGGTGTACATATCAGCAGTCGACACTCAAACAGCAACAGTGCAAACACGTTCAAGAAAGCAATTACAGCCAGCTGCAGAGATTTTTGAACCTGGAATTCGTGCACAATAGAAGGTGTTTACTAAAGCAAGTAAGTGGGCAACTCAGGAACAAACTATTTTCCCTGACCCAGTTCTAGTAACGCAGCCAAGCATACCGCAAACAGTACCGGAAGACAGAAACCTAACCCAAAGAGTACTGGAATCACCACCGGAGACTATAGCAAAAATTGATCTGGTGTGGGATGTCTTATCCAAAGCATCGATTACCCTGCCATTGGGACAACTAATGGCTTTAGTCTCGGGTGTACGTCAATAGTTTCAAAAATAGGTCAGCCCAGGACTTTCATGTGCTCCTTCGATAGCCACAATCCAGTCGGAACTTGATCCGACGGTGGATCATACGGTGCCTTTAATTATGATCTGGTAGAAGAATCATAAAATAACACAAGTTCTAATTGATGGAGGTTCTGGTGTAAACATTGCGACGGCAACACTTTGTCAACAGATGGGATGGACACAAATTGAACCTGTCCAATTTTTTGTGCGAATGGCTGATCAATCCTGAGTTCATCCGGTGGGATTAGTACGTGATATTCCTATTACTCTTCAAGGGGCTATATTTAAAATGACCTTTGTTGTTATGGAATTACCTGAATCTAGCCTTGACTATAACCTTCTCTTTGGACGCCCATGGCTAAGGCAAGCGAAGGTAGTTCAGGATTGGTCAGCGCACGAATTGATTTTTTAAAATAACCACCGGTAATATGTTGTTCCGTTGGATGATATGAAACCTTGTGACTTACATGCACGACCATATGTAGCCGAACATGTACACATGCTGGATGGTCTTTCAAATGATGAAGAGGAAGCTTTTCTTAAAGCCAACAAGGGCCTGATGTCACTTGGCATTGTGGATTTACAAACGGTGGCTCATAACTAGAGTCCGACAGCCTGTACGGTGGTACCATTGACCGGTGAACACGAGTCAAGTATAGCACAGACCTTGGATGATACGATGCTCCAACAATTACTCCAGTTAGGTGACGAGTTGGATATGCCCTGGTAGTTCTACATACCAGAAGATCAGTTGGTTACCTGCCACTTAGGTGATGAAACCAATCCACGACCAGTAAAAATTAAGGTGGGACTATCCGAGACCTTCCAGGAGAACTTGTTGCAGTTACTACGTGAATTATCTGATGTATTCGCATGGGATTACCAGGATATGAAGGGGTTGGATCTACAGATTTATCAACACAGGGTGGTACTGAAACCAGATGCCCGACCTATGAAACATCCAAGCTATAGGATGAATCCTAACTATGTGGCCCATGTTAAAGCAGAATTGGATCGATTGTTGAAGGTGGGGTTTATTGTGCCTATCGAGCATGCAGAGTGGATTTCCCCCATTGTCATAGTCCCAAAGAAGAATAAGCAATTACGGATATGTGTGGATTACCGGAAATTAAATGCCGCAACCGTACCTGATCCATTTCCATTGTCATTCCTGGATACAATGTTAGATGATGTGGCCGGCCATGAGATGTATTCCTTTCTGGATGGATACAGTAATCAAGTCCAAATGGCGGAACAAGACATTCCAAAGATAGCCTTTATAACCAATTGGGGTGTCTATGCGTGTACAACAATGTGGTTTGGTCTGCGCAATGCTCCAAGTACGTTTCAGTATTGCATGCATGAAATTTTCTCTCCTTATCTCACTACATTTATGGGGGTTTACTTGGATGACTTCTCCTTATCAGGTGATACTTTAGCACATCTGTACCATTTACAGTGCTATTTTTTCCGAATAAATTTGTATTCTCGGTATCCTGTGGCAAGTTGCTCGGACACATTATTTCAAAACAGGGAATTCAAGTTGATCCAGATAAAATGAAGGCCGTACTGGAGGCACCTGCTCCAAAGACACCCAAAGAAGTGATGCGGTTTTTGGGCCAAATCCGGTGGCATGGGTGACATCTGCATTGGCTTGCTTATCTGGCCACACCACTTAATCGATTGATAACCAGTAACCCTCGTCAGTTTGAATGGACCGAAGGGTGCCAACTTTCTTTCAACCGGCTGAAATAATTGTTAACTCAGGCTCCCATTTTACAAGCACCAAATTGGGAATTGCCATTTCATGTCTTTGTGGATGCATCCGACATTGCCATTGGTAGCATGTTGATGCAACATACGGATAAATGGTTTCATCTAGTATATTATGCGAGCCGTAGATTGGCCTCGGTAGAGAGCAACTATTCAGTTATTGAACGAGAATGTCTCGGATTAGTGTATTCGGTGAAGAAATTCCGACATTATTTGCTTGGACGACGCTTCATCTTCCACGTAGATCATGAAGCATTGGTGTACCTTGTGCGGCAACAACATTTAGAGGAAGGTTAGCACGATGGGTATTACTGCTCCAAGAGTTTGATTATTCAGTAGTACATTAACCAGGGTCAGCACACGCACTTGTTGACTTTCTCTCTCGGTTGGATTCCAATGAACTTCTGAAAGGAGTTGATGATACAACACCCGCTATTTATGCAGCAAAGACTGTACATGATAATCAACAGGAATTGCTGGTACCCTCCTCGCACTATGACGCTTTAATGCTTTTCTTGACCAGTGGATGTCCGCCTGGGACGATCTCTTCAGGTGCTCGATGAAGACTAGCCATGTATATCAACGCTTTCGGCTAATTGTAGGGCAGTTATATTACATGGACCACTCGGGCATGTTACTAAGATGTGCTCCCCCACATGAAATTGCTTCAGTAATTACAATGGCCCATTTTGCCCCCACCGGAGGACATTTTGCGGTTGACCTGACACACCGGAAGATCCTACAGAGTGGTTTATGGTGGCCTACGATGTACCGTGATGTAACCCGATATGTGCGGTAGTGTGATGCGTGTGAGCATTCCGGTCAGCCGTTACTACGACATCTCTTTCCGCTCCAACCAGTTGTGCCTCTTGAACCCTTTCAAAAATGGGGTTTGGATTTTATTGGCTCCATTACTCCTCCTGCGATAGTTACCAACAACCGATACATTCTGACATGCACGGATTATGCGACTCGGTGGGCCGAAGCTTGGGCTCTTTGGTCAGTTATAGCTATTGCGGTAGCTAAATGTTTGATGAAGGATATTTTTCCATGCTATGGGTTACCCTTGGAGATAGTAACTGATCAAGGTACACACTTTGCAAATACATTAATACAAATACTGACTAAAACCTTCCAGATTGTGCATAAGTTTAGTTCTCCCTACTATCCACGAGCAAATGGACTCGTTGAGAGCACCAACAAATCTCTATTGAACATCTTAAAGAAACTGGTATTAGATTGTCAAGAGAGATGGGACCAAGGGCAGTTGGTACCATCCAACTTATCCTCAATAGCCAACATATGGAATACATCACTGCTTTCAGCCATGGTCGATGACTAAAATACCTTGATGCAAAACATTGACTGTATCTCAAAAAGTTGAACATAACTGCCCATACAAATTTTGCTAGAGCTGTAGTAGACTTCGAGACGCTTATACTGGTGAACCAAAATTGGTATATACCTTTGGAACAAAAAGATAAAAAATAGCCTGCACAAGCACTATGATAGTGCATTTGGAGGCTGAAATGAGGTCAGATCGCGATTTTGGCACCACATAGCAAAGCTATTTTGATCTCTGAAACATCCTAAGTATGCTCATCAAAATTTGTGCGATTCTGAGACTACAATCAGAGAGGTGTCAACGACACCCTAGATGAAGCAGCGACCTACTTTGATACCAATTGTTGGAGTTAGGCATCTTCGGAAGCATGCAAACAGCGTAAGCAAGAAGAAGAAGCTTGGAGCACAACACACAATACTAAATGTATTACCACTAGAATGTAGAAAGATAAGTGGCCATTAGGGCAATAGGCGTATATACAAGCCGGGGGGAAAAGACCTCCTAAAGAGGGAAAAAAGTGCCTCGGCGGTCCTAGAGTGCTCACACACATCACTACCTAAATATATCAACAACTGAATGAGGCATCTTTGCCTTCTAAGTCATGCCCTTTGGGCTGAAGAATGCCCCAGAAACCTTCCAATTATTAATGTGTCTTGTATTCAAGTAGTTCTTAAGAACGAGTATGGAAGTATATGTAGAACACTTATGCACTTACACTTCTCAAAGGTAATTACATATTCCATAATTATGAAGAATATTCAATAAATGTAGACAACATAGAGTGTATTTGAACACAAAAAAATGTGTGTTTCTGGTTTGAACAAGGCAAAATTCTAGGCCTTATTGTCTCAAAAAATGAAATCTTGGAAAGCAAAAAAAACTATGAGATGATTTTGGGGAGGCCCTTCATGTATTCGTTGAAGGTGGTATAAGACTTGGGATGCTACTCTTTGTACCTACAATATATGGGAACCACAATGAAGATTGACTTACATAGCTTCTCATATAGAGATGTTCCCCCTCTCCAATGGAATCAAATTCATAAGTAAATGAAGTCTTGATCCACAACACTGACTCAAATGACAATCATGGATTCACAAGGACAATTATTTGTGGATCTAAAAGGCAACTAAGAGAGATGAAAAGAAACTTCAAAGCATAATGCCTCTAATAAAAAAAGAGAGGCTAGTGGAAGAACCAACTTACATAACACAAATCCTTTCAAATGAGGCCTTTGAGCCCTAAGGACGGATGGAAACCTTGACCACTCTAAATGTTTGTATCAATGAACAAGTAGTGAGCATGTTCAAGTGTATAGACGAATATGGGCATGACATGGATCTATTCATGGTCATGCTATGAGAAGAAGGGTTAGACCAAGAACACTCAAAATTAGACGCTTAAGAAGAGTGCATTATAATGGATATAGATTTTGACTCAAAAGGTGCTTATTTGGAAGCAATAACAACACTTCTAAGAAGTCAAAAAAATACACATTCGTTTTTGTTTGCAATAAAAGAGTGTCTTCCTTATCAAAATCCCAAACAAGAATAAAATGAACAAGAGAAAGCAAGATGGAGTATGTTGAGACTCCATAGAATTTTAAGAAGTATGAATAGAAGAGCAGAAGATAGCCATTTCCAAAACTAAGTTAGAGGTGGTAGAAATAGTGGTATACAATAAGAGAGAACAAACCAAGAAAGTGATACTGACAATAGAAAACAAGCAGAGATGTAATTTCATAAGGAAAGATGTGTTAGAAGAAGAAGAGTAACAACTAATAGATTTTCTAAGAGAATGTAGAGATGTCTTTGCTTGTACTTACAAAGACGTCAAGGGTGTTGATATGAAAATTTGTTTCCATAGGCATCCTATGGGAGGTGAAACTATCCAAACAAGAACCTTACTCATACATGATGTGCACTCAACAAAAATTAAGGAAGATATAGAAATTTTTTTGGGATTCATTTATGAAATAGAGCAATGAAATGAGTGTCACCAACAATGGAAGTCCCTAAAAAGAATAGAGAACTCAAGGTTTGCATTCATTTGAAAAAAGTAACTACCCTTTCCTTATAACTAGCCACTTATTGGAAAGAGCAGTAGGTAAGGAAGTATGCAACTTTTTGTTTTGTAGGTTACAATCAACTGGCCATTTCCCTTGAAGACTAGCATAAAATGGTCTTTGTTACTGAATGAGGCATCTTTGCCTTCTAAGTCATGCCCTTTCGGTTGAAGAATGCTCTAGAAACCTTCCATTTATTAATGTGTCTTGTATTCAAGTAGTTCCTAAGAAAGAGTATGGAAGTATATGTAGAACAGCTATGCGCTTACACTTCTCAAAGGTAATTACATGTTCCATAATTATGAAGAATATTCAATAAATGTAGACAACATAGAGTGTATTTGAACACAAAAAAATGTGCGTTTCTGGTTTGAACAAGGCAAAATTCTAGGCCTTATCATCTCAAAAAGTGAAATCTTGATTGACAAGGACAAAGTAAAGGTGATATTAGATTTCGTTAGGGGTACATTTGATATGAGAAGATTGTGGGACAAAGTAAAGGTTATATTGGATTTTGTTAGGGGTACATTTTTTTTTTTTTTTTTTTTTTTTTTTTTTTTTTTTTTTTTTTTTAAAATGGAGGTTCGGCCGAGGCCTACTCCCCCTGACTTTAATTTGAAAGAGAAACAACTGTACAATGAAGGGCATAGTACCCATGGGACCCCCCTTATCCCACAAGAGCAGGGGCAGACAAGGTGGACGGCCCGGAGGCCCATACATCGACTGGTTTTGCGCGCCCGAAGGCGGATTACACGCCCGAAGGCGGATACAAGTATCCCGCAGCGCAGGGGGATCGAACCCTCGCCCCCGCCTCAAGAGGCGAGGGACTCAACCACACGCCCTGGCGTCTTGGGATGTTAGGGGTACATTTGATATGAGAAGAAATCCAAAATTTAAAGTTTATTTGGATGGTTGAGAAGGAGTGAGTGGGAATGAGCCTTAACGACTACTCATATGTATAATATGCTCATTGTATAAATACTCCCTCTCTCTCTCTTATCGTTGCCACATATGGCATTTGACATGTTTTCTCTTGGTAGTTAGTTCTTTTGTCTCTCTTGAAGTTCTTGGAATTCGCGCATTTTCTTTTGTTTTCTTCTTCTGTTCATGTAGGTGATGGAGTCGTATGCTCTCTTCTCATGCTCTCTTATCGCTGATTCCCCTTGCATGGAGATGCAAAACCCCTGTGTAACATTGGCGCCCACCTCAGCCAACCCTCCCATTGCTCTACCAAACAGTGGTGATTCCTCTACCCCTCATCTCTGTTTCCGTATGGAGTTGATCTTATGGACGATGGAATCCCGATCTTTCTCGACCGCACACCCTCTTGCACCTGTGTCTTGCGCTTGACGTCTCCGTTTGGCCTCGTACTCAAATCGTTTTACAAATTTCGAGGGGCAGCCACATTATTTTTTGTGCATTCAAAGAGGATACTTCACATTCCTTCGCCACTGAGTGATGAGATCTGCAATGCAGTCGATGCCATTGTCGTGTTCAATGCCGTTTCTCTACGGTTTCTCATGCCCTCTGTGGACGCTAAAGTAGTTCATGAGTCAGGAGATGGTCATCCGGCATTTCCATTCGGTTTTGTTCTAGTGTTACGCAACATATGTTCTTGCTAACTGTGCTTTTGGCGGAGCCAAATGCTCCCTGTCATGCTTTTGTAGTTGATGATTTCAGTAGGATGCGTCCATTTTCATCGTGCTCTGTTCAGCGGATACTCACGTGGATGTCTTCACCATGTCATCATTCACTATAGTTGTTTTTTCGCTCATGAATTTCTGTCGGTTGTGTATATTGTGATCAACGCAGTTTATCGCATGCTCGTCGTGCTGTTTTGGGATGAACTGGGCATTATCCGGCTTCATTATTATGCTTGATGTGTGCTTCTATAGTTCACTGCTTTGACAATTTGTTGTCTATTCCATGGTGTTTGCTTGGTGCCGAGCTCTCTTCTCGAGTTGCGCTATGGTTGGCTTGCTCTCACTCCAACTATCTGCTATCGTGAGCACACCGATGGTGACCGAAGTATCACTCGACACGAGTTTGCCCATTATTTCACATGCATATTGATGCTGTTGCTTGTTGCCGTGTTGTTTTATGTCTGCTTTTCTTTTTTTAAAGGAGCTTCAGCTAAAGCCTATTCCCCCGAGCTTTAACTTTGAAATTTAACTTTTTAAAGGAGCTTTAGCCAAAGCCTATTCCCCCGAGCTTCTAGAAAATATGAGTATACATTTTCTTTTCTAGAAGCCTTATTTTGTACACTCATATTTTAACCACCTCTATACTTTAGTTATATTCATATAGGAGGGCAAGGCCATGAGTTATGTGAGTTGTATTTATGAACTTTGGATTAACTTATAGGCGCCTCACTTTTCTTCTTCCATAGTTCTTCGTCTTGGGCTTGTTATGGGTAATGTTTTCCACTCCATACCACGGTTTGACCATGCACTTTGGTTTGCAAGATTTCTTCATAAGGGTAGAGCATGATAATGTGTGCACATATATTTTTTGATTGAAAAGTTTCCACTACCATTGGCCATGTTCTTTGGAATTGGACCACTCTATGCTAAGGGGGGTGCTACTTCTTCACCTCTATGGAAACTCACATGGAAATTGTATAGGGATTGAGCTCTTATCTTTTGGAGATTTTTTTTTTGGAAATGTCTTGGCCTTGATGTGAGGGATCTACTTGATCCATTTAGTTTTGGTGAGTGTGATGGAGCCAATGTCCTCAGGCATAAGAGATGTGGAGGCTCATGGATTGAAGCACTCTTAGAGATTAGGTGTATCGATTATGGTTGTATGAAATGTTGTATAACATTGCCCAACCTATAAATGATTTCCATGTAATTTTCATCTTGTTGAAGGGTAGTACTTCTCAAGGTATAGTGGTAGTTCAAGTCCACGATGCGTGCCAATGTTAAGGGTACATTCGATATAAGAAGAAATCCTAAAGCCAAGGTTTATTTGGATGGTTGAGAAGGAGTGAGTGGGAATGAGCCTTAAAGGCTACTCATATGTATAAATATGCTCATTGTATGAATAGAAAGTCTCTCTCTCTCTCTCTCTTCATAGCCATATATGGCATTTGACATGTTCCTTCTTGGTAGTAAGTTCTTTTATCTCTCTTGAATTTCTTGGGATTTGTGCATTTTATTTCACCATCTTCTTTTGTTCATGCAAGTGATGGAATCATACGTGCTCTCCTCATATTCTCTTATCTATGATTCCCCTTGCATGGTGGTGCAAAACCCCATGCAACAATCTCTTGAGGCCAAAGAACATGAAGTAAGTCCAAGCATTTATGGACCATTGTGGATACTATCGAAGGTTCATCCACATATACACCATCATAAATAAACCATTGTATGACCCATTGACCTAGTTTGAGTGGATTGATAGTTATGAAAAGGTGTTTAATGAATTGAAGAAGCCATTGAGCTTGAATCCCGTTCTTAAGAACCTGTTTGGAACAATCATTTCCAGATACATGTGGTTGCTCCCAATTTGACAATCAGATGTGTCCTTGCAAAATTCATTAATGAAGGAAATTAGATCATCTGATATCATACACGAGTCAATACTTAAATAATACAAAAAGAAACTATACAAGAATTGAACCAAGACGGGTCGAGGATGGATACTATCTCCTAGCAAATAAATTCAATTTTTTTTAGACCACTAAGCATTGTTATATTTGGTTAACAAACCTGGGAACGACTAGGAGGTTGGTGAGGTGGTTTCTACTACTTATGGAGTTTGAAATTGAGGTGGTAGTGAAAAAGAGCGACACCCATATGCATGCCAATGATTCATCTAGAATGGCACGCAATGAGCCACAAACAAGTGTGGTTGATGAACTCCAAGAAGCGTACCTATTTTATTTGAAAGTGGTTCCATCTTGAATGAATCTAATAGTTCCTATTCTTACACATGAACCTAAACATAACCCAAAATTCGACAAAACATTGCGAAATTGGGAGCTACTAGATTCTAGCAAGATGTATATTGTCATAAACTAAGTTTATGAAATGAGCGTCCATTTTATTTAGATAGATCTAAAATTACACTACAATAGATCGGTCATATATCGAGGTTTTTATCAAGGGAAATGAACGCATCTATTTTTGCCCCGATGTCAGTGTAGGTGTCAATATGTGCATCGATATTAAAGCGCCGATATGAGCATCGGTATAGGCATCGGTATGAGCGTCGGTATAGGCATCGGTATTACCGATGCCCATACGGGGTGTACTGTCGTGTATATCGGCGCCCGCTGGGTGTACCGATGCTTATTCAAATGGCATTACTGGGAGTACCATCACTTATACCGATGACCATATCTGCAAAATTTTTTTTGGGCAGAGTGCGTTGTCTTTTGCTATAGCAACATTACCATGATGTTGCTTAGCAAAAGATAATACACTCTGCCCAAAAAAAACCGAGTACATGTGATGTGTACTCTAATTTCAACCGAAATACGATTTCATAAAACAGAATATTATTGGATATAAAAGAGATAATCAGAATGAACCATGTACAAAAAGAGTTATATATTTCATAAATGAAGCATGTACAAGAGCGTGGACAACCACTATCATATATGACACTTTTACAAAATGTGGCAAAGCATTGCATTGCCATAATATGAAAATCAAATACAAAATTTTCGTGTGCCACTGCCATACACATGCAAAGAACATTCCATATCAACAATCCTGCAACAAAGAACATTAATGAAATGAGATAAATTCACATGAAATCTACAAACAACAAGTAAAAACCAAGTTTATAAATTCATCACCTCATCGCAAACGCTCCCATGAAACGACCACATTGCGTCCCTCCAAGTCCTCCAATAGTGCAGTCAATCCATGACGATATCCATAAGCCTCCTCCGTTCATGTTGGAGGATGACCCATTGCTAGCTCCTGCAACAAATATACAAAACATTAGAGGAACATACATGAGAAGCTTAACACAAACAAATTCAATAAATCAAATGGTACTTATAAACTCGTGACACATCGTGTCATATCCGTCGCTGCCTAAATGTGACGGTCCAACCGTATCTAAACGTGTGGCTACAGCATCTCGCTGTTGGCGATATCGATCAGGAGTCTGCTGCTACTCATCACGAATCATATCCCACTCCTCAACATCTAACCATACAGGCTTCGGTAAGCCTGCTCTGAAAGCATCACGAGCCTCAGATCGTCGACGGGACATAACTTCACGTGTGGTGTGTAGAATCCACTCTGAACTGACAAGAGGCTGTCCATCGGCTGGTCAAAATTCTTGATAAATCGTCTGTGTGATATAATTCTTTCGATCTTTATCTTGTTCACTTCATTTCAACATGATAGAATGTCCAAACTATATGAAGCAAAGCTGTCGTATACGTGCACACATTGCTTTGCTAGCTGTATCCATCATCGGAGCTCCATCTCGGATTCTATATACCTTGGAGTCATCATGGTCATGAGCATCCCAAGGTGTACATGGTATTCCATGTGGTGTACTACGTGGCATACCTACATCTTAGGTACTTGTCCTAGGAGTAGAAGCAGGTGACACAACATCAGCCGCACTGCCTCCACAACAACTGCCTCCTTCAGACCTACCTGTAGATCCACTCTTAGAACCTCCTGCTCCAGAGCGTGACCTCGACCTACGAGACGGGCTAGAACCTGTATCGCACTGAGGTGTCGAACGCACATTTCTACTACTAGAGCCAGTAGGGGATGGCTGAAAAGATGGTCGTGGTGTAGTCATAAAGCTAGGATACATACCTCCCACGGGAGTAGCGCCACCCGCAGGAGTGACGCCGACAGGAGTGACACCAACAGGAGTGACACCGGCGGGAGTGATGCCGACAGGAGTGAGGCCGCCAAGAGTGAGTCCGGAAGGAGTGCTACCATGAGCAATCCAATACTGTGACGCAGCGGCCATATACGTGGGAGGTACTTGAGAGGTGAACTCTAAGAACTACTCCTCTGTCATGGAATGTGGAGTGACTGGAGGACTATCTCCCATCGTGCTCTGTAACAAAAGAACTCAAATAATTAGCATGTGATAATAAAGGTAATATAGAGAAATGGTAGTGTACAAGAAAACCTAGCCAAAAAAAAAACAAAAATTAGTACATACAAGTGCTTGATTAAAAAATCCTTTAGTCTAGCATCCTCTTGGAGATCTGATGCACCGAGAATATCTATCTCTATATTGATGACTTCTAAATCGCTTGCTATGCTGGTTTCTTCCTGATCATCATCTATTGTTTCATCCTGTATTTCTTCTTCTTCAATGACTTCTTCTTCTCGAACAATGATCTCTTCCTCCTCGACTATCGAATGAATCTCTGAGTCCACTATAGGTGGACTTTTCTTCTACATCTATGTTCTCATAAATTTATCTACTATGTAGGGTGACTTGTAAAACAAATAGCCACTCTGGTTCTTTTGAATCTGGTATAAAGACAACTTGCTCATAGTGTTCGGGAAGTACAAATATATCTCTTTCATCCGTCCATAATTTTGTGGAGTTGACTTGAAGCAAACCGCTTTTATCGCGCCTCACTGTTGCGTTTCTTCCAGAGGTGACTACTTTGAACTATTTCACATAAAAAATAAAGTAATCAAACTTCCTAAAAGATAGTTTCAAGATATCTTGAATCACACCACAATAATCTAGCTTGCCTTCTCGAACATTATCATCTCTTGCACTCGCTCTACTTTTTTGCAAAAAGTTCACCATCACCCCACTATCAAAATTAGACCTATTTTTATCGATTCGTGTGATCTGAAAGTATCATCCATGAGACCATAGTGCACCGTATTTAGTATACTCCCAATCACATCTCTTTGCGATTTCTTGTTCTTCTTCAGAGATATCTTCACCCGCTGCCTTTGCTTGTGAAACCGCTGTATCTAGCCATCTGCTCGTTGAAAAAGGTGGAAGTGGTCGAAGACTTTTTGGAAGAGGCAAAAATCAAGTGGAATGATTCCTTCGAAACTGAGCTCTTTCCTTTGCGTTGGTCTCCTTGGCAAGCTCATACTTTTCTAACCACTTCTACATAGGCTCAAAGTTAACTATGCAAAACTTCATTGCCTTCTCTCTGAAAGCTGCATCCATTTTTCTTTGCAATCCTTTACCTTATGGTTCATCGCCTACGAGACGAACATCTTCATCATCACTCCATAAGCGAGGCATTTGGGGATCCGACATACGTAGAGAATACAAGAGACTCTTCTACAAGCCATCCCTCTGCCATGCTACCCTCTGGACGTGCTCTTTGTCGAACAAAACCTTTTAATGTCTTCATAAAGCACTCTAAGAAGAACATCCATCGACTATGGACAGTTTCTGCTATTGCAACTTCATCCACCACATGAACCAGTAAATGAAGTTGAATAGTGAGAATACTTGTGGGAAAGTATTTCTCTACCATACAAACATCCTTGATAGCATTGAGTTTCGCACTCTCTATGCTATCTCTATTTATCTCTTTAGAAGAGATCCACCATACTAAAGAACTAATTTTATAAATGGTTCTTCGTACATCCTCCGAAAGACAATCTTTTAAGGCTACATGGAGCACAAAATATAAAAACTTGTACCAATCATGAGACTTGAGCCCTCCAAGATCGTCGTTTCGTGTGAAAGCAGTCTTTAGACACCTCATGCATCTAGTAGGTGTCCGAAACTCTGAAACTGTTTTCTTCACTTGTTGCTCTTCCATCCTGCGAAGCATGCAAGGAGCTCTTGGTAACGATACTATTCCGTTGGGCTTAGTAATTGCCCATAACTCTCGCATATGACCTCGCTCTTCTAAGTTTGTGCTTTGCTTTCTTTCTTTCCGATCAAAGTATTCCAAAGAATCTCTCGCACATTCTTAAAAATATGCATTAGGTCTACCAAATGATTGATCAATAATTCACTCCAATAAGGGAGTTCATGAAAAATGGACAACCGTTTCATGCCAGCGACTGGATTTTCTAAATCCCACAGTTGTTTCCAATCGCTAACTTTCATTTGGCGTTGCACTTGTCAACCAATTTGTCCTTCACATAAAACATGTCCATCAAGCAAATATCTATGGTGTCCTTCATAGACAATTTTACGTAGTGCTTTGGAATAGCGTGCTTCGAGTCGTGGTCCGGATAAGGGATAAGCATGGTAACCCGAAATCGATAAACCTTCATATTCACCATAACCAGGCCAATCATGCATCATCCACATAAGTATGCCTTGCACTCGCACGTCTCGTCTTCTTATAAGTTGAGACATGTCACACATAGTAATCGTATCCCATAAAAGGCATAGTTCTTCCACAAGTGGTGCAAGATATATATCCATGTTTTTTACCTTATACTTACCTAGTACAATAAGAGCTAATAATAAATGACCTTTCTTTGTGGCTAGCCATGGTGGGATGTTAATTGACTAAACATACAGGCCATGTGCTCCATGGAGAGTTGCGTAAACCAAATGGATTCACTCCATCCATAGCTAGGTGTAGACATATGGACCGAGGCTCACTAGCAAACTCTGGCCACTTACTATCTATGTGCTTCCAAGCATCAGAGTCAGCAGGCACTCGCATTACACCATCTGTAGACCTGCTCTTTGTATGCCATGACATTAACTCAGCTATAGATTTGCATCTAAACATGTTCTTAATTCGTGGAATGATAGGAAAGTGACGAAGAAGCCTACAAGGTCTTCTCTAAATCTATTTGCTCCACACTTTGGACATGTGGAGATGCTCATACTCATTCCAAAAGAGGATGCAATTATTCGGACAAGCATGAATCTTAGTATAATCCATTCCAATGGACTGCACGTTTTTTTGCATCTCCATGTGTTGGAGGCATGTCATTGCCCTCTGGCAAAAATTGATCTTTAAGAAGCCTGCAATAAACAATTAAAACGATATTAGTAAATAAAGTTATTTTGATACAACAATGAAAGTTTATTTCAAATCCACTTACCTGAACAATTCAGTGACACTACTATCTGACTATCCATAAATGGATTGCAGATTGAGCATTGCGAGTGACACACATAGTATAGATATCTTTGCTTCATCGTAAAGTGGTGAAGGAGCTAGTCTTCGCATGTTTTCATATTCTTCGTCGACTTCTAATCGTGGAAATTCTGTTGTGTCCATGAAACTCTCGACATCTTCTCAACCATCATGATCTTTGTCCATCTCATAAAATGCTTCGAGCATCTCTTCCATATGTTCATTCTGTGTAATGCTATTAGTACTTGCTTGTACGTCTAACTCCTTTTTTGTTCTCTTTTGTCCATGAGAGGTTACTGATGCAATGTCGTTTGGGTCCATCTGCTCACCTGGGGGACCATGCGAATGGTAGCATAGGTTTTCTAGTTGACTTTTATCAAAGGATCCATACTGTCTAACATGTCTAGTACAAATCGATCGTTTTTGATAAATTTGATACTTGCACTAAGTGCAAGGACATGCCATTCTCTGCTCTGGATCCAAACTAGCCATCTGATACAATATGGACATTTTAGAACATTTGATTTTTTTATTAAACCTAAAAATCATACTCTAATTTAAACTTGAAATACTAAAACCTAAATACTTAAACACCTAAAAAAACCTAAAACCCTAATCCTAAAACCCTAATACTAAAGGCCTATATATGTGTATATGTGTTATATGTATTATATATATGTATTATATATATGTCTATTGCTTATATAATTAAAATCATATTTTTATATATTTAATTATATATAATTAATTAATTTATTTAAAACACTAGTTCTTTTCATATTTATTTATCTATATAATTTTCCTATTTTATATATTTATTTATTTATATATTCAAAATTTTTTCTTAATTAATCCTATTTTTATATATTTAATTATATATATTTAATTAAATGATTTAAAACACTAGTTCTTTTTATATTTATTTATCTATATAATTATCCTATTATATATATATATATATATATATTTAAATTTATTCCTTAATTTTTTTCTATATTTTCTCTTTATATAAATTTAATTGAGTTATATGTATGCCTAAACCCTAAAACCATAATCTTAAAGATGTAGACCTAAAATATGTATATTTCTATATGCATGTGCATATACATGTATATATCTATTATATGTGTATGTATATGTGAGTATATATGTTATGTAGGTGTTAAAATCCTAAAACCCTAATCAGAAAGACCTAGACCTAAAACATGTATATATGTGTATGCATGTGTATATATATGTGTATGTGTATATAGATATGTGTATAAGTATATGTGTGTATGTGTATGTGTATATATATTTATTGTGATTGAAATCCTTAAAATTAAACCTGTTTTTATATATTTAATTTATTTATTCAAAACACTAGTTGTTTTCATATTTATTTATCTATATAATTATCCTATTTTTTATATATATTTATTTATATATTCAAATTTTTTTCTTATTTTTTTCTATATTTTCTCTTAATATAAATGTAATTGAATTATATGTATGCCTAAACCCTAAAACCCTAATCTTAAAGATCTAAACCTAAGATATGTATATTTCTATATGCATGTGTATATACATGTATATATGTATTATAAATGTATGTGTATGTGTGCATATATGTTATGCATGTGTAAAAACCCTAAAACCCTAATAGGAAAGACCTAGACCTAAAACATGTGTGTATGTATATGCATGTGTATAGATATGTGTATAAGTATATATGTATGTATGTGTAAATAGCCTAAAAACCCTAATTCTATTTTTATAAATTTGATGTAAAAAAACTTTAAAATCAAATTAATATATATTTAATTATATATATTTAATTAAAACACTAGCTTATGTGTGTGTATATGTGTGCATGTGTGTATGTATGTGTGTGTGTGAATGTATTCATGTGTATATATGTTTATGTGTGTCTATGTATGCATGTGTGAGTATATGTGTATGTGTGTGTATGTATGCATGTGTGTGTATGCATTCATGTGTGTGTGTGTGCATGCATGTGTGTATGTATGTGTGTGTGTGCATGTGAGTGTATGCATGCATGTGTGTATATGTGTGTGTATGTATGCATGCATGTGTGTATATGTGTGTATGTATGCATGTGTGCACATATGTGTGTGTATGTATGCATGTCTGTACATGTGTGTGTGTATGTATGCATGTGTGTATATGTGTATGTGTGTGTATGTATGCATTCATGTGTATATGTGTATGTGTGTGTATGTATGCATGCATGTGTGTATGTATGTGTGTATGCATATGTGTATATGTGTGTGTATGTATGTGTGTATGCATGTGTGTGTGTATGTATGCATGTGTGTATATGTGTATATGTGTGTATGCATGCATGTGTGTATATGTGTGTGTATGTATGCATGCATGTGTGTATATGTGTGTATGTATGTGTGTATGTATGTATGTGTGTATATGTGTGTGTGTATGCATGTGTGTATGTGTATGTATGCATATTTGTATATATGTGTGTGTACATATGTGTGTATGCATGTGTGTGTATGTATGCATGTGTGTATATTTGTATGTGTGTGTATGCATGCATGTGTGTATATGTGTGTGTATGCAAGCATGCATGTGTGTATATGTGTGTATGTATGCATGTGTAGATGTGTGTGTGTATGTATGCTCTATCTTCCTATCTCTATCTTCCTCTCTTTCATCTCTCTTTATCTCTCATTCTCTCTCTCTTTATCTCTCTATCTCTCTTTCTCTCTCATCTCTCTCTTTCTCTCTCTTTCTCTCTCTCTCTCTCTCTCTCTCTCTCTCTCTCTCTCTCTCTCTCTTGCCCCCCCTCTCTCTCTTTCTCTCTCTCTCTCATCTCTCTCTCTTTCTCTCTCTCTCTTTCTCTCTTATCAAAAGAGAATAAAAAAATCACTTACAAGTATGTCCCTCTTTTGGATCGTTGTCGTCAAAGTGTAATGTATGTCGTCTATCGTCGAATTCCAAAGAATCGACGTCAACGAACTTCTACAAAATCAAAGAGAAAAGAAATTATATGACCGAAAGCATAGAGAAAGAAAAAGGCTAAGAGTATGCGCACCACTTACCAAGATGTGAGATCTAAACAGAGAGAGAGTGTGTGTGTGTGTGTCTGTAGAGAGAGAGATCTCTATGTGTGTGTGCACAAGACAATGCAGATCGCAATCTGGTTCGTGCACGCAAGTTTGACAGAAGATAACTAGTACTCAAACATGCGCAAAATATTCAGTTTTGCTCTCGGGTTCTCGGTATGTCTAAAACACAGCCTTAGTATATGCATCGGTATGGGGGCCGGTATGAGTGTCGGAAGTTTCCAGTAAATTATCGATGCTCATACCGACGCATATACCAACGCTCATACCGACAGTCGCAAAACATCCCGACGATCCATTTTAAACAGTCATACTGATGGTCACTTGACCTCGGTATCTTTAAGTGGACTTTTCCAACGTTTATACCGATGCCGGGAGTGATCCTCGGTATAGGCAACATCGGTATGCCCCTCATATGTTGTAGTGTTAGACATCATTTGTAGGTCAATATAATGTTAGCCCAAAGTTTTGAAGATTGGAATTAAGGATAAGTTAATGTGCTCTTTAAAACAAGTAAAGTGGTGCGGCCTAATGGCCAAGTTGTCCAAGCCTCTATAGGGAGGTCTTCGATTCAAGTTCTACAAGGAACAACAAGAGCATGAGTCTAATTCTACTTATTCGAATCCTATTCAACTGGGGCATAGCAAAAGAACAGGAAAAGGGGATTCGAGCACTGATGAGCTAAGGAATCTAAGCGCAATATTCATGGGATTCAAACTCAATATGCCCTCATGTAGAGGAACATGGATTGTCCACTAGCACAAGTGCCTCATGCTTGTGTGAAGGAAGGAGGTCTCCCTTTATTTTGTATTTTCATGTGAAGCAAGAGTATGAAAAGAGTATGGTTACAAGCAAGAATTCACTAGGATTCAAACTTGTTTCTTTGCAAGTGTCACTACTAGAAATAGGTGGGCGTAGCGATGCCCCCCAATGAAAAAAAAGCAGGTTTTGTCGCTTATGCAATGCTAGCATCACATAAGCGATGAAACTTTTTTTTATTTAAAAAAATGACCCGTCACGTAAGCGATGCAGCTCAAAATGTTCATCACAAGGAGCATCGCTATCTAGCAATGCTCCCACCAACATTGGAAAATTTCCTGAGATGTTGGAGCATTGCATAAACAACGTCTTGATATTTCAGAGTGTCGCATAAGGGACACTTTGGAATGTTAAAAAAAATTTGATTTCTCTCAGCACATTTGTGCCAGGATTGAGACGCACGCATGAGAGAGAGAGAGAGAGAGAGAGAGAGAGAGAGAGAGAGAGAGAGAGAGAGAGAGAGAGAGAGAGAGCTACAAGCACACACAACCTCAAAGAAGCAAGGTACACTCACACACACACACATACACACACATATTTACACACATACACATGTACACATGCATACACACACACACATATACACACATATGCACACATAGACACACACACACACATATACACATAGACACACACACACATACACACATAGAGATACACACATACACACAGACACACACACATACACACTCACACATACATACATAGACACATACGCACTTACACACACACAAACACACATCCACACACATTTCCACACACACATACACATGCATACACACATATATATACACATATGCACATATATGCACACAAAAACACACATACACACATAGATACACACACATACACACATATACACATACACACACATACACACACATACACACAGATTTACACACACACATATGTACATACAAATAACACACACACATACACATGCATACACACACATAAATACACACATAGACACATGCATACACACATAGACACACACATATACACACATAGACACACACATATACATAGACACATACACACTTACACACACACATCCACACACATTTACACACACATACACATGCATACAAACAAATATATATAGATACACACGTATATACACACATAGACACACACACACATACACACATAGACACACACACACACATAGAAACATACACACACACATATATGCATACACACACACACACGTAGAGAGACATACACACACATACATATACATGCATACATAATGCATATGCATATGCATAGATACATAGTTATATGCATACACACACATACACACACATGCATACATATGCATACATAATGCACATGCATATGCATACATGCTTACATGTTGTTGCTCTAGCACAATGGTAAGTACCACGTTAAGAAGCTCCACCTCCTTAATGTCAATCCGTGGAAGAGATAGGAGTGATATGAAGATCGTGAATGTGAGATGTTGTGAGAGTGAAGGTGAGAAGCATAGAGATGCACACACACATACACACACACATGTAAGAGACAAGCAAGACACAATGGAAGGTAGGGAAATAGACTCTATTCTCAAGATCTCAATTACAAGCTCAAGATAGCTCTAAGCTCTTCTCTACGCCTACAAGCTAACCTAAAAAATGAGCTCTCTAGCTCTCTTTATAGTTTTTGGACTAGCTTTGACCGGTTTCACATCTATGACTGGCATAGTTAAAAAATAGGTTCTAGGTGCTATTTGAAGGTCTAAACGAGGTCTAAAAGTAGCCAAAATTGGTAGGCTTATTCTACCTAAACTCCTCAAGCTTGAAGACTCCTCGGCTTGCACAAAATGGAGCTACTAATTACAAAAGTGGTTGTTCTATGTTACATATGGTACAAGAGTGATGAAAATCACTGTTGAGAGTTTTGAAAAGTATTATAAAACATATTTCTTTGAAAAAATAATCTGATTGGCTCCCCACTACTTCGTTGTAGTCTACCTTCACATACTTCCTCGTCATCTGTGCCTCTGGCTACTACCAACACCCCCCTCCCTCTCGCTTCTGTCATCCTCGATAGAACCTTGTTGCGTGGTCTGTCGGATATAGTTTTGTAGGAGGTCATGAGCGAGGGTGTGCTCTGAAATGCGAATACCTCTTGGAAGATCTGCTTCGAGTTTTTCTCAATCTATGGGTTGAGGTTCATATGGTGGCAGGATTTTGTAGTGCATGGAGTACGCCAGTTGTTCACAGGCAAATAATTGGAGTAGGTGTGTGGGCCTGCTTATGAACACCTCTGAATGGTACTCCCAAAAACCGGTAGTAAACATCTCTTCGAATGTCATTTTATAGCATGCCGATAAATATTTGATGCGATAGTGCTAGGCATAACACACTCGGAGCGATGGTATCATGCTCATATCATATGCTAAATCCTGATTACCATGCTCGAATCTCGGGGTGTTAAGGTGTGGTGCCTTGACATGATGGAAGATTTTAAAAACAGTTTGCATCATGTCAAATACTTTGATAGTCATATGCATGGAAACATCATCCATGCAGCATAAGCGAGGGAGTGTTGGTGTAAACCACAAGCCTACACATTTGGCTTGGAAGATATCATGAAGACTCTACATGCATAAAGAACCATAGGAACATATGCTAGTGATTACTTACCACTTTACCTCATTGTAAAAGTCAATTTGACTTAGCTTTGTAAGCACCTACCCAAATGATTCGTGGAAAAGTTAGTTCACTTGATTGAGAGAATATCTCCAAGTTTTTAGAAGCTTGATTAGAAGGAGCCAAGAATTTGAATTTGAATTCAAATTCTTACACATTCCATATAAAAGGTGAACTTGGAAAGTCGCGGAGACACATCACTCCCGAGCTTCATTCTACTATCATTGAGTGTGTGTGAGGATTACTCCATAGCCTACACCTCTCTACACCATTAGGCAATGCTTGTCATGCTAATGGGATTGTACACAAGTGGTAATTTATAGATACATTTACATCATTCATCTCTGTGCTCACTGATTGTCTACTCCAAAGTCTGTCTACTTGTCAAGGGCATATCTCAGCCAATACTCCATCAAATTCAATGATTCAAAGCTTGTTGGATTCAGCTCAAAGTCATATACATGCTGACAAAGTTTGAAGTGATTTCATTCAGCCAATTCAGAGAAATCATCGTCGAGGTGCTCACTGGTCTATCTCTGCTATAGTCCTAAAAAGTCGGGGGTATACCAAATCTTGCTAAATTAATTTCTCTTAGCATAGTTCATTATTTTACATCATTAAACTTGCAAATGTTAGCTTACTATGCTAATTGAATACCCCTAGAAGGAAGTTTATCAATTGTTACTGTGCTGGTCACACTGAGCAAAACATTGAGCAGGTATCAAGATCAAAATAGAAGGTTTTCTTGACTTTGTGACTTCCAAAGTTATCTGTTTTTGATTCAATCATTACACACTTCATTTCCAAAGGACATAGGCCATTTCTTGGTGTCATTGGAAAGATAAGGGAGTCTACTAATCAAGTCTGAAGCTAAAGAGGGCTGGTACAAAGCAGGTTTTAGCAGTACCTACTCAATCTCTTGGATCATCCATCCATCTTTCCCCACAGTGGTATCAGAGCAAGTAAGGTAAAATGCGAGATGGTTTTCCTTCATTTATTGACAAATTGGACAGGAACAACTATCAAGCTTGGTCTCTAAGGATGAAGACCTACTTACAAGGAAGGAGTCTCTATGGATACATCTCAGGAGATGAGGAATTGCCCTCATTCAAAGCAAGAGGTTTGCCAACCAAGGAGGAGCAAGAAAAACTCAACACATGGTGTGCAAGGGATGCATTGGCAAGGTCTTATCTACTCAAATCTATATCTGACTTTCTTTTACCTCATATCAGAAATTGTAAGACTTCCCAAGAGACTTGGGAAACCTTGTCATCATATTTTTCCTCCAATACATGGGCTAGGAAAAATCAGTTGTGGATTGAATTCACAACACTAAGGAAGCAACCTAAGCAAGCTGTTTCAGAATTTGTGACCAAGATCAAAGATGTTGCAGATCAGTTAGCAAGCATAGGAGAAGAGATTGAAGAGGAACAAATTGTAAGGCAGGTAATCAATGGGATCAAGGCTGATGACAAGTGGGAAAGCTTCACCACTGCAATGGATCTCTACATGGACATGCACACTCCAGATCTTACAACTCTCATGGGTCAACTATTCACACATGAAGCAAAGCTTACCAAGAGTGGAGATACTACCAAAGGTAACAATTCTTCTGCCCTATACACTGATAAGAAATCTAAGGATAAAGGCAAGAGTAAGAAGGTGGAAGATGAATGCTCTACCTCCCAAGCCAACTATGCAGGGAGAGGTAGATCTTCAAGAGGCAAGGGCAGAGGAGGTAAGCAAGGTAGGGGGAGACCCTATAATTCATCACCATGTAACATTTGTGGTTTGTCAAACCACACCACAGATGAGTGTTACAGGAATTACAAAAATCAGAGAGGAAGAGGCTACCAAAGAGGTGGATACTCTCATGCTAGAGGAAGGTTCAACCATCACCAAGGCCACAACAACAATTATAACAACAACTACAACAACAATTACAATGGCAACTACCAAGGAGGATTCAAAAACAAAAAGGACTACAACAACTACACAGAGGAGCAGGATGACTCTCTCTTGATCATGAACATGACTTCAAAGTCAGGTACAAATGATGATCACTTATTTTATATTGATTCAGGGTGTTCAAATCATGTGGCTGGTAATGTTGCACTACTCTCTGATCTTGAGGAACCAAAAGGTAAACACCAAGTCCAAACAGGTGATGATACAAAGCATTATGTAGTTAAAGTTGGAAATGTGAAAACTTGTGATGGTAATCAGAATTTGTTGAGCAGAGTACTTTATGTACCTACAATTACAAAGAACTTAATGAGTGTTGGTCAGATTGTAGAGAAAGGGTTGCTGGTCAGGTTCAATCAATATGGAGCATTTGTGGAGGACCCAAGACATGGATTCAAAAGGATAGCTAAAGGAGAAAAGTCAGGTAGACTTTTCACTTTTGAGTTGGAAGATACAAAAAATATTGCATTATACAGTTATAAGGATCAGACACTTTCAGAGCTTGAGATTTGGCACAAGAGATTAGGGCACATTGGAGAAAGGACCTTTAAGCAAATATGTAGGGACCAATGTGTGCTTGGGATACCTAATGTATCCAAGAAACATATGATTTACAAGTGTGGTGCTTGTCAATTTGGTAAGTCTCACATGTTACCCTTCTCCAAGAAAGGATATATGCATGAAGACTATCTAGAGCTTGTACACACAGATGTATGGGGACCTAGCAAAGACCCCTCAGTCTCAGGTTCAAGGTACTATGTGTCTTTTATTGATGACTATAGCAGATGGACTGTATTATACTTTATGAAGCACAAGGATGAGGTATTTAATTGTTTTAAGAAATATCTTGCATTAGTTGAAAATTAGACAGGAAGGAATTTGAAGAGGCTAAGGTCAGATGGAGGAGGTGAGTACTTCTCCAATGAATTTGAGGACTTCTTGCAGGACAGAGGCATCAAAAGGGAAATAACCACAAGGTACTCTCCTGAACAGAATGGGGTAGCTGAAAGAAGAAATAGGTTAATTGTTGAGATAGCTAGATCTATGCTTAATGAGAAGAAATTACCTAATTATCTATGGGCAGAGAGTGTTTCTACTACCACCTATCTCATAAATAGGTTACCATCAAAGTCACTTGATGGTATGACACCATATGAAGCATGGCATGGTAAGAGACCATCATTGGATCACTGCAAAATTTTTGGATGTGTAGCATATGTACACATTCCTTCACAGGTAAGAGGAAAGCTAGATCCAAAGGCTGAAAAATGTATTTTCATTGGATATGATTTAAATAAAAAAGGTTGCAGGTTTTATAACCCTACCAATAAGGGATTTATGGTAAGCAGAGATGTGATCTTTGATGAGAATGATTATTGGTATGAGAATGAATGCAGGAAGGTCAAACTACCCTATGATTTGGAAGAAGAATTTCCAAAACTTACAAAGGAGGAACCTACTCAGGATGGAGAGTCAAGTTCAGATGATGAAGATACAATCAACCTTGAAGAGTTCAAGGCATGGAAGTCCAAAGGCAAAATGAAGATGAAGAAGCTTGAGGACATATCAGAATCTTCAGCTCAATCAATCAGAAGGTCTCAAAGAGAAAGCAAAAAACCTATCAGATATGGGTATGATACATCTCTTGTTACTAAACATTCAATTTATCTTGCAAAGGATTTGTCAAATGAAGAACTAGGATCATATGAAGAAGCAATCACAAAATCAGAATGGAAAGAAGCTATGGATGAGGAGATTGAAGCACTCAAGGAGAGTGATACATGGGAGCTAGTACCCAGGAAGGACTCCATGAAGGTAATAGGATCCAGATGGATCTATAAATTGAAAAGAAATTCTGATGGCACAATTAACAGGTACAAGGCCAGATTGGTAGCCAAGGGTTTTGCACAAACCCAAGGCATTGACTATGAAGAAACATTTTCTCCTGTGGCCAAGATGCCAACAATCAGAGTGTTGGTGAGTGTGGCTGCATCAAGGAATTGGAACATGTACCAATTGGATGTCAAGAATGCTTTCTTGAATGGATGGATCTCAGAAGAGGTTTATATGTCACAACCTCCTGGCTATGAAGACTCTAAGAAGGTAACTTATGTTTGCAAATTAAAGAAGGCTTTATATGGAATGAAGCAGGCACCTAAGGCATGGAATTACAGGCTAACTACATACCTCCAAGACCAAGGTTTTGTCATGAGTAAGGCTGACACTTCTCTGTTCATTAAGAGAAGTAATTCAGAGGTAATCTATCTTTGTGTTTATGTTGATGACATCATCATTATAGGCAATGATGTCAATGGAATCAGAAGCATCAAAAGCCAAATGATGAAGGAGTTCAAGATCAATGATCTTGGGCTATTGAAGTATTTTTTGGGACTTGAATTAGTTTACACTAGTTCAGGGATATACATTACTCAGAAGAAGTATGTGCAGGACATGTTGAAGAAATTTCACTTACAGGATGCTAAAGCAGCTAGCACTCCAATGGAGGTGAACCTAAAGCTAAGTGCCCATGAAGGTGATGAAGTCCAAGACATTACAGGTTATCAAAGTATGGTGGGTAGCTTGAACTATGCTACCTTAACTAGAATTGATATTGCATATGGAGTTAGTGTGCTAAGTCAATTTATGCACAAGCCAAGGATACCTCACTTAGAGGCTGCCAAGAGAATATTGAAGTACCTCAAGGGTACACAGAACCATGGTTTATACTTTCCTTACACTTCAGATATTGATATAAAAGTTTATTCAGATGCAGATTGGGCAGGATGCAAGGATGATAGGAGAAGCACTTCAGGATACATTTCTTTTGCAGGTGACAAACCAATTTCATGGTCTGTAAAGTAGCAACCAACTGTTGCATTGTCTTCTACAGAAGCAGAGTATAGAGGGCTAGCTAATGCCACTCAAGAAGCAATTTGGATTAAGCTTTTGTATACAGAATTGGGCTTATGTACTAGGCCTCCAATTATCTTTGGAGATAATACAAGTTCTCTTCACCTTGCAGCTAATCCTATCTATCATGCCAGGACCAAACACATAGAAGTTCATTATCATTATGTGAGGGAGAAGTTGCTAAGCAAGGACATTCAGCTGACCTATGTGTCAACCAACATGCAATGTGCAGATTTGCTAACTAAAGCTTTGGATGGAACCAAACTTTGCAGGTTCAAATCTATGATTGGATTGCAGGATGTACTTGAAGATTGAAGATGAAGACTTAAGCCAAAATGTTTGGCTTGAGGGGGAGCTGTTGGTGTAAACCACAAGCCTACACATTTGGCTTGGAAGATATCATGAAGACTCTACATGCATAAAGAACCATAGGAACATATGCTAGTGATTACTTACCACTTTACCTCATTGTAAAAGTCAATTTGACTTAGAATCTTTTGTAAGCACCTACCCAAATGATTCGTGGAAAAGTTAGTTCACTTGATTGAGAGAATATCTCCAAGTTTTTAGAAGCTTGATTAGAAGGAGCCAAGAATTTGAATTTGAATTCAAATTCTTACACATTCCATATAAAAGGTGAACTTGAAAAGTCGTGGAGACACATCACTCCCAAGCTTCATTCGACTGTCATTGAGTGTGTGTGAGGATTACTCCATAGCCTACACCTCTCTACACCATTAGGCAATGCTTGTCATGCCAATGGGATTGTGCACAAGTGTTAATTTATAGATACATTTACATCATTCATCTCTGTACTCACTGATTGTCTACTCCAAAGTCTGTCTACTTGTCAAGGGCATATCTCAGCCAATGCTCCATCAAATTCAGTGATTCAAAGCTTGTTGGATTTAGCTCAAAGTCATATACATGCTGACAAAGTTTGAAGTGATTTCGTTCAGCCAATTCAGAGAAATCGTCGTCGAGGTGCTCACTGGTCTATCTCTGCTACAGTCCTAAAAAGTCGGGGGTATACCAAATCTTGCTAAATTAATTTCTCTTAGCATAGTTCATTATTTTACATCATTCCACTTGCAAATGTTAGCTTACTAAGCTAATTGAATACCCCTAGAAGGAATTTTATCAATTGTTATTGTGCTGGTCACACTGAGCAAAACATTGAGCAGGTCTCAAGATCAAAATAGAAGGTTTTCTTGACTTTGTGACTTCCAAAGTTATCTGTTTTGATTCAATCATTACACACTTCATTTCCAAAGGACATAGGCCATTTCTTGGTGTCATTGGAAAGATAAGGGAGTCTACTAATCAAGTCTGAAGCTAAAGAGGGCTGGTACAAAGCAGGTTTTAGCAGTACCTACTCAATCTCTTGGATCATCCATCCATCTTTCCCAACAGGGAGCCAGTGGCAAATCGTTGAGATCATGTATCCTACCATGGGTGGTCCGCGGGGTGGAGTGAATTAAGGATAATTCAGCCAATCTTAGCACTGCTTATTATTCTGCACTTTGATTGCGAAGGCCTTCTAGGAGAGGCGTCGTGGTATTGGTCCCCAACATGGGTTATACTTTAAATGCAGGGGTGCGTTGACCCATGTGTTCATCATTTCTGGATATTGCTGTAGTAATTCCTGGCGCCAAGTTGGTTGAAGATTTCTCCTCTCTGCGTGTCTGGTGGCAAGTCATTAGGCTCAAACTGAGTTGCATGTGAGGGTTTCTTGCCTATCTCCTTTTCGATTGCCAATTGGTATTATGCCATTAGATCTCTCCTTTGATACTTATCCTAGGATTCTTGTGTCCATATGTGAGAATAGGGACAATAGAATTAGCCCATTCTGGTACTTCTCAAGTTTAAACAAGTATGCATCGAGTAATTCATTCGCTATTCCTTGAGGAGCTTCTCCTGTGGTTGTTAATCTTGAGAGGTGGTCAGCTCTAAGGTGGGTCTTTCCTTTCCTGACTACTACTTCAAAGTCATATTCCATGAGTAATAGAAACCAACGTATCAGTCGTCCTGTATTACAAGGCTTATTGACTAAGTACAATAATGCTTGATGATCCGTGAATAACTTGAACTTATTTGCCAACAAATAATGCCTGAATTTCTTTACTACGTAGATCATTCCTAATCCTTCTCATTTTGTAGTGGTGTAATTTCTTTCTGCTGTGTTCAACTATCTGCTTGCGTACGCTATAGGGAGATCTATATTACCTTCATTTGTGGGTTGTGCTAACACACAACCTATGGCATAGTTGGATATATCCACATGTACATGGAATGGCTTGCTCCAATCTGGGGTTGTTAATATAGGTGCCAAGCACAAATGTGGTTTATGTTCATTGAATGAATTTTCACACTCATCCGTCCATTCAAACTTGGTCAAAATAGAGTACAGAGGCTTGGCTATGATTGCATACATGTATATGAATCGCATGATGGCATTACATGAAATGCAAATATACACATATGCATGTACACACACTCATACATACATACACACATGCATATTACATACACACACATATTAATACACACTCACATATGTATACACACTCACATATCTATACACACACATGCATACATGCACATATACATACACACACATCACATATACATACACACATACACACATATACATGTTTTAGGGTTAGGTTTTTAGGATTAGGGTTTTTGAATTTCTCTTTTCTTTTGTTTTGCAAGAGATTTTTGGCATTGATTCTTTGGAATTTGACAAGAGACGATGTCAATTGGACTTTGATGAGAGCGTTCAAAAGAATTACATCGATGTAAGTGATTCTTTTGTTATTTATTATAAATAGAGATAGAGAGACAATAAGAGAGAGAGAGAGAGAAAGAGGGAGACAGAGAGATGAAAGAGAGAGAGAGAGATAAAGAGAGAGATATAGATAGAGAGAAAGAGAGAGACATAGAGATACATACACACAGATGCATACATATTACATACACATATGCATATGCAAAGAGAGAGACATAGAGATACATACACACAGATGCATACATATTACACACACATATGCATATGCATACATACACACACATATACATGCACACACGTGTACACACATGCATACATGCACATACACATACACGCACATCACATATACATCCACACAAACACACATATACATGTTTTAGGGTTAGGGTTTTAGGATTAGGGTTTTTTACTTTTACACATATACACACATAATACATACACACATGCACACATATACACATGCATACACACATACACATACACATACACATACACATACACATACACATACACATACACATACACATACACATACACATACAACATACACATACAACATACACATACACATACACATACACATACACATACACATACACATACACATACACATACACATACACATACACATACACATACACATACACATACACATACACATACACATACACATACACATACACATACACATACACATACACATACACATACACATACACATACACATACACATACACATACACATACACATACACATACACATACACATACACATACACATACACATACACATACACATACACATACGCATACGCATACACATACACATACACATACACATACACATACACATACACATACACATACGCATACGCATACACATACACATACACATACACATACACATACACATACACATACACATACGCATACACATACACATACACATACACATACATACATACATACACACACATGCATACATACATACAGACACACATACATACATACATACATACATACACACATACACATAGAGAGAGAGAGAGAGTCACACGCACACACATGCATACATACACACACGTGACATATACATACACACATATGCATGTTTTAGGGTTAGGGTTAGGGTTTTTGGCTTTTACATATATACACACTTGCATACACACATATACACATATGAACACATAATACATATGCACATACACATATATATACACGTGCATACACACATACACACATACACACATACACACATACACACATACACACATACACACATACACACATACACACATACACACATACACACATACACACATACACACACACACATACATTCATAGACACACACACACACACGCACACACATATATACACGTGCATACACACATACACACAGACACACACATGCATACACACATACACATATGTGACATATACATACACACATATGCATGTTTTAGGGTTAGGGTTTTTGGATTTTACATATATACACACATGCATGCACACATATACACATATAAACACATAATACATATACACATACACATATATATATACACATGCATACACACATACACACATATACATGTTTTAGGTCTAGGTCTTCAGAATTAGGGTTTTAGGATTTTTACATAGATACACATATGCATACACACACATACACATATATATATTCACCTACACATATATATACACAAGCATGCACACATACACCTGTTTTAGGTTTAGGTCTTTAGGATTAGGGTTTTATGGTTTTTACACATGCAGATAAATATTTACACATATAGAAATATACACACATAATACATGTACACATACACATGTATATACATAGGCAGACACACATATACATGTGTTCTAGTTGTTGTTTATAAATATCATGTCTATGTGTCACATTTCTTTGTACACGATTCATGATTCATTTTGCTCATGTCTTTTGTATTTGACAGTATGTTTTACTTTATCAAATCATTTTTTTGTTGCCTATCATACATGTCACATGTAGTTGGGTTTTTCTTGGGCAGAGTGGATTGTCTTTTGCTACACAATAGCATGGGAATGTTGCTGTAGCAAGAGACAACACACTCTGCCCAAAAAAATTTTGCAGATATGGTCATCGGTATAGGCGACGGTATAAGCGTTGGTATCCCCAAGCACATACCGATGCTTATACCAACTATTTTGCCCAGGGGCATACCATGGCTTATACCGTCGCTTATACCGATGCATATACCGACGCTTATACTGACGCTTTGGTTTCGACGCCTACACCGACCCTTACACCGACGTCCGGGCAAAATCGTGCCCGTTCATTTTCCTCGATAGAAGCCTCGGTATACGCCTGATATGTTGTAGTGAAACCATACACATACAATGATAACTACACTGCTAAGATCAAAGAAGAAATAGATCATTTGATAGAAGCAGGATTCATTTACAAAATTGAGCATATTGAATGGGTATCCCCCATTGTGGTTGTGCCCAAGAAGAATGGAAAATTGCGTGTGTGTATTAACCTTAAAAAAGTTAATGCCACCACGATTAGAGACAGATATCCTCTTCCTATCACGGAACATTTATTGGAAAGAGTTGCAAGCAAGGAAGTTTATAGCTTTCTTGATGGTTTCTCAAGCTATAATCAAGTAGCCATTGCTCCAGAAGATCAACACAAGATGACTTTTGCCACAGAATGGGAGTGTGTATTTATATGTGTGTGTGTGTATGTAATATGCATGTGTGTATGCATGTATGTATGTGTGTGTACATGCAAATATGTGCGTATGTATCTCTCTCTTTCTTTCATCTCTCTCTCTCTATCTCACTCTATATCAATCGAAAACAAAACAAATCACCTACATCGATGTAATTGTTTGGAGCATTGTCGTCAAAGTCCACTTAATGTTTTCCTTTCTCGAATTCCAAAGAACTGATGCCAAAAATCTCCTGCAAAACAAAAGAAAAGAGAAATTCATAAACCCTAAGCCTAAAACCCTAGCCCTAAAACATGTATATGTGTGTGTGTGTATGTATATGTGATGTGTGTGTATGTGTATGTGCATGTATGCATGTGTGTGTATACATATGTGAGTGTGTATATATATGTGTGTGTGTATGTAATATGTATGTGTGTATGTATGTATGTGTGTGTGTACATGCATGTGTGTGTATGTATGTATGCATATGCATGTGTGTATGCACATATGTGTGTGTATACATATGTGAGTGTGTATGTAATATGCATGTGTGTATGTATGTATGTGTGTGTGTACATGCAAATATGTGTGTATGTATGTATGCGTATGCATGTGTGTATGTATACATGTGTGTGTGTACACGTGTGTATGTATATGTGTGTATACATGTATATATGTATGTGAGTATGAGAATGAATATGTGTGTGTATGTATATGCATGTGTGTATCTAATATGCATATGTGTATGTAATATGCATGTTTGTATGTAATATGCATGTATGTATGTATATGTGTGTATGCATGTGAGTATGTAATATGTATATGTATGTATATGCATATGTGTATGTAATATGTATGTGAGTGTATATGTAATATGCATGTGTGTATGTAATATGTATGTGAGTATGTGTATGCATGTGTGTATATGTATGTATGCATCTCTCTCTCTATCTCATTCTCTTTCTATTTCATCTCTCTCTCTCTTTCACTCTCTCTCTCTATCTTTCTCTTTCATCTCTCTCTCTTTCTTTCTCTCTCTCTCTCTTTATGTTTCTCTAGATCTCTCTCTTTCTTTCATCTCTCTCTCTTTCTATCTCACTCTATATCAATCGAAAACAAAACAATCACTTACATCGATGTAATTGTTTGGAGCGTTGTCATCAAGGTCCACTTAATGTTGCCCTTCGTCGAATTCCAAAGATTTGATGCCAAAAAGCTCCTGCAAAATGAAAGAGAAGAGAAATTAGAAAAGGGAAAACACAAAGAAAGAGAAAGGGTGCTACAGTATGTGCAATTCTTACCAAAATTTTAGATCTAGAGAAACAGAGATGTAGAGAAAGAGAGAGAGAGAGACAGAGAGAGAGAGAGAAAGAGAGAGAAAGAGAGAGAAAGAAAGAGATGTGTGTACACAATAGGTTTGGAATGTAGTTCGCGTGTGCAAACTCGACAGTAGCAAATTTTGGTTCAAAATGCAAGCAGATGTCGAATTTTTGTTCTCGAGCCCGGTTAAAAGTTGCCTCGGTATAAGCATCGGTATGAGCGTCGGTATAAGCATCGGTATAAGCGTTGGTAACTTACAGTAAAGTATCGATGCCTATACCGGTGCTCATACCGATGCCATGTATACCGATGATTAAATGACCGTCGGTATTGCATCCGTGGTTTTTCAAGCATTTTCAACGGTCATACCGACGCCGAGGGGTGACCGTCGGTATGGGCAACATCGGTATGCCCCTCATATGTTGTAGTGTTTTTGTTTCATAGGCTTTGCATCTGGAGTCATAGGGATTCTATGGGAGCATATATCCGGGTCTACTCCTTTCAAGTCTTTATAACTCCAAGCGAACACGTCTCTATATTCACGTAATAGGGCAATTAACTCTTCTTCTTCTTCATTCGTCAAATCATGCTCAATGTATGTACATTTTTCTTCTTCTCCTTCTATGGCAACTATGATGTTTTTGGTTTTCTCTCAGTCATCATATACTTCTCCAACATCGCCTTTTCTTTTAGGCATTCATACCATGATTTTTCTATCTTCTATTTCATACTCTTGAAGTTCTTCGGTACTTCCATGAGTAGTTCTTCTTCTTGTGTCTTAGGTGATTTCTTTCTCTTCTTTTGTTTTCTCTTTGTATCTCTTATGGGTGGCTCAAGTTGTTCCATTTGACTTTCCTTTTCTTCCTCAAGGTTTTTGGCTTCTACAAAATAAAGATATTCCTCTTCTGTGGAATAGAAGGGTTCCATGATGATGGATTCTAGATCCTCATCATCACTCTCATCCTGTTCTTGGGTCACTTCCGTGCATTCTTCTAGGATAAAGTCTTCCTCAACAGGTTCAATCATAAAAATGGAAATGTCATACCTGTCTTCATCACAATGAGGGGTCCATTGTTCTTCCTTTATCGCTATGTCCATCATGGCTACCTTACACATCCATAGATGAGTATCCTCGTGCAACCATGAGGCTCAAATTCCTCATCTGGAAATATTGTAGGTGCATAAGCTGGGTCTGGAAGATTTCTACCCAACCGTGAGGCTCGAATTCCTCATCTGGAAATACTATAGGTGCATAAGCTGGGTCTTGAAGAGTTCGTGGATGGTGTTCTGAACCTAAGATCTTGGCTTCTAACCATTCTTCCTCTTGTTTTGCTACCTTAAACATCCATAGATGAGTATCCTCATGCAACCATGAGGGATCTAATTCCAATGAGTGTACCAATTTTGTTTCTTCTTGTGTCTTATGGATGGTGTTCCATTGTATTGGGGGTACGTCTTGATGGGAATAGTCTTTGGGATTGACTTTAGTAGTCACTCCTAAATGTTGCAGGTATAACGAATTAGTTCCCCAATCTTGTACGATTTGCAACTGATGCATGAATGATCATCCTAAAATCATATCGTAAGCATGATTTTTCCCAAAATCACAAATGGTGAAAGTATGCTCAAACTCCACACCACAAGTGGTGAGAGATATGCCTTCTAGTAAGCCCAATGGCCTCTCTATATGTCCGTCAGCCATTGCTAGCTTCATCCTTGTAGGTCTTAATGCTGGCTTACCCCAACATTTCTATAGAGTAGTAGTAGCGATGGCTACTCCGGCTCCTGAATCTAAGATGGCTTTGGTGGTGTAGCACTGATGGGTTATTGGAAGATAAGTGTTACCTTCCTCTCCCTCGCTTACATCTCTGATCCTTTCTATGGGTATCTCTGGTACCTTCTTGTGTGATCCTATATGGGAGGGAGTAGTAGCAAGCTTAGGGAATTGGTTTGCTACGTGCTTCCACAATTCTGGTTTAATCTTTAACAACTCCTCTAGAGTGAGATGGCATTGTACTTTAGCGTTCTTGATTACTTTCATGTTTCTAGGGATTACTGATTCTTCATTCCTCACTATTATAGTGGGTGCTCTCATGCTAATAGACTTGGATTCCCAACATCTTGTGAACTGAGGTATTTCTTGCAAAGAATTGGATTCAAAATCTGTGTGTTCACTCAAGTGTTCTTCCTCTGCAGGGGATATCTTGGGGAAATTGCTCTTGCAAATCATCTATTTCTTGAATAGGAGACTTCCTTCCAACTCAGTTATCTTTTTACTCCACTTTCTCTTAATTCTTTCTCTAGAATCTTTCCAAGATTTCATCTTTTTATTAGTAGACTCTCCAACTTCGCTAGATTCGGGTATTTTTTCAGGATTAAGATGTTGATTTTGTAAGAGCGCCTGGGCTCTTGTTATAGGTTGGATAGGCACGTATGTAGGGTTGGATCCATCTGTGTTGTGTACAATACCGATCACATTGATCGGTTTCACTTTTGAAGCATTAATAGGGTTCTTGGGACAATCTTTGATGACATGCTCTTTACCATACTTGGCACAAAAACCTTGTATGTTATAGTATTGTGACTGTCCTGCTATCGGAGGATGTGGACAATCCTTTATGAAATGATCTCCTTGGCACCTAAAGCATGGTCCTCTAGGGCCCTGTGGTCTTTGCTGTCTCAATTGGGGCCACAGATTAGGGTTGACGTACCACATTAGCATAATCGGGCTCCCAACTGGGTTCCAATGGTGGACTATCGTATTGATATGTTTCCACATGTTCTGGTGACTCTGTGTAATATGCGGGTGGACTATCTACATGAGTAGAGTCGAAACTGTTAGAATTAGGGTCACTTTCTATGATCAGGGGTGAAGAAGGCACTAAAGCCCTATTGAGATTTTCTTTTGCAGCAACGTATTTGACTGAGATGACATTAGCTGGTGGGGGTGGCTGCTGAGCTAAAACAGGTTGAGGTATCTGATGAGCCTAATAAGGATAGTTTTGAGGAGGCCTATAGTAATGAGGCTGAGCATTGTATTGATCTTGATACCTACCTGGTTGGGGGTATGCTTGCAGGTAGTTCTGTCGTACCACTTGTTTGTTGTATGGGCAGTCTTTAGTCGTGTGATTTGTGTATCATCTCTCAATCGTACAATATTGGCCACTAGGGTTGGTTTGTGGTTGTGTTACATTGGGACACACATTTGCCATATGATCACCACCACAGGTGGAGCAATGCTTGTTTGTTGTTAACCTATGCATCTCTTTACTAAAAACTCCTAGTTTTTAGGCCACTTTTTCTTATAGGTCTTCTATCGAGCTAGACAGTTTTGAGGATGCTAGAAATGAATAATCTTATTCCTTATAAACTTTTGAGAGTTCCAACTTGTCTCTAAGGTTGTCCTCAATGTCTATAAAAATTCTTACACATTGCTCTAATGTTATGGGTTCCTTTGGGTATACATAGGAGCGTAGTTTAGAGCTCAAGAGGCCATCTAGAAACAATGACACTTGCTTGGCCTGTGAAGGTAACTCTTGCATCGGACACCTTTCAACATATTGTCTAAACCTACGTCCTGCGAGCCTGACTGTTCCCTGAGGGGTTTGTTTGAAACTATGAATCAACAAAGACGTATCATGCCTGATTCCAAGAGAATTTCATGATGAATGAATCTAACAAGTGATGGATATCTCTAAATTGCCTTTGTTGCAATGGTTGGAACCAAGTTAAAGCCGTGTTCTTTAACGTTAGTCCAAATGCATTATATTGCGTGAACATGTCTTCTACTTGCTCTTCTTGTAGCACCTGCTTAAACTCCGCAACATGATCATAGGGATCTCCTGTCCCATCGAAGTAATTTTTCATTGACTTTACTAATTGAGTGGGTCTTAGTACCCTGGGGTGCTCATGTGGTCTAGGTAGAGGAAAATCATCTCTACCACCTGGTATTCTAGGTTCCCTTTGTCTTTCCACTCTATCGGTGTCCATGGTTGATCTATCTCTCCCTATGGGATGAGTGAAACTTACTTCTGGTCTCTCTTTGTTCTTCTCTCTTTGAGTACCATGGGCTGAGGATGTTCCATCACCTTGATGGCTCGTGTTTACATTTGTTCGAGATGGAGGGAATACTAACTCACCTCTCCATGTGTAAGTATTTCTTGCATGGTCTGGTACTACAAATAATCGTTTCGATGTATCATCTAGGTATACAACCTTTCCAGGTGTATCTGGGTCCTTGAATTTGTAAATCATGATAGAGCCTACCTCACTAGGGTGTTCCATTCGGTATCT
>CM035412.1:51337956-51360456 GCA_020310875.1 Ceratopteris richardii | reverse complement strand
ACGATGGTTCGCTTGAACCATCGCATCAGTCACTGACCATCGCGACGATCCTATCGACCCCATGCCATCACGATTGGCTCACGCCATCGCGACGATCCTCTGCCAAGTGTCAAGTTAGACCATCATGATGATACCAGGTATGCCATCACGATGCTTCAAAATCGGACCATCACGATTGGCTCAAGCCATTGTGCTTCATGACCATCGCGACGATCTCACGCCATTATGACGGTTGCATTGACCGTTGACCATCACGATGGGCTCACGCCATCGCGATTGCTCACTAAACAGATCATCGCGATGCCTCACTTAAACCATCGCGATGCCTCGCACCATCGGACCATCACGATTGTACCATGCCATCGTGACGGTTCACCTAAGCCATCACAACGGTCACAAACCATCACGATTGTCCACCCATAATGCCAAATTTAGGGTTTAATTTTTGGGGGATAAATTGAGGCTATTTTGAGAAACTTTTTGGGTGGTTAAGCTCATTGGAGACCCCTTAGCTCATAATTGAAGAAAAACCTGTTTGTCAATTTTTACCCCCGAGGGCCTAAACATTCGTATCTTTCTCATTCGAAGTCCATTTTCTGAGCTTTATAGCTCATTAGAAAGCTCTTTATGAGTACTACCTGACCTCAACTGATTTTTTAAAGAAGAACGCATTGATTTTTAGATAAGAAAATTTAAGGATTGACCCATTGTTGGGACTAGGAAAGAAAGGGGGCATTTGGAAAAAAAAATTGGCCAAAAAAGGAGGGACATGTAGCTCAGTGATGAGTAGCACCTCCTTTAATGTCAATCCGGGAAGATGTGAGGATGGTATGAAGACCTCGAACAAGTGATGGCACAAATGTGTGAAGTGAGAAGCACACTAACATGCACACACATACACACACACGCGCACACCAGGTAAGACAAAGAGAGAAGCAATGGAGTTCTTAGATTACTCAAAAGTGCTCTTACAAGTTCAATTCTACAACAATCTAACCTCAAAAATGAGCTCTCTAGCTCTATTTGTAGTTTTTGACTAGTTTTTGGCCCTGTCCAGACCTAGTATCCGGCCTAGTTAAAAATTAGGTTCTAGGGCCTATTTGAGGGCTCAAACGGAGTCTAAAAAATATGAAAATTGATAGGTAGATACTTCTAATGCTCCTCAAGCTCAAGGACTCCTTGGCTTGCACAAAATTGAGCTACAAAAAGGTGGAATGGTATTTACAAGGGTGTGGAGTGACTAGAATCACTATTTGGGAAATATTAATTCAGGAAAAATGATGGCCTATTTGCCAGATCTTCGTTGATTGCTTTGTCTGCTTGGCCCTTCTCGTTGGCTCCCTTGTCTTGTAAGTCCTTGACCGCCCTGACCACAGCCAACACTCCCCCCCTCTTGCGTCTGTTGTCTCTGACAGACCGTTGTTGTGTGGACTGTTGGATGTAGTACTCTACGACGTCTGTGGCTAAGTGATGTTCTGCTATTCTCAGTCCTTTGGACAAATTAGTGAGTAAGGCATCCCAGTCTACGGGCCCAGGTACTTCCGGATGTGGCATACGTAGTTGTTCTGAGTGTAGAGCCTGTTCAACCGCAAATAGTTGTAATAAGTGAGACGGTCTGGGTATGAATATCTCGAAATGATATTCCTAGAACCCTGTGATAAACATTTCCTCAAATGTTTGCTTGCAGCAGGCTGGTAGATACTTGATACGAGCATGCCACGCGTAGACAACGTTGATGGGTGGCGTGGTGCTCATATCATAAGCAAGATCCTGGTTGCCTTCATTGAATCCGAGAGCTGAAAGATGAGGTTCTTTGACATTTCTAAAGGTCCTAAATGTCACTAGCATTAGTTCAAATATTTTCAGGCACATCTGTGCCATGATATCCAGTACAATTTTGAATCGGATCGCCCAATGCCGAATGGTTGAGATCATATAACTAACCATGGGTTGGCCACGAGGGGGTGCTAAGTACACATAGTTTAGCCACTTTTCACATCCTTTAACTATCAAAACAGTTTTGGTGTAGTCGGTCCATGACCGTCATCGAAAGACAGGGTAGTAGCAGTGATTATACTTGATATATAAAGGCATGTTATTCCACATGCGTACCATCTCGGGGTATGTTTCCAGCAGACGTATCCTCCAGGTAGGTTGAAATATATTCCCAATTGTGGCACTTGCAAGGATGTCCTCGGGTGCAAATTGTGTGGCCGAGGTTGGTTCTTTTGTTGTATGTTGCTTGATCTCAACATTATAATCCGCCATTAATATGCAGAATGGGACATACAAATCATCAAACATGCCAATCCACCGATGATGGGAGAGGTTTTTGAAGTAATCCAATTTGATGACAACTTCTTCCAATCGGGACATAGACTGTATCTGTACTGCAACTCTCTCATCGTGGGTTGCAGCAACCTTCTCTAGTTTTTGCATCCATTCCGGAGCTTCGATCTCAATTGTGTCTATTCCTTCCTCTATGCGCTTACCCCCTGGTGCAGGCCAACTTCAATTGGAACTAAGTCCTCAGGTTCCGGCTCCACGAGGGGAGAGGGTTGACGCTCATATTGAAGAACTTTATTTTGTAGATCTTCCAGTTGTGCTCTGAGTGCTGCGACTTCTTCAGATGTGTCTACTGCTGCTGTGACTTCTTTTGGTGACTCTTGTTGAGCTTCCAATTGCTTTAGTAGGTCATCCCGCTCTCTTTCTAGGGCATCATGTGCTTCCAGGAGCGTGTGTTTCCAACACGATTCGCATATTTTTCGATGGAATGGCCTTGAAATGGTCTAGGTCAATTTCATGCGGGGATCCCTCCATTGCTGCTTCTAGGTTTTCTTCATTCTATTTTTGCAGTCTTTTATTCTCTTCAAGTGCTGCGGACATGTGTTTTCGTAGTAAGGTGAGGTTACGTCGAAGCTTGAGATTGTCAGTTATCTGGGCGTGTAACATTTCATCGAGTTGTTTTGTTTCTTCTGTATCCAGCTGGGGTGGATTGGCTACTAACTGATCATGTTGTGCTTGCAATGTATTGTAGTGCTGTTGTAATAGCCTCTTGTCCTTCTCTAAGTCAATGAATCTCTCTTGTAATTTTTTGTGAGTTCGAAACAATATCGTATGTTGGGCATCAAGATGCTGATAATGCTGTTGTAATTGAGACATACATTGGTACAAAGTATTAAATACATTATTAACAAGAGTGGATGCTGGGAGGGTGTTGAATGCAGGAGGGTAGGGAAAAGGGAAAGGGAGTGTGTATGTTGTGCTCGAGAAGGGTGAAGTGGGTGGTGGGGGAATGGGAGATTGTGGAAATATGGGGGGAGGGAGAGGTGCGGAAGTGGGTGATATGTCCATGAAGTCATATGTGGATGCAGTCGTGGGAGTGATTGTGTACATGGGAATTGTCGGTGTGGTGATGATAGTGAAGGTGTAAAGTGGTGTGTGAAGTTGTGAATATAACCCACCAGAAAGTGTGATAGGGGGAATGGGGTTTTCAGTGGCCACAGTTAGAATTACAGTGTCAGTGGTAGCATTTACGCTTGTGGTGGTGTCAGGTTGCGTGGATTGTGAGGGTTGACTCACAGTCTGTGCTTCGGTATGGGAAGTGAAATCTAAAGCTGTGACAGTGGTGGTGACAGTGGTAGTATGAGGTGAAGGTGGTGGAGTTGGAGGGGAGGGTGGTAAGGGGGGTGAAGGGGGTGCACTTGAGGTATGGGCTTCCTGAGTGTGATGAATAGTATGAGCTGCACCCGTGGTTGTGGATGTGGTGCCCTGTGGTTTTGATACCAAGACATTCATTTGTTTCCCTGGTCTAGGGGGGCGTCTGTCGTATCTTTGCTCCGATCTTCGCGAGTGTGCGAGAGCGGTATGCACTATCTCAAGTACCCCCAATGCATCAGCAATCATGTCAAGGGTTGCCCTGTATTGTTCATCCACACCTTCGTCCTCCAGGATCTAGTTCATTAGGGCCTTTCCTACTGCCAAAGATAGTTTGTGTTGTTCTTGAACCCGATTGATGGTGTCATACAGTCTTTTCAATTGCTTTGTATAAGCCGGGGAACCTTCAAGTTCCGATACAACTTCTTGCTCATATTCATGCTCTTCTTTGTCGAATAGTCCTTCTTGTTCCTCCTCTTGCTCCTCTTCTGCAGTCTCCTCTTCATCTTCATCTACTTCGACTACGTCTGGTTGACTTGGATGGGGTTGGTCCGTGACAGTTTGTTGTCCGCTTGCTTGCTCTGCCTCAACTTCCAAATTAGTGGCATTAATTATTCTTGCTACCTCCTCATCCGTTAGATCCTCTAGCATGAAGCCCTGAGGGAACTCCAAGTCAGTGGGTATAGGTGGAAACACCAGATTTGGTCCTTCGCGCTATGCCTTGGTAATATGATAGTGAAAGGTTGAACCCGCCTTGGAAGTCGTGGAGTTGTCTCTGGTGTTTTCTTCGTTGAAATTCCTGCACCCTGGTCCAAACAAGTGCCCTTTGAATTGGCACATCATATGCCAAGCACCAATAAACAATCCTTGTAAGAGCACAGCATCCGTAAAGTATTGACTTTTGCTTCTTATACCATCATTGATGTGCCAAGTGTATTTGGTCAATAATCCAATGAGGCATGTTGATTGTCAAATTGAAGGCGTTTGCTAAGTATAAACTGAGATCTTCTTGGGTGGCATCGTGAATCTCTCTTGAGCAGGGAACACGAAATGTTGCATGCACATTCGGAGGTGAATGGCAATAGTTGGTGTCATTGCCACCATATCCTTCAGTTTAGTCAAGTTCCTGTTCTTCATGTTGTCTGGGATCATTGACTCTTTCTCTGTGGGGATGTGCATACCCTTCATATCTAGAGCTTCCCTTACCAAATTGTTCGTCAATTTGAAGCGCTTCAGTTCATTTCCTCTTGTAAGAGACGGTAGTACGAAGGTGTTGTAGCCCTTTTTCTCTTTACTGGGAGTGAGGGTGCTAATCAAGTATGAACATCATAGAAAGTCTGGCTTGGGTAACTGCACTTTGAAGTAATCATATAGGCCAGCCTTCTTCCATATTGGTTTCAACCCTTCATTGTTTTGAAGCCTCTCAAACTCTCTGGTAAAGAAATGATACCGACCCCAGCGTCCGTTGAACTCTATTTCTACCTCCCACAAATAAGTGCCCTCTCCAAGAGGTCCTGCCACGTCACTGAACCAATGTGAGCTTTTGCTTACTGGTGATGTGTGTCCTTGGGGAGGATTCTGAATAGGTATGGCATGTAATGCTCTCAATGCCAGTGGTCTTTCCTTCAACTCCTCCTCAATCGGGAGACTTTCAATGTCTACAATCTGAGGACTAGTGCCTACCTGGGAGCTTGTTCCTGCAGCCTCGGCCATATTGAAGAAACTGGTCGTCGGTTCTGTGAGAATATAAAAATGAAGGTTAACATTGCAAATGGACACAAAGTGGTCATGTGTCCCCGTTACAACATTAACATGATGAACTGAGAGTTAGTTAGTTAGTGCTCGTGTGGTTGTGAGTGTGAAGTGTGGTTAGCAGCTGCAGGGTTCCTATGTGCTAATTGGGATGGTGCGGTGCAGTGTGGACACAGTTAGTAAGCGGAGGTGGCTTTACAATGGGATCAGTTGGTTTATTACAAAGTTTGGACTTCCAAACACAGTGGGTGGCTTTCTTTGTTGATTTTGTGTAGACTCTGGTGGGCTTCATAAGAATGTCTACTTATAAATGAGGCTTTTTAGGGACCCATTTACAAGTGACTCTACTCGTGCTCTAGGACAAATATGTGTTTGGGTGTGTCGAATATGGGTGGGACTCAGCTGTTCGTGTGAGTGAACCATGTTGTGTATGGTGTGGTCTGTGTGTGGTTATTTGAGCCCGCAAGCAAGCCTTAGGCACCCAAATTTCCTTGATTGCGGGTCAACCTTCATCGACTTCTTGGGTACCCAGATAGACTTTGCTTTCATAGAAGAAATTTGGAAAGACTTCCTATTAGTGTCTTGTCGTTGATCACTAATAGGAAGTTGAGCCAATGGTTGTGGCTTGACCGCAGTAGGATGCTCCCCTTTCCGCACCCACACTCTTCTTGGTGGCTAAGACACCGTGCTTCATACTTTTTTCTGGCTTCGAGCATATGTCCTTTGCTTCTTCTGCATTTGATCCTCCTTTGGTTGTCGTATCACTATGGCCTTTGGAAAAAAAGGGAGTTCCATCGTATCCCTGACTTCTTTGTTGAGACAATCATCCCTCTGCAACACATAGTTTTTGACAAGAATAGCATCGTCATTTTCATGTGTACTCCTGGAAGGACCAGGAGTGTGTGCCTTTCCTAGTTCCATGAGTGCTCTATTGTCTAACTCAACTGTAATTCGACTCTGATTTACCCATACCTGAAGAAGTCCACTTCTTAGGTTTAGGTTGACTGCATGATCATAGATCCAGTCTTGACCCAAGACAAGAGGCTCAGTGAGATCCTCATCTTGACACACTAGTAATTTAACTGTCATTAAAAAATCTTCAATGTAGAGGGGAAGTTCCACCTCACCCATGCAAGGGGTTTCCACACCTCCCAATCCTATGAGATATGCTTCTATAGGATTGACATTTAATTTCAACTTTTGACAGTAAGAAAATTTAACGACACTAGTGGCTGCACCTGAGTCAATCAAGGCTCTTACAGTCCTTGCACTCGTTCCTTGTCCTATCTCTAAGGTCACAAAAGGACGTCGATCAATTATTCTATGAGAGCTAATACCTGAAACTTCACACATTGCCATATGATACCCTTGATCTACATACGCCTCTGTCCTAGGCTGATCTCTACCTTGTCTTCTCAACTTCATCCTTCGGATGCGTTCCAAGGCTTCAACCTGTGCTTCTTCTCGAATTCGTTTTTCTTCTTCCTTGCGTTTCTTGACAGTGTTGAGTCGATTTAACATCTCTTCAGTTAGGGGTTCTTGATATAACTTGACTCTGCATCCGCTTATGTAACTAGGGAGAACATCACCTTCGAGTGTAGCTAATTGGACTGCTCCACTAGTTGAGATCCTATTAATGATCATAGGTCCATAGCCACGCTTTTCTAGCTTTCTTGCATGTTGTTTCAGGGTATACACTAAAACTAAGTCTCCGGCCTTCAATCCTTTATCCTTAACATGGGCATCAAAGTATGCCTTCTGTCGTTTCTTAGCTGCATATATTCCTGCTGCCGCTCTTAGTCTTGTTTCACCTAGTCGTTCCAGATCAAAAATTCTAGAGGAGAGCTCATGCCCTGTCCACTCATGCTCCTGTGCTACTTTCAATGTAGGTATCAAGAAGTCCAATGGTAGCACTGCATTTTGACCAAATACCATCTAAAAGGCTGTGGCTTGGAGTACCGTTTTATAGGCAACTCGGTATGCCCAAACAGCATGGTGCAGCTGTTTGTCCCAATCAGAGCGTTTATTATTCACTAATTTGGTCAGCACATTACATAGAATCTTATTTGTGCTTTCGGCTTGCCCATTAGCTTGTGGATGATAGGGGGCAGACTTCTTGTGTATCACCAAGAACTCTCGAAGAAGATTTTCAATAACTTCATTCAGGAAGTGAGTGCCTCTATCACTTACTAGCTCTATTGGTAGCCCGTATCTTGTGAACACATTCTCAAATAAGAATTTTGTTGTCGTTTGAGCGTCGTTCTTCGTTGTGGCTTTTACTTCTACCCACTTGGTTAGATAGTCAGTGGCAACAATGATATATTCAGCATCGGAACCTTTAGCTGGGGGATTAATAGGACCTACAAAGTCTATTCCCCACTTAGAGAATGCACGTCCACCCATCATAGGTCTCAATGGCATTTCATCTTTGCGTATAGGATACTGAGTTCGTTGGCAAATATCACACTTCTTCATATAGGTATGTGCATCCATATGAAGGGTTGGCCACCATAATCCTGCAAATAGGATTGCCTTGATCACCCGATCTGGTCCCAAGTGCCCACCTGCTACACCTTGGTGAGCAGTTTCCAAAATCTTAAGATATTCACTCTCATGGACACATAGTCTAAGGTAACCATCTTTGCCACGCTTGTATAAATTATCTCCAATGAGTGAGTATTCTAGGGCTTCTTGTTCTTAACTTCTCTTCCTAGCCAAAGTCATGTCTTGAGGGAATGTTTTCGTCCTCAGAAAGGCTACTAGTGGTTCACTCCAATCTGGTCCTAGAGACACTTGATAAAGAGTAGCGTGTTCCACAGGTGGTCTAATACAACAGACTGGGCATTCCTTACACAACTTATGGACATCTGCTTCCATAGTTGGTCAATGCACTCCGAGTCTCCTTAGTGTCTGTAGGGTTCGTTGCCTTGAGTAATGTTGCTCTAATGCACCTACATGTGCTAGTTGCAACCATTTTTCGTACTCATCCTCTTCCACACAACAAGCTAGGATCCCTTGATCTGTATGCTTGTACATACTTCCTGCCATGATCTGGTATTTTTGGGCTTTTACTATCTCCCTATCTTGAGTGTTTACTACTAGATATTTAGGCCCGTATGTCAATACTAGCACTAATGTCTTGGCCCACTGCGGCACCACTTCCAAATTAAACAAATAAGCATCAGGAAGGTCATCTGATACTCCTTGTGGGGCCTCTCCTGATGTGAGCCTAGAGAGATGGTCTGCTCTCAGATGGGTCTTGCCTTTCCTTACCACAACCTCAAAGTCGTATTCCATTAGCAAGAGAAACCATCTTACTAATCTACCTGTATTGCATGGCTTGTTTACCAAGTATAGTAATGCCTGATGATCAGTTAAAAATTTAAACTTATTTGCAAGCAAATAGTGTCTAAAGTTTTTAACCGCATATACCATGCCTAATCCTTCTCGTTCAGTGGTGGTATAGTTTTGTTCAGCTGCATTCAACTGTCTACTAGCATAGGCAATTGGAAGATCCATATTACCTTCACCAGTAGGTTGTGCTAACACACATCCAATAGCATAATTGGATGCATCTACGTGAACATGAAAGGGTTTATTCCAATCTGGTGTGGTCAAGATTGGTGCTGAACATAATCATCGTTTAAGCTCATTGAAGGAGTTCTCACACTCATTCCTCCATTCAAAGTTAGTCAAAAGTCCATACAGAGGCTTTGCAATGATGGTGTACATGTGTATAAAGCGGCACAATGCCCCATGAAAGCTTTCACTTCCTTGACATTCTTTGGCTTAGGTAATTCCACGATAGCTTTCACTTTCTCCTCATCCGTGGATATGCCATTCTTTGACACTATGTGTCCTAGAATCTTGCCTTGCTTGACCATGAAAACGCACTTTTTTGGGTTCAGGCAGAATTGATATTCTCTACATTTGTCAAAGATTTGCTTGCGTTCAGGTATATTGCATCTGTCTAATGTTGGAATGAGCACAAAGATCATCAACATAGACTTCCAAATTCTTCCTCAAGAACTCTTTAAATACATGACACATCAATCTCTGAAAGGTGGCAGGCGCATTGGTAAGTCCAAATGGCATTACCCTAAAGGCGAATATGCCCCACTCTGTGGCAAAAGTCGTCTTATGCTGATCTTCTAGAGCTATGGCTACCTGATTGTAGCCAGAAAATCCATCAAGGAAGCTGTACACTTCCTTGCCTGCTACTCTTTCTAAGAGATGTTCTGTGATAGGAAGCGGATAGTTATCTCGAATAGTGGCTGCATTAACCTTCTTCAAGTTAATGCACACAAGTAGCTTTCCATTCTTCTTGGGCACCACTACAATGGGGGATACCCACTCAGTGTGCTCAATTTCATAGATGAATCCTGCTTCCACCAGTCTATCTATCTCTTCTTTGATCTTGGCAGCATAGTTTTCATTATATGTGTATGGCTTCTGCTTAGTGGGTTTCACTTCTGAGGTCATGGGAATCGTGTGTGAGCATATGTCAGGGTCCACACCTTTCAAGTCCTTGTAACTCCAAGCGAATACATCTCTGTACTCCCTTAGCAAGGCTATCAACTCCTTCTCCTCTTCTTCCGTCAGGTCATGTCCTATGTATGTGCATTTTTCTTCTCCTTCTTCTAAGGTTACAACAATTTTCTTAGTGGTTTCCTTGTTATCATAGGCCTCTCCTGCTTGAGCATCCCGTTTAGGCATTCTCACCATGACCCTCCTATCATCTATCTCATACTTCTTGAAATTTTTTGGGACCTCAAACAAAGATTCTTCTTCCTCTGGTGTGACTTCTTTCTTCTTCTTCTTGCCTTCACTCTTGGCAGTCACCCGCGTGGTTAACCTTACATCCTTTGTAAGCTCTTCATGTCTCTGAGGGTGAACTTCTACTTCATAGAAGTATTCTTCATCTGATGCAAAGGGTGGGTCCATAATGATTGATTCTAGGTCGGAGTCACTTGCATCCTCAAATGCATCAGTGCTAGGTTCGCATTCTTCTAGAACCGAATCTCCCATGATTGGATCTATTGAGAAGATTGAAATATCATAGCCATCCTCGTCATAGTGAGGTGTCCATTGTTCCTCATTGATGGCTACATCCATTGTTGCTAAAATTTCTGCCCAACCGTGAGGTTCAAATTCTTCATCAGGGAATACTACAGGTACATAGGCTGGGTCTTGAATTGATCTATGTGTCTCTTTCACACCTTCCTCTCTGGCTTTTTCTCTCTTCTCTTCTTCTACTGCTACTTTACACATCCACAAGTGGGTGTCTTCATGCATCCATTAGGATCCTGATCCTATGGAATGCACCAACTCAGTATCATCTTTGGCTCTATGGATGGGATTCCATTGGATAGGAGGGAGATCTCTATGAGAGTAGTCCTTGAGATTGACTTTGGTCGTGACACCCAAGTGTTGCAAGTACAATGAGTTGGTTCCCCAATCCTGTACCACTTGCAACTGTCGCATAAATGGTCTTCCCAGAATCATCTCATAGGCATGATTTTTGCTAAAGTCACATATAGCAAATGTATGCTCAAACTCCACACCACACGTGGTGAGAGTTATTCCTTCTAGCAGTCCTAAGGGTCTTTCTATGTGACCATCGGCAATCTGCAATTTCATTCTCATAGGCCTGAGTGCTGGCTTGCCCCGACGCTTCCATAGGGAAGTGGTAGCAATTGCAACTCCTTCACCTGAGTCCAAAATTGCCTTGGTGGTCTACCCCTGATGGGTAATGGGGGATAGGTGTTTCCTTCTTCTCCTTCGCTCATGTCTCCTATTTTATCCAAAGGTATTTCTGGTACCATTCTATGCGAACCTACCTGGGAACGAGGCTTTGCTACTTCTGGCACTTGATTGGCTACATGTTTCCACAGTTCTGGCTTAACCTTGAGTAGCTCTTCTAAAGTGAGATTGCACTGCACTTTAGTGTTCTTCACTACCTCCATATTCCTAGGTATGACTGAGTCTTTGTTTCATACCATGACCGTGGGTGCTCTCATACAAGTAGACTTAGCTTCCCATGGGCCTGTGAAGTGGGGTAATTCATGTAAAGAATTAGACTCAAAGTCTAATCTCTCTTGAGATTGTGCACTCTCCTGCTCTCCATAAATGGAGGGAATATCTTGTGGGAATTGATCATGCGCATCATCCAAAAGTTCAAAGGGAGGAGGGACTTCACTCTCTTTAGCCCGTTTTTCTTCTTGAATCTCTCGTAGGAATTCGGGTGAGTACCGATTCATAGAAGAAGATGTGTCTGGCTCTGTGGAGTTGGGCACATAAGCTTCCTGGGCAGGAAGGCTTAGCCTTTCACTTGGCTTGTCCTTATTTTGAGAGGCGGGTTCCTTTTCTGATTGTGCAATTAGCCTCTCCAGTCTTTCTAGTAGTCCATCAAAGTGCAACTGCATCTTAGCTGAACTAGAGAAGTTAAAGAGGCGACTGGCTTCAAACATGGTTTGAGCCAATTCCACCATCTTAGCACAGATTTTGGTTCATTCAAGCTCTAGTTCTGCTCTAGGGTAACACTTTTCATGATCGGTCACGTTTGGCCCTTCTTGGATTCTAGCCTAATATGCTTTAAGCATCATGTTTAGGTCCTCGGGAGTGGGATATGCTAAAACTGATCCTACTCTAGGGGGTGGTGGGGTCGTATGAGGCGGGTTGGAAGGTGGTGGATCAGATGGAGATGGAAATGGTGGTGGTGGGGTAGTGTGAGAGTGAGGTTGAGAGGTGAGTTCAGTTATCTTGGCTCTCGTTTCTCTGAGACTTTCCTCGATTTCACTCATCTTCTTTGCCCATTGTCTTTCATTCTCTCACGGCTATCTTTCCAGGCTCTCGTCCGTTTCTTGGTTATGCTCTCAGTTTCACTAACTTTGGCACTCTTTTCTTGGCCTAAACCTTGTGTCTGTTGCAATGCCTGAGCTCTCGTGACCACTTGCACTGGTGTAGTGGAGGTTACACTTCCTGAAGAGTCTACAACTAACCCAATCACATTGATGGGAGTGATTTTTGTTACATTTTGTGGGTTCTTTGGGCAGTCTCAAAAGAGGTGCTCCTTTCCACAATCTTGACAAAAGCCTTGAATGGTTACAGATTGGGGTTGTGCAGGGGCAGGCATCGGGCAATCACGAATAAGGTGATCTCCCTGACATCGGTAGCATGGCCCTCTAGGGAATAGGGGTCTTACCTGTCTAGGTCGGGGCCGCGAGTTGGGATTGGCATACATGACATTCGCATACTCTGGCTCCCGACTTGGTTCACTCGGATCTTTGTAATAATAGGCCTCATTATGCTCAGGTGACTGCATGTAGTATGCTTGGGGACTATCAATATGAGTGGAGTCAAAACTATGGTAACTAGGGTCACTCTCAGAAAGTAATGGAGTTACTGGGACTATGGCTCTATTCAGATTCTCTTCTGCAGCTCCGTACTTTATTGGAATCACATTGGTTGGGGTAGGAGGTTGCTGAGCTAACACAGGCTGAGGCCTTTGTTGGTTTTGGTAGGGTTGTTGATAAGGTTGCTGTGGCCTACCATATTGTTGTGGAGGGTACTGGTTCTGGTATCTTCCCTGTTGTGGATAGGGTTGAGGGTAGGTTTGCCTAACCGCTTGCTTATTGTATGGGCAATCTTGCGCAGTGTGATTAGTGTATCTCTGTTCTATGGTGCAGTATTGGCTACTGGGATTCACTTGGGGTTGAGCCATGATGGGACATACGTTCGCCATATGGTCACCTCCACAAGTATATCACCGCTTAACTGGGGTAAATCTTGGGATTTGTTTGCTAGAGACACCTAGTTTTTGAGCTACCTTCTCACCGAGTTCCTTAATAGAGGTGGATTGCGAGGAAGAGAGACTGGTAGAACTATCGGAAACTCTGTAGATTTTGAAAGTTCTAATTCCTCCCCTAGGTTATCCTCGATGTCGATGCACATGCGTACACACTCTTCTATGGTCCTAGGGTCCTTCAAGTACACGTATGATCTCAATTTGGAACTTAGCAGTCCATCTAAGAAGAGAGCCACTTGTTTGGCTGGTGTGGGTAACTCTGGAACAGAGCATCTCTCTAAGTATTACCTAAACCTTCTTCCTACAAGTCTCACAGTCTCTTGAGGGGTTTGCTTGAAGCTATGAATCAGTGAGGAAGTGTTATGCCTTATGCCACTTTTGGAAAATTCAGTAATGAATGCCTCCAGAAGTTGGTCTATGTTCCTGAAGTGTCTCTCATTTAGTGGTTGAAACCACGTCAGAGCGGTGTTCCTAAGGGTTAGACCAAAGGCATTGTATTGCGTGAATAGGTCCTCAACTTATTCAGCTCTCAAGACTTGCCTAAACTCGGCCACATGATCATATGGGTCTCCTGTGCCATTGAAGTAGTTCTTCATGGACTTAACTAGCTGTGTAGGTCTCAAAGTCCTTGTATGCTCTCTAGGTCTTGGCAGAGGGAATTCATCTGCATTTCTTGGATTTCTTGGAGCTCTAAGTCTCTCAGGTTCCACTCTATCCGTTTTCGTTCTTGTTCTTTCTCTTCCCAAGGGGTTGGCAAAGCTTACTTCTGGTCTATCTCTATTCCTGTCCCTTTGAGCTCCATGAGCTTGGGACCTTCCAGCTCCTGGGTGGCCATAAGAAACATTAGATCTTGGTTGGGGGAAAATAAGTTCTCCCTTCCAAGTGTAGGCATGCATACCATGTTCTGTGACCACAAAGATCCTTTCTGAAGTATCTAAATAGGTCACTTTGCCTGGGCTATCAGGATCTTTGAACTCATAGATTGTGATCGTTCCTATCTCATTCGGATGATCAGGCTTATACCTCCAAAAGGCTTCATCTGTCTCTCGGTTCAAGATTAGATCTACGCTCTTGTTGTCCTAGGGAATCCACTCTAGTGTGAGGATTTTAGTAAGAACAGATTTGCCTCGGGGGGGGTTTTAGGCTCTCCACCTAAGTTTCCTTGCTCTAGGTCACGTATGTCCATCTCTGCGATCACATTACCAAATTCATCTGTCCTATCTGGGTGGCTGGTGACCATGTATATGGTTCCTTCCTTGATCCAAGTATGCTCCAACTTGATTGCTGGATATTCTATTCCAATGGGTTGAACAGGGTTTTTAATTTGGACCACAGATCTTCCTAGGTCGTCCTCATAGATGCCAGCACCTAATCGGTTGGTCCTAAGGTATTCGAATTGTGTCTTGTAAGGGCCTTCGACCCTATGTAAATATGGCAGACCGGAACTTCCTGTGGGTCTCTCCATACCATGAGACATCTCGGATTCGCTAGTTTCAGAGCTAGGGTAGTGTGAATAATGGCTCAATTGCTGGGCCCAAGACCTAGCAGTATGATTGACACTAGCCTCTGAAGACCTAAGACTATGTCTATCTCTCCCTAGGTGTCGTCCTGATCTAAGGTTCATATGCCTAATCGAGTCGCCCCAATTTTTACCCAAAGTACAACCTCGTTGCGGCTCACTTTGTATCAGTTACTTGGTTCTTTTTTAGTTGATTATCGTGTTTTAAGCTCTTGTCTGTATCACGTCGTCAGGAACACTTGAGTGACTTTCCGCACTTTAAGTTGTTCGTTCCACGTTAAATTCTTTTCCTTTAAAGTTATCGACCGCACAGAGATTATGTTTTAGCTTGAACTTGAGTATTTAGTTAGTCTTCAACTTGACAGATGCCTATTCTCGTCCTTACTTACTTCTAGCACTACTCGTGCTTAGCCTATGCTAGGAACTGACAAAGGGAGTTGAGAATAATCCAACCTCACTTGCTGATCCCTTGCTCTCTAGTGCTCAAGAACCCCGTTCCCAAGCTTGCAGAATGCCCTTGCTTTGGATGCTCTCTAGTGCTCTCAATGGACCTGTAAAAGTCCCAAAGTTAGCTCAAAACTTAATTCAAATGACAGAACAATTCACTTTCAAGCATGTAATTTAGATATCAATTTGCACTGTGTCTTTATGGAAAACACTTCTAAAGATCACAACAAACGGATTTCGTATGAGAAAGTTATGACTGTTCAGGGTTCTAGGGTTAAAATAGGGTTCAAACAGGCTGACAATTCATAGGATTTTTCTCAAAAATACAAGTGTAGGGACCTCACAAATCACTAATGGCTTGATAAGTATGCCCAAAATTACCCCAAAAATTTGGAATAAAAAACCCTAGAAATTTGGCCGAAAAAGCATGTCAATCGCGATCGACAGGTTTGTCAATCGCGATTGACATAGGTGTCTGTTAGGCCTGTCGATCGCGATCGACACGTCAATCGCGATCGACACGTCAATCGCGATCGAGTGTCAATCGCGATTGACAGAGTCGATCGTGGGTCTTGTCAATCGCGATCGATGGTGTCAATCGTGATCGATGCTTTTTCCGAGAATTTTGGCGTAATTTCAGTCAATCGGGGTTCTATCCGTCGCAATGGACACGTGGCAATGCGAGTCTTTGAGTCAATCATCAAATTTCAGTCGGTCATGATCGACGGTGTCAATCACAATTGACTGAGTCCTACGTGGCAGTCGGTCGCGGGGTCTGTCGGTCGCGATTGACAGAGGCTGTCGATCGTGGCTGTCGATCGCGATCGACAGTGTCGGTCGCGATTCACAGAGAAACACGGAATTTTTTTCTGTGATTAGTGATTTAGAGTGTACTCATCCTGTAGATTATGGTGGTGCACTTTGTTTTACCAAAAGGTCAAATTTTCTATCGATCGCGATCGACAGAGGTCTACGACACAGAGATAGGGCCGAGCTTTTCCGTACCTGTGCAGCCTGCTGGAGATGGTGATACAGCCAAATCCTGCAAGGAAGCTCAACAAACATGCAAAAGTAGTGCACACAAATCGCTCTCTCGCTCTCTCTCACAAATGGAATGAGGGAAATGGAAGGGAGAAGGTGATATGATCAAAAACTGAAATTTTTCGCGGTGATGGAGATGGAGATGGAGGTGGGAGATGGTGAGGATGATGATGGTGATGATGATGATGAAGTAAGAAAGAGAAAAGTAAGAGAAAGTAAAGAAATTACCTACTGCGCCAACGTCACAACTCTACGTCTTACCATCACACGCTCGTCCTCAAAGCTCGATCCCCAGCAATGGCGCCAAAATTTGGTGTAGCTCAGTGATGAGTATCACCTCCTTTAATGTCAATCCGGGAAGACGTGAGGATGGTATGAAGACCTCGAACAAGTGATGGCACAAATGTGTGAAGTGAGAAGTACACTAACATGCACACACATACACACACACACGCACACCAGGTAAGACAAAGAGAGAAGCAATGGAGTTCTTAGATTACTCAAAAGTGCTCTTACAAGTTCAATTCTACAACAATCAACCTCAAAAATGAGCTCTCTAGCTCTATTTATAGTTTTTGACTAGTTTTTGGCCCTGTCCAGACCTAATGTCCGGCCTAGTTAAAAATTAGGTTCTAGGGCCTATTTGAGGGCTCAAACGGAGTCTAAAAAATATGAAAATTGATAGGTAGATACTTCTAATGCTCCTCAAGCTCAAGGACTCCTTGGTTGCAATCTATCTATCTATCTATCTATCTATCTATCTATCTATCTATCTATCTATCTATCTATCTATCTATCTATCTATCTATCTATCTATCTATCTATCTATCTATCTATCTATCTATCTATCTATCTATCTATCTATCTATCTATCTATCTATCTATCTATCTATCTATCTATCTATCTATCTACCTATCTATCTATCTATCTATCTATCTATCTATCTATCTATCTATCTATCTATCTATCTATCTATCTATCTATCTATCTATCTATCTATCTATCTATCTATCTATCTATCTATCTATCTATCTATCTATCTATCTATCTATCTATCTATCTATCTATCTATCTACCTATCTATCTATCTATCTATCTATCTATCTATCTATCTATCTATCTATCTATCTATCTATCTATCTATCTATCTATCTATCTATATATCGATCCATCGATGGATCGATTGATGGATCGATCGATCCATCTATCTATCTATCTATCTATCTATCTATCTATCTATCTATCTATCTATCTATCTATCTATCTATCTATCTATCTATCTATCTATCTATCTATCTATCTATCTATCTATCTATCTATCTATCTATCTATCTATCTATCTATCTATCTATCTATCTATCTATCTATCTATCTATCTATCTATCTATCCATTTATCTATCCATCTATCCATCTATCTATGTATCTATCTATCAATCTATCTATCTATCTATCTATCAATCTCTCTATCAATCTCTCTACCAATCTCTCTATCTATCTATCTATCTATCTATCTATCTATCTATCTATCTATCTATCTATCTATCTATCTATCTATCTATCTATCTATCTATCTATCTATCTATGTATCTATCTATCTATGTATCTATCTATCTATCTATCTATCTATCTATCTATCTATCTATCTATCTATCTATCTATCTATCTATCTATCTATCTATCTATCTATCTATCTATCTATCTATCTATCTATCTATCTATCTATCTATCTATCTATCTATCTATCTATCTATCTATCTATCTATCTATCTATCTATCTATCTATCTATCTATCTATCTATCTATCTATCTATCTATCTATCTATCTATCTATCTATCTATCTATCTATCTATCTATCTATCTATCTATCTATCTATCTATCTATCTATCTATCTATCTGTCTGTTTGTCTGTTTGTCTATCTATCTATCTATCTATCTATCTATCTATCTATCTATCTATCTATCCATCTATCTATGTAATTATCTATCTATCTATCTATCTATCTATCTATCTATCTATCTATCTATCTATCTATCTATCTATCTATCTATCTATCTATCTATCTATCTATCTATCTATCTATCTATCTATCTATCTATCTATCTATCTATCTATCTATCTATCTATATATCTATCTATCTATCTATTTATCAATCAATCAATCAATCTATCTATCTATCTATCTATCTATCTATCTATCTATCTATCTATCTATCTATCTATCTATCTATCTATCTATCTATCTATCTATCTATCTATCTATCTATCTATCTATCTATCTATCTATCTATCTATCTATCTATCTATCTATCTATCTATCTATCTATCTATCTATCTATCTATCTATCTATCTATCTATCTACTTATGGTCGGACTTCACAACATTCAAGAAAAAGCAAAGTCAAAGCATTAGTGATTATGTCACTAAGATGAAGGACTTGGCAGATAGTCTTGGATCGATTGGTGAAGATATCGAAGACCACAAGTTAATAGCGCAAGTGCTTACAGGTTTGAGAGGAGATGAAAGGTGGAAACCTTTTGTACTCTCAACTGAACTGTCTTTAAATCATTTTGTACCAGATTTAAATCAGTTGCTTGGACTAATGCTAACGTTTGAGCAAGATTTGAAGACAGATGGAGAAAAAGGACATAGTTCGGCTATGTACGCAAAGAATAAAAAAAAAGGTGATAAAGGTAAAGAAAAAGATGAAGAAGAAGTGATTGCTCAAGCAAATTATGCAAGAGGACGAGGTAATGTCAGAAATAAAAGTAGAAGTAATACAAAAGGAAGAGGTAACAAGAAAGCTTGCTGGATCTGTGGATTAAGCAATCACTTGGCTCATGATTGCTGGCATAATTCACAAGGATCAAACCAAAATCAGAACAATAATAGTAGAGGCAGAAGCGGAAGATATCAAAGAGGAAGACAAAGCCAAAGAGGTGGATATGGTAGAGGTGGAGCAAGAAGTTGGGGACAGAATCAGTCTCACAACACTACCTACTACAACTATGCAAATGATACGCAGAATGATGATCATACGACGTTGATGATGAACTGAATAAGTACATCACAGAATGAAGACCTCAAGGTATTCTATATTGACTCTGGTTGTTCAAATCATTTGTCAGGAAATATAGAATTATTATCAGAATTAGAAGGAGGCATTTCAAATCATACAGTACAGACAGGTGATAACACAAAACATAATGTAAGGTCAATTGGAAAAGTAAAGTGTAAGAATGGAGCTGACCCACTAACAAATGTTTTGTATGTTCCAACAATCCCGAAGAATCTGATCAGTGTGGGTCAGATAGTAGAAAAAGGTTTTCAAGTCAGGTTTACAAATGAAGGAGTTTTTGTCAAAGATCCAGAGAAAGGATACAAACAAATTGTCCATGGTAAAAAGGAAGGTAGACTTTTTACTCTGAAAGTACAAGGGAATGTTGGTCAAGCTTTGATCACACACGGTGATGAGGTATTTACAGAACTAGACCTCTGGCATAAGAGGCTAGGACATTTTAATGAAAAGGGAATCAAAGCTATGGTAGAGAAACAATTCGTGAGAGGATTACCAAATATGAAGAACCAACATATGATTCACAAGTGTGAAGTCTGTCAGATGGGAAAAGCCCACAGGTTACCATTTCAGAAAAATGGTTACAAACATGATGGTGTGCTAGAGCTCATACATACAGATGTATGGGGACCAACAAAAGAAGGATCTATCAGTGGATTGAGGTATTATGTTCTGTTTATTGATGATGCAACAAGATGGATAACTCTTTATGTTTTGAAAGAGAAATCAGAAGTGTTTGGAGCTTTCAGACAATTTCACACATATGCTAAAAGACTTACAGGACAGAAACTAAAAAGACTAAGGTCTGATGGAGGAGGAGAATATTTTTCTAAAGAGTTCAATGATTATCTGTGGAATACAGGAATCAAAAGAGAAATAACTTGCAGGTATACACCGCAACAAAATGGAGTAGCAGAAAGAAGAAACCAAACTTTAGTTGAGTTTACAAGAGCGATGTTAAAGGAGAAGAATTTTCCAAACTATCTTTGGGCTGAGGCTGTAAATACAGCAACATATCTGGTAAACAGATTACCATGTACAACTTTAAATGGGATGACCCCTTATGAAGCCTGGTCGGGCAAGAAACCAACACTTGATCATTGCAAAGTGTTTGGATCATTTGCTTATGCTTATGTACCATCACAACTGAGACATGAGCTTGAACCAAAAGCTGAAAAATATGTGTTCATCGGATATGATGAAAAGCAGATGGGTTACAGGTTATGGAGTCCTCTAACCAAACAGTTTACTGTTTCCAGAGATGTGACATTTGATGAAGGAAAGAGTTGGTACACAGGTAAAGAGCATAGTGTTGAAACACTTGAAGAAGAGGTAAGAAGAATTGAAAAAGGTAAATCACATATGCAGGTGAATGGAGATGAAGATCATATGCAGGCAAGTACATCCAGAATCGGATCAGGCATGAGAAATGAAGATGATTCAAGTTTGATGAAGATGTGTATTCAGATACACATGAAGAGTTTGAACCAAGAAGGTCAAACAGAGTAAGAAAACAACCAACAAGGTATTCCTATGACACTTCTTATTTGACTCAGAAAAACTATGGTTACTTAGTAAAGGGAGATGAAGAACCCTCAGAGTTACGGTGAAGCAAAAGGTAAGAAAAATTGGGAAGAAGCGATGAAAGAAGAGTTTAATGCTCTTGAAGAGAACAAGACTTGGGAACTTGTTCCAAAACCAAATGGTAAGAAAGTGATTGGAAACAAATGGGTTTACAAAGTCAAGAAGCTTGCAGATGGAAGGATAGCCAGATACAAAGCTAGACTGGTTGTCAAAGGCTATGCTCAGACATATGGCATAGATTATGATGAGACGTTTAGTCCGGTGGCAAAGATGTCAACTATAAGGACACTGATTGCTATAGCAGCATCAAAAGGATGGAAGCTAAGTGAGCTAGATATAAAGAATGCATTTTTGAATGGATATATATCAGATGACGTTTACATGGAACAACCTGAAGGGTTTGTAAGTTCCAGTTACCCAAATTATGTTTGGAGATTAAGAAGAGCTCTCTATGGACTGAAACAAGCTCCAAGAGCTTGGAATTACAGACTTGTGAAGTATCTCAATGACCTTGGATACCAAAGCTCAAAAGCTGATGCAAGTCTACTCGTCAAGAAAATAGATGAAGGTATGATCTACATTTGTATTTATGTAGATGACATAATAATCACAGGAACCTCAGATGAAGGAATCAAAGAGCTAAAGAGACTGCTTGAAAAAGAGTTCAAGTTCAGTGATCTAGGAAAGTTATCATACTTTCTTGGAATGGAAGTTACATATACAGATCATGGTGTATATGTTTCACAAGAAAGGTATCTCCTAAACTTACTAAAGAAGTTTAACATGGAGAATTGCAGAGAAGCTTCAACACCGCTTGAAGTAAATCATAAACTCAACAAATATGGTGGTCCAGAGTTTAAAGATATGAGGAAATATCAGTCGTTAGTGGGAAGCTTAATCTATGCTACGCTAACAAGACCTGATCTCAGTTATGTAGTGGGAGTTCTTTCACAGTTCATGCATTGTCCGAAGGATCAACATTGGGTTGCAGGACAAAGAGTTCTTAGATATATCAAAAGAACTATAAAAGAAGGATTATATTATCCTTATATGTCAGATATAAAGCTGAGAGCATACAGTGACTCAGATTGGGTAGGAAGTCAAGATGACAGAAGGTCAACACATGGGTATATGATATACCTAGGAGATAAGCTTGTAAGCTGGTGTTCGAAGAAGCAGCATACAGTGGCTTTATCATCAACAGAAGCAGAATATAAAGGACTTGTAGAAGCAGCTAAAGAAGTGATATGGATGCAGACCTTGTTCAGAAGCATGGGTATTGATCAAGGTATACCTATCATACATGGAGATAATATGAGCTCGTTGTATCTTGTAGCAAATCCAGTATTTCATGCAAGAACAAAACACATAGAGATTCAATATCATTTCCTAAGGGAAAAGGTAATGGAAAAGGAGATTGAATTGGTATTCACTCCTACCAAAGATCAGATTGCAGATATTCTGACAAAGAGCTTAGATGGAGTAAAGACAAGCATATTCAAAGAAATGGCAGGTATAAAAGAAAAGAAGGATATATGAAGACCGAAAGATGCAAATTAGTGATTGAGGGGGATTCACTCACTAATTAGGCATAATGACATGAAGATAAAGGAA
>CM035412.1:51267956-51332956 GCA_020310875.1 Ceratopteris richardii | reverse complement strand
AATACTGGATTTGCTGCAAGATACAATGAGCTCATATTATCTCCATGTATGATAGGTATACCTTGATCAATACCCATGCTTTTGAACAAGGTCTGCATCCATATCACTTCCTTAGCTGCTTCCACAAGTCCTTTATATTTTGCTTCTGTTGACGATAAAGCCACTGTGTGTTGCTTCTTTGAACACCAGCTTACAAGCTTATCTCCTAGGTATATCATATACCCATGTGTTGACCTTCTATCATCTTGACTTCCTAACCAATCTGAGTCACTGTATGCTCTCAACTTTATATCTGACATAAAAGGATAATATAATCCTTCTTTTATAGTTCTTTTGATATACCTAAGAACTCTTTGTCCTGCAACCCAATGTTGATCCTTTGGACAATGCATGAACTGTGAGAGAACTCCCACTGCATAATTGAGATCCGCTCTTGTTAGTGTAGCAAAAATTAAACTTCCCACTAACGACTGATACTTCCTCATATCTTTAAACTCTGCACCACCATATTTGCTGAGTTTATGATTTACTTCAAGCGGTGTTGAAGCTTCTCTGCAATTCTCCATGTTAAACTTCTTCAGTAAGTTTAGGAGATACCTTTCTTGCGAAACATATATGCCATGATCTGTATATGTAACTTCCATTCCAAGAAAGTATGATAACTTTCCTAGATCACTGATCTTGAACTCTTTTTCAAGTAATCTTTTTACCTCCTTGATTCCTTCATTTGAGGTTCCTGTGATTATTATGTCATCTACATAAATACAAATGTAGATCATACCTTGATCTGTTCTCTTAACGAGTAGACTTGCATCAGCCTTCGAGCTTTGGTATCCAAGGTCATTGAGATACTTCACAAGTCTGTAATTCCAAGCTCTTGGAGCTTGCTTCAATCCATAGAGAGCTCTTCTTAATCTGCAAACATGATCTGGGTAACTGGAACTTACAAACCCTTCAGGTTGTTCCATGTAGACTTCATCTGATATATATCCATTCAGAAATGCATTCTTTATATCCAGCTAACTTACCTTCCATCCTTTTGATGCTGCTATAGCAATCAATGTCCTTATGGTTGACATCTTTGCCACCGGACTAAACGTCTCATCACCTGCAAGTTATTTCTCTTTTGATACCTGCATTCCACAGATAATCATTGAACTCTCGAGAAAAATATTCTCCTCCTCCATCAGACCTTAGTCTTTTGAGTTTCTGTCCTGTAAGTCTTTCAGCATATGCATGCAAAAGCCTGAAAGCTTCAAATAATTCTGACTTCTCTTTCAAAACATAAAGAGTTATCCATCTTGTTGCATCATCAATAAAAAGAACATAATTCTCATCACTAACAACCCCTGTAAATACCATGTTCACCTTTTTGTAGCTCCATTTTGTGCAAGCCGAGGAGTCCTCGAGCTTGAGGAGCCTTAGAAGTAGTTGCTTACCAATTTTCGTATTTTTTAGATCTCGTTTGAGCCCTCAAATAAGCCCTGGAACCTAATTTTTAACTAGGCCGGACACTAGGTCTGAACAGGGCCAAAACTAGTCAAAAACTATAAAAGGAGCTAGAGAGCTCATTTTTGAGGTTAGATTGTAATTGAAACGAACTTGTAAGAGCTTTTTGAAAGTAATCTAAGAACTCCATTGCTTCTCTCTCTTTGTCTTGCCGTGTGTGCGCGTGTGTGTGTATGTGTGTGCATGCTTGTGTGCTTCTCACTCACGCACTTGTGCCTCCACTTGCTCGAGGTCTTCATACCATCCTCACGTCTTCCCGGATTGACATTAAAGGAGGTGCTACTCATCACTGAGCTACACCAAATTTTGGCGCCGTTGCCGGGGATCGAATTTTGAGGACGAGCGTGTGATGGTAAGACGTAGAGTTGACGCGTTGGAGTTGTAGGTATTTTCTTCACTTTCATCTATTTTCTTGTTTTTCCTTCACCATCTCCATCACCATCATCACCATCTCCCACCTCCATCTCCATCATCACGGAAATTTTCAGTTTTGATCATATCACCATCTCCACCTCATTTCCTTCATTCTACTGGTGAGAGAGAGCGAGAGAGCGATATTGCTTGCACTGTTTTTGCATGTTTCTTGAGCATTTTGCAGGTTCTTGCTGAATCATCATCCCTAGCTCTCTGTGCAGGTACGAAACTCGTCGAATCTGTCTCGCAGTCTCCAGCCTTTGTCGATCGCGATCGACAGAAAATTTGATCATTTGGTAAAACAAAGTTCACCACTAGCACAAGCATGATGTGCACATCCCAAATCACATAAAACAATAGAAAAATTCCGTGTTTTTTGTTGATATATTTAGGTAGTGATGTGTGTGAACACTCTAGGACCGCCGGGGCACTTTTTTCCCTCTTTAGGAGGTTTTTTTCCCCCGTCTTGTATATACGCCTATTGCCCTAATGGGCTACTTATCTTTGTACATTCTCTAGTAATACATTCAGCCTTGTGTGTTGTGCTCCTAGCTTCTTCTTCTTCCTTGTGCTGTTCGCGTGCTTCCGCAGACGTCTAACTCCAACAATTGGTATCAGAGCAGGTCGTTGCTTCTTCTAGGGCGCCGTCGACACTCCTCCGTTTGCAGTCTCAGATTCACATGAAATTTGGTGAGCATACTCAGGGTGTTTCCTAGATCAAAACCGCTTCGCTTTGTGGTGCCGAAATCGCGATCTGAGCTCGTTTCGGCCTCCGAACGCACTATCGCAGCGCTTGTGCAGGCTATTTCGTCCTTTTGTGCCAAAGGTATATACCAGTTTCTGTTCACCAGTTTAAGCGTCTCGAAGTCTGCTACAGGTCTAGCAGAACTCGTCTTGGCAGTTCCGTTCAACTTTTTGAGATACAGTCAATTTTCTGCATCAAGGTATTTTAGTCACCGGCCATGGCTGAAAGCAGTGATGTATTCCGTATGTTGGCTGTTGAGGATAAGTTGGATGGTACCAACTACCCATTATGGGCTTATATGATGCGACATGTACTGGTTGCAAAAGGATTGTGGAACATTGTGCAGGGTGTTGAAAGACGTCCTGTTACACCTGTAACGACAGGTACTGCAAATACAGGTGTTGGAGCTGATGAAGATGGTGTCGAAGATGATATTCCGCAGATTCCTGTTCGTGCTGCTGTTTCTGTTGCACCTACTGCAGAGCAGATTCGTTGGGATGGCAGAGATGCCCAGGCACATGCATTGATAGCTTTGTCTGTCAAACGTGCCATTATCCCTCATATTCGCTCTTGCAGAACAGCAAAGGATGCTTGGGATACACTTACCACTTTGTACCAGGCTAGGAATGAGGCTCGTGTTGCTTACCTCCGAAAACAGTTGGAGAGTGAGCACATGAATGAAGGTGATTCTATGGACAGTTTTCTTACAAAGATCAAAGACCTGAAGGAATAATTGATTTCTGCTGATGAGGTTATACCAGATAGCTCACTTGTGCAGACCGTTCTGAATGGCCTTCCTGATTCATATCAGAGTTTTGCCTCTACTCTTCGATTGATGATGAAAGGCAATCCGAATGCCTTGTCATTTGAGGAATTAGTCTCTGTTCTGTTGCAGGAAGATCAGTCCAGGCAGAACAGGTCCATTATGCGTGTTGCAGATCAAGCTTTCCTGGCTAGTCAGAAGGGCAAAGGAAAATGGAGCTCTTCTACTAGTAAGCAGAAATCTGCAAATGCTGCACAATCGAAGAACCAGGATAAAGATGAGAAGAAATCAGAAAAGCAAAAATTGTTCTGCAAGTACTGTAAAGGAAATGATCATATTATAAAGAACTGTCCAAAACTGGCTGCTAAAGAGGCAAAGAAGAAAGAGGCTGGAATGGTTGTTGCAGAGGCCTCTACACCAAAAACAGAGTCTGCAAATCTTGTGCAGGAAGAAGAATGGGCGTTTACTACTGTCTGCAGTTTTGACCCATCTTCTCATGATCAGTGCATGTCTGCAGTAGACTCAGATGTTTGGTACTTTGACAGTGGGGCGACCAAACATATTACCTCGCAGCGCAGTTTCTTCTCTTCACTCGAGCCTGCCCCTACAGGGAATACTGTCACATGCGCCAATAACTCCTCTTATCCTGTTATGGGAGTTGGTAAGATCATTTTGACTACTGCTGATGGTAGTTCTTTCACTTTGTCAGATGCTTTATTTGTGCCAGGGATCAAAAAGAACCTGTTATCAGTTTCTGCATTAGCCAAGATTGGCTTGGTTGTGAAATTCGTTGATGACAGGTGTACAGTCCATGATCTCTCAAATGGCGATGTGATTATTGCTTCTGGCATTTTATGTCGTGGGCTGTATAAGCTCATAGACTATGAAAGATCTGTGAATGATTCGGCATGTGCAGTTCATGATTCTCAGGCTATGTCAGATGCAAAGCTTTGGCATGCACGCTTTGGTCATCTGAATTTTGCTAGTTTGTTACGCCTGCAGAAATCTGAAATGGTGTCTTCTTTGCCCAAACTTGAGGCACCTGGAAAACATGTTTGTGAAGGCTGTATTTTGGGCAAAATGCAGCGTTCTTCCTTTCCAAAAGATGGTTCAGTTCGGGCTATGCAGAAATTGCAGCTTGTACATAGTGATGTCTGTGGTCCTATGCAGACACCCTCTTTTGGAAATTACCTTTACTTCGTGACTTTCATTGATGATTTTTCCAGGCATGCATGGGTATACCCACTCAAAGCAAAGTCCGAAGTGTTCATGTGCTTCAAACAGTTTTTGGTTTTGGCTGAAAATCTGTCAGCATGTAAAATGGGCACCCTCCGTTCTGATCGAGGGGGGGAATATATGTCTTCAGATTTTAATGCATTTCTGGCTGAACGTGGGATAAAACACCAGTGTACAGTGCCGTATACACCTCAACAGAATGGAGTTGCTGAACGAAAGAACATGTCACTCATGGAGATGGCGAGGTGCATGGTCAAAAGTCAGGCTTTACCACATAGTTTCTGGCTTGAGGCTGTCATGTGTGCAGCATATGTACTGAACAGGTGTCCCACCAAAGCGTTGCAGTCTATCACTCCATATGAGGCTTGGCATGACCGCAAGCCATCTGTTGCTCATCTGCGTGTTTTTGGTTGTTTGGCATATGCATTAGTGCCTGAACAACATCGCAGAAAATTGGATGATAAGGCAGTAAAATGTATTTTTGTTGGGTACAGTTCTGAAAGTAAAGGCTATCGTCTGTATCATCCACAGACTAAACGCATTTTGGTTAGCCGTGATGTTGTCTTTGTGAAAGATGCTATTCAGCCATTGCTTTCATGTACTAAGGAGACATCTGTTAGCTCCAAAGACATGTATGATACTTTGATGCCTCTTTTTACAGGTGGACAGGCTAGTGCTGGTCCTAATGAGGCAACTTCTCAGCCTTTGCAGGTTTCATATGATGATGCAGATCATTCCATTTCTGATGCAGATTTACATGATGCACTTGTTGATGAGAGAGCTGATATTGAACAGGCAAAAACTATGCCAAAATGGCTGGTGCAGACTTTGCGTGAAAGCAAATTAGATGCACCTTTGTCATATCGTACTCGTTCAGGCTCTCATAGTACCTCCTTTGCATCAGATTGCTATGCTATGGCTGCATCTAGTCTCTGTGATGAGAATGAGCCTGTTTCTTTTGATGAAGCACAAAATTCAGAAAATTGGATGGCTGCTATGCAATCTGAATATGATGCTATAATGAAGAATGGTACATGGTCTTTATGTGACTTGCCTCCTGGCAAGAAGGCCATTGGCACTAAGTGGGTATACAAGCTGAAGCGTAAACCTGATGGTACAGTTGACAGGTATAAGGCTAGGCTTGTTGCAAAGGGTTATGCGCAGGAAAGAGGCATTGATTTTGATGAGACCTTTGCACCTACATGCCGTATGACTACTGTTCGGAGCATTTGTGCACTTGCAGCCCATCATGGTTGGAATGTACATCAGTTGGACATTAAAACAGCATTTCTGAATGGTGACTTGCATGAAGAAGTGTATGTTTTTCAGCCCCGTGGCTTTGTGCAAAAAGGGCATGAAAACCAGGTGTGCAGGTTAAAGAAGGCGTTATATGGTTTAAAGCAAGCACCACGTGCTTGGTATGAGAAGATACATGCCTATCTGATTGCACATGGTTTTGAGAACAGTCCAACTGAAAGCACCTTATATGTTAAGCGTGCTAATGATGTGCTTCTGATCATTGTTGTCTATGTAGACGACATGCTGCTCACTGGTCCTCTTGAGAAGCATATTGCTGATTTCAAGGCTGATTTGCATGCCTCATTTGAGATGTCTGATTTGGGGCATTTGCATCACTATTTGGGCATTCAATTTATGCAAGTTGATGGTGGAATGGCTTTGTGTCAAACGAAATATATTGACACATTATTGCAACGTTTTGGCCTTGAAGACTGTAAGCCTATTGCCACTCCTATGGAGACAGGTTTACGATTGAGTCTTCATGATGCTGGAGATGCATTTGATGCTGTTCTCTATCAGCAGGCTGTTGGATGCTTGATTTACTTATGCATTACTCGGCCAGATATTCAGTTTGCTGTCTCACAGATGAGCAGGTTTATGCATTGCCCAGGAGTCACGCATTGGAAAGCGGTTAAGCGCATCTTTCGCTACTTGAGTGGTACTCGGCTACTTGGGTTGTTTTATCCCAAGGGGGGATCACCACCGCCAGATTTGCATGCTTTTTCTGACTCAGATTGGGCTGGTTGCTATGACACTCGTGTGTCCACCAGTGGTTTTTGCTTCATGCTTGGTAGCTCATGTATATCTTGGTTGAGCAAGAAGCAGCCTACTGTGGCCACTTCCAGTTGTGAGGCTGAGTATAGGGCAGCTTTCACAGCGACTGTTGAGTGTGTGTGGCTCAGACGCCTTATGGCTGATTTGGGTGTTGGCCAGTCTTCTGCCACCACCATCTTCACTGACAGTCAGAGCGCATTGGCAGTTGCGAGGAACCCTGTGTTCCATGCTCGCACTAAGCACATTGAGGTGCATTATCACTATGTCAGGGATAGGTTCTGTGCTGGGGAGATCAGCTTGGCATATGTGCCCACGCAGGAGAACATTGCAGACCTTTTCACGAAGGCTCTGCCTAGGGAGAAGTTTGAAGCTTTCCGCAAAGCTTTGGGCTTACTTCCTTTTGTGGAGTGATTTCCACATAGCTCGGCACTTCCTTATACATGAGTGCCAGCTCCTTGTTCACCGCATCACTCCCAGGGGGGATTTGTTGATATATTTAGGTAGTGATGTGTGTGAACACTCTAGGACCGCCGGGGCACTTTTTTCCCTCTTTAGGAGGTTTTTTTCCCCCGGCTTGTATATGTTGGTGCATTTTGCCCAAGCCTACATGCTTGATATGCTTGATATTATCCTCATTTGTAAGTCACATGAGTAGTCATGTGAACACCTCTTGTAAAAAAGTACATTTTATCTCTTGTAAATGGAAAAAGAAAAAAGTAAAAGGATGGCTTACCTCATCCATGATGTAAAAGCAAATTCGTGGCTCCAACTACCAAAATCACGAATTTTTGAGCTGAGGGAATCTCTCCTAACTTTGGGGATCACTTTTAGGTGGAGCCATTCGAATTCGAATTCAAAACTCCCTCCAAGAATAGCTATAAAAGGAGCAAGAAGGAAGAGGCGATTAGCAAGCCTTGTACGTGACCACTTCATGTCATTTTGTAGAGATTGAAGAGCTTACTCCATAGCTCTATCATTCTACTCCCATTGTGCAAAGATTCATTGCCAATGTGGTTGTAATCATATGTGAATCTATACATTTATTATCATCTACCTCTCTGTTTTGTTCTCTGCTATACTCACTCAGAGCAGTAACTTCAGAAGGTCATATCTCGAGTTTTACTGAACCTTTTTCAGTGTTTTAAAGTGCGTTGGATAGCTCTCACTGTCTAGTTTTTACCTATAAATTTTCAAGGTCATTGGATTTATACTTTTGGAGATATCTGCATTTTACTGCTTACTAGTCTATCTCTGCAGAGCCCCGAGAATTGTGGGAATGTTCCAGAACTTGATGAAACTTGTTCTCAGTGCTCAGTCCATCATTTGAAGTGTTTTAACTTGGAATAGGAAGCTTGCTAAGTCTATTTGCTATGCCCAAATGGAATTTTTCTAATTCCTTCCAGGTTGAGAGCACTGTTCATTTTTTTCAGCAGGTGTATGTCCAAAAATAGCAAGTTTTGGGAGCTAGTCATTTCGCAACTTGTCGGTCTTGACTTAAACTTTTGGGATACATGTTCCAAAGTACTTGGCTGATATTTTGGTGGATTTAGGAAGCTCAAAGGGTCTACTAATCAACTCTGAAGTCTCAGTTGGCTGGTGTGAAGCTGGTTGTAGCGGCACCTACTCATCTTTGGATTGCATCCACCATCTCTCTTCACAGTGGTATCAGAGCATAGTCAAGCAACATGGGAGATGGATTTCCATCAACAATTGACAAATTGGATCGAAACAACTATCCGGCATGGTCTCTAAGGATGGAGGCTTACCTTCAAGGGAGGAATCTATATGGATTCATATCCGGAGATGAAGCAATGCCAACCATGAGGAACAAAGGGCAACCATCACATGAAGAAGTGGAAGGACTTTCGAATTGGTGTTCGAAGGATGCACTTGCAAGGTCCTATATTCTAAACTCAATCTCTGATTTTCTTTTACCTCATGTCAAGGGATGCAAGACATCAAGAGAAAACTGGAATGCACTTGCTTCTTTCTTCTCTTCCAACACTCGAGCAAGGAAGAACCAATTGTGGATGGAGTTCACAACAATGAAGAAAAGCCCGAAGCAAAATGTGACTGATTATGTCACAAAGATGAAGGAGATTTCCGACCAACTTGGAAGCATTGGAGAGGTAATTGAAGAGGAGCAAATCATAAGACAAATCATGAATGGAATCAAAGCAGACGACAAGTGGGAGTCATTCACAACAGCCATGGATTTATACATGGATATGCATGTACCCGACCTCAACACACTGATGGGCCAACTCTTCACTCATGAAGCAAAGATTAGCAAAGGTGGTGAGTCCTCAAGAGGTAATCAAACTTCTGCCTTATATTCTGATAAAGCTAAGGTCAAGGACAAGTCAAAGAATAGAAAGAATGAAGATGAAGGAAGCTCTTTCCAAGCAAACTTTGCAGGTAGAGGACGAGCTAGAGGAAGAGGCAGAAGTGGAAAGCAAGGCAGGGGGAGATTCCAATCATCTCAACCTTGCAACATATGTGGCTTATCTAACCATACTACTGAAGAATGTTTCAGGAATCCAAGGAACTCAAGAGGAAGAGGATTCAATAGAGGTGGCTATGGATCAAATAGAGGTAGGTACAATGGAGGCTACAACAACAACAACTACTACAACAACAATTACAACAACAACAACAACTATCAAAGTGGCCATAGAGGAAGAAGAGATTACAATAACTATGCAAAGGACCAAAGTCAAGAAGATTCATTATTGATTATGAATCTATCAACAAAGAAGGGTAAGGATGATGATCACATATTTTACATTGATTCGGGATGCTCGAACCATGTAGCAGGAAATGTGGCTTTACTTTCTGATTTGGAAGATCCTCATAACAAGCATGAAGTGCAGACAGGAGATGACACAAAGCACTCAGTGGAGAAGATAGGTAATGTGAAGACATCAGATGGGAATATGAACCTCTTAAGCAAAGTCTTGTATGTCCCTACAATTACCAAAAATTTAATAAGTGTTGGACAGATTGTTGAAAAAGGATTGCAGGTTAGATTCAATCGATTTGGAGCATATGTTGAAGACCCAAGGCAAGGCTTTCGAAGGATTGCCAAAGGAGAAAAGACAGGAAGGCTTTTCACTTTTGAAGTGGAAGATACAAAGAACATAGCTTTGTTTAGCTATGGATCTCAAACTCTAACAGAGTTGGAGATATGGCACAAAAGGCTTGCTCACATTGGTGAGAGGACACTCAAACAGATTTGCAGGGACCAAAGTGTACTTGGTTTGCCTAATATCACAAGGCAACACATGATTTATAAGTGTGAAGCTTGTCAACTCGGCAAGGCTCATAGACAACCTTTCAATAAGAAAGGATATATGTATCAAAATCCTTTGGATCTAGTGCACACGGATGTGTGGGGTCCAAGTAAGGAGCCATCTATATCAGGCTCAAGATATTATGTGTCTTTCATAGATGATTGTAGCAGGTGGACCATTCTGTTTTTCATGAAGCACAAGGATGAAGTGTTTAATTGCTTTAAGAAGTATATTGCTCTTGTTGAAAATCAAACAGGTAGGACTTTGAAAAGACTCAGATCAGATGGTGGAGGAGAATACTTCTCTTCTGAATTTGATGCCTTCTTGCATGAAAGAGGCATTAAAAGGGAAGTCACTACAAGGTATACACCTGAACTCAATGGTGTAGCAGAGAGGAGGAATAGAGCTATCGTCGAAGCTGCAAGGTCCATGCTCAACGAAAAGGGATTGCCGAACTACCTATGGGCAGAGGCTGTGTCGACAGCCACATATCTCATAAATAGACTTCCATCTAAGTCACTAGATGGAACCACTCCATATGAAGTGTGGAATGGAAGAAGACCTAGTCTAGAGCATTGTAAAATCTTTGGATGCTTAGCCTATGCTCACATTCCTTCTCAAGTAAGAGGGAAATTGGATCCCAAGGCAGAGAAGTGTGTATTCATTGGTTATGATCAAAACCAAAAAGGATATAGATTGTACAATCCAACCAATAAAGGATTTTCTGTGAGTAGAGATGTAATTTTTGATGAAAACAAATCATGGTTTGATGATGACAGGAAAGTGAAGCTGCCATATGACTTGGATGAAGATTTTCCATCACTTCAACCAAAGGAGCCAAAGCAGATTGAAGAAAGTGATTCGGAGATTGACCTAGAAGACTTGGAAAGACTAAAGCTATGGAAGAACAAAGGTAAAGCAAAGATGCAGGATGCTACATATGGACCCGAGAGCTCACATCAACCACCTAGAAGGTCTTCGAGGGAGAAGAAGAAACCAGAGAGGTTTGGTTATGATACTTCTTTGGTCACCAAGCACTCAATCTACATTGCAAAGGATTCAACCAATGAAGAACCTACCACATTTGAAGAAGCACAAAGCAAGAAAGCTTGGAGAGATGCAATGGATGAAGAAATGGAAGCCTTGAAGGAGAATGACACTTGGGAGCTTGTACCTAACAAGCCATCTATGAAGATAATCGGATCTCGATGGATATACAAAATCAAGAAGAATCCAGATGGAAGTATAAATAGACACAAAGCAAGGTTAGTTGCTAAAGGGTTTGCTCAAACCCATGGTATTGATTATGAGGAGACTTTCTCTCCTGTTGCAAAAATGCCTACAATTAGGGTTCTCATTAGTCTTGCTGCATCTAGAAATTGGAATCTTTATCAACTTGATGTAAAGAATGCTTTCTTGAATGGATGGATTTCTGAGGAAGTGTATATGGCACAACCTCCTGGATATGAGGATGCACATCATCCTAACTATGTATGCAAACTAAAGAAAGCTTTGTATGGATTGAAGCAAGCTCCAAGAGCTTGGAATTTCAGATTGGTTACTTATTTGCAGGACCAAGGATTCAAAGCTAGCAAGGCGGATACCTCTTTGTTCATAAAGAGGAATGGATCTGAAGTGATCTATTTATGTGTGTATGTTGATGATATTATTATCACAGGCAATGATCTTGAAGGAATCAAACAGGTAAAGAGTCAAATGAAGGAGGAGTTCAAAATAAGTGACCTCGGACCACTCACTTATTTTCTTGGATTGGAGTTGATCTACACAGATTCAGGTATATACATCACACAAAGGAAGTATGTCCATGACATGCTCGTCAAGTTCAAGATGGAAAATACCAAGTGTGCAGGTACACCTATGGAGCAAAATCATAAGCTTAGTGCTTATGAAGGAGAGCCAATTGAAGACATCACAAGCTATCAAAGCTTGGTTGGAAGTTTGAACTATGCAACACTCACAAGGGTGGATATATGCTATAGTGTTAGCATATTGAGTCAGTTTATGCATAAGCCGAGAAGACCACATATGGAAGCGGCCAAGCGAGTCCTCAAGTACCTAAAGGGGACCATGAATGAAGGTTTGTTCTATTCATATACTTCAGATATTGAGCTAAAGGTCTACTCAGATGCAGATTGGGCCGGATCTAAAGATGATAGAAGAAGCACATCAGGGTATATATCATTTGCAGGTTCAAAAATCATTTCTTGGTCATCGAAGAAGCAACCAACCGTGGCATTATCTTCTACTGAAGCTGAATATAGAGGTTTGGCTAATGCAACTCAAGAAATCATGTGGTTAAAATCTTTGTACACAGATCTTGGACTTCATTCTTCAACACCTCACATTTTTGGTGACAACACAAGCTCACTACATCTAGCAGCTAATCCGGTATACCATGCTAGAACCAAGCATATTGAAGTCCACTACCATTATGTAAGGGAGAAGCTAATGAGCAAGGATATTCAACTATCCTACGTCTCTACAGATATGCAATGTGCAGACATGTTGACGAAAGCTCTTGATGGTACGAAATTAAGTAGATTCAAGTTGATGATTGGTTTGCAGGAAATCAAGGACAATTGAAGACTTATTTGGAGGCCAAGCATGTTAGGCTTGAGGGGGAGCTGTTGGTGCATTTTGCCCAAGCCTACATGCTTGATATGCTTGATATTATCCTCATTTGTAAGTCACATGAGTAGTCATGTGAACACCTCTTGTAAAAAAGTACATTTTATCTCTTGTAAATGGAAAAAGAAAAAAGTAAAAGGATGGCTTACCTCATCCATGATGTAAAAGCAAATTCGTGGCTCCAACTACCAAAATCACGAATTTTTGAGCTGAGGGAATCTCTCCTAACTTTGGGGATCACTTTTAGGTGGAGCCATTCGAATTCGAATTCAAAACTCCCTCCAAGAATAGCTATAAAAGGAGCAAGAAGGAAGAGGCGATTAGCAAGCCTTGTACGTGACCACTTCATGTCATTTTGTAGAGATTGAAGAGCTTACTCCATAGCTCTATCATTCTACTCCCATTGTGCAAAGATTCATTGCCAATGTGGTTGTAATCATATGTGAATCTATACATTTATTATCATCTACCTCTCTGTTTTGTTCTCTGCTATACTCACTCAGAGCAGTAACTTCAGAAGGTCATATCTCGAGTTTTACTGAACCTTTTTCAGTGTTTTAAAGTGCGTTGGATAGCTCTCACTGTCTAGTTTCTACCTATAAATTTTCAAGGTCATTGGATTTATACTTTTGGAGATATCTGCATTTTACTGCTTACTGGTCTATCTCTGCAGAGCCCCGAGAATTGTGGGAATGTTCCAGAACTTGATGAAACTTGTTCTCAGTGCTCAGTCCATCATTTGAAGTGTTTTAACTTGGAATAGGAAGCTTGCTAAGTCTATTTGCTATGCCCAAAAGGAATTTTTCTAATTCCTTCCAGGTTGAGAGCACTGTTCATTTTTTTCAGCAGGTGTATGTCCAAAAATAGCAAGTTTTGGGAGCTAGTCATTTCGCAACTTGTCGGTCTTGACTTAAACTTTTGGGATACATGTTCCAAAGTACTTGGCTGATATTTTGGTGGATTTAGGAAGCTCAAAGGGTCTACTAATCAACTCTGAAGTCTCAGTTGGCTGGTGTGAAGCTGGTTGTAGCGGCACCTACTCATCTTTGGATTGCATCCACCATCTCTCTTCACAGTATATACGCCTATTGCCCTAATGGGCTACTTATCTTTGTACATTCTCTAGTAATACATTCAGCCTTGTGTGTTGTGCTCCTAGCTTCTTCTTCTTCCTTGTGCTGTTCGCGTGCTTCCGCAGACGTTTAACTCCAACATTTTTCTGTCAATCGCGACCGACAGCCTCTGTCAATCGCGACCGACAGACCCTGTCAATCGCGACCAACAGACCCTGTCGATCGTGACCGACAGACTTCACGACCGACAGACTACCACGTAGGACCCTGTCAATCGCGATTGACACCGTCGATCTCGATCGACAGCCACGACCGACACCTTTGTCAGTCGCGATTGACACCGTCGATCGCGACCGACTGAAATTCAACAATTGATTGACTTTTACGCGTAGCCACGTGTCCATCGCGACTGATAGGCCCCGATTGACTGAAATTTGGTTGATTTTCAGATAGGGTATTTTGAAGTTGACCATACCCAGGGGGATCAAAGTCAGGGGTCTTTAGAATTGTTTTCCTAAAAATCACTATGCAAGTTTGTGTTTGTGCAACAGGAATGAAAATAATTGGTTCTGTCTTTAGAATTTTAATCTTAAAGCTAGCTTTGGAACTCTTACAGATCTAGTGAGAGCATCGAAAGGCGTTCTAAGCAAGTGTAAGTGCAAGCTTGGGAACACACTTCCTGGGCATTCAAGGGCAATCAAGCAGGAAACAAAAGGTTGGAAATTCTCAACTCCCTGTGTCAATTCCTAGCTTAGGCTAAGAACGACTAGTGAGAGGAGTAAGCCAGGGCGGCGATAGGCATCTATCAAGCTGAAGGTTACCTAAATACTCAAAGTTCAAGATAACTACATAATCTTTGTACGATTGAGAATCCTAAAGGAAAAGAGTTTAACGTGGAACGATCAACCTAAAAGTACGAAGAACATTCAAGTATTCCTGACGACGTAATATTAGACAAGACCTTAAACACGATAAATAACTAAAAAGAATCAAGTGACTGATACCAATTGATCGGCAACGAGGTTGTACTCTGGGCAAAAATCGGGCTACTTAACTAGGCATATGAACCTTAGATCAGGACGACATCTAGTAAGAGATAGACAAAGCCTTAGGTCTTCAGAGGCTAGTGTCAATCATACTGCGAGGTCTTGGGCCCAGCAGTTGAGTCACCACTTGCATTACCCTAGCTCTGATACCAGTGAATCAGAGATGTCTCAAGGCATGGACAGACCTACAGGCAGTGCAGGAGTGCCATACCTGTACAGGGTAGAAGGCCCTTACAAAACGCAGTTGGAATACCTTAGGACCAACCGATTAGGTGCCAACATCTATGAGGACGGCTTAGGAAGATCTGTGGTACAGATTAAGAATCCTGATCAATCCATTGGACTAGAGCGCCCAGTTGTCAAGTTTGAAAATGGAGCATACTTGGACAAAGAAGGAACCATATACGTAGTCACCAGTCACCCAGATAGGACGGACGAATTTGGGAATGTGATCTCAGAAGCGGACTTAGGGGACCTAGAGCAAGGAAACAGGGGTACAGAACCTAGAACCCCTCGAGGCAAATCGGTTCTCACTAGGATCATCACCCCAGAGTGGATTCCTCAGGATAATAAGAGCATAGAATTACTCCTCAATCGAGAAACTGACGAAGCCTTTTGGAGGTATAAATCTGATCAGCCAACTGATATAGGAACAATCATGATCTATGAGTTTAAGGATCCTGATAGCCCAGGCAGAGTGACCTACTTAGATCACGCTTCGGAGAGGATCTTTGTGGTGACAGAACATGATAGGCATGCTTACACTTGGAAGGGTGAATTCGTTTTCCCCCAACCAAGATCGAATGTATACTATGGTCACCTTGGTGCTGGAACATCCCAAGCTCATGGAACTCAAAGAGACAGACATAGAGAAAGGCCGGAAGTAAGCTTTGCCAACCCAGTGGGCAGAGAAAGAACGAGGACGGAAACGAATAGAGTAGAACCTGAGATATTTAGAGCTCACAGGAATCAAAGAAATGCGGATGAGTTCCCTCTACCACGACCTAGAGAGCACACAAGAACCTTGAGACCGACTCAGCTAGTTAAGTCCATGAAGAACTACTTCGATGGCACTGGAGATCCATACGATCATGTGGCTGAGTTTAGGCAAGTCCTGAGAGCTGAACAAGTGGAGGATCTATTCACGCAGTACAATGCCTTTGGTCTGACCCTTAGGAACACTGCCCTGACATGGTTTCAGCCACTAAATGAGAGGCAGTTCAGGAGCATAGACCAACTCCGAGAGGCTTTCATTATTGAATTCTCTAAGAGTGGCATAAGGCATAATACCTCCTCGCTGATTCACAGCTTCAAGCAAACCCCTCAAGAAACCGTGAGACTTGCAGGAAGAAGATTTAGGCAATACTTAGAAAGATGCCCTGTTTCGGAGCTACCCACACCAGCCAAGCAAGTGGCTTTATTCTTGGATGGATTGCTAAGTACCAAATTGAGATCTTATGTGTACTTGAAGGACCCCAGGACCATAGAAGATTGCGTACGCATGTGCATTGACATCGAGGATAACCTAGGGGAGGAGTTAGAGCTTTCCAAGATATACAAAGATTCGGATAGTGCCTCTAACATCTCTTCCACGCAATCCACATCAATCGAGGAACTTGCAGAGAAAGTTGCTCAGAAACTAGGTGTCTCTAGCAAACAAATTCCGAGATTTGCCCCTGTAAAAAGATGTTATACTTGTGGCGGTGACCACATGGCGAATGTCTGTCCCATTATGGCTCAACCCCAAGTTAATCCTAGTAGCCAGTACTGCACCATAGAACGGAGATACACAAATCACACAGCACAAGACTTCCCCTACAATAAGCAGGCTGTTAGGCAACCCTACCCTCAGCCATACCCTCAGCAGGGAAGATACCAGAACCCGTACCCTCCACAACCATATGGCAGGCCACAACAACCTTATCAGCAACCATACCAAAACCAACAAAGGCCTCAGCCTGTGCTAGCACAACAACCCCCAGCTCCAGCTAATGTGATTCCGGTAAAGTATGCTGTTGCAGAAGAAAACCTGAATAGAGCTATAGTCCCCGTAACACCATTGCTTTCTGAAAGTGACCCCAGTGACCATAGCTTTGATTCTACATATGTTGATAGCCCCCAGGCCTACTACATGCAGTCTCCGGAACATGGGGAGTCCTACTATAGTGAAGAGTCAAATGAACCTAGTTGGGAGTCAGATTACACAAACGTCATGTATACAAACCCCAACCCTAGACCTCAACCTAGGCAGGTAAGACCCCCATTCCCTAGAGGACCATGCTACAGATGTCAGGGAGATCATCTCATTCGTGATTGTCCCTTGCCTCCACCTACACAACCCCAGTCGGTGACGATCCAGGGCTTTTGCCAAGAATGTGAAAAGGAGCATCTCTTACGAGATTGCCCAAAGAACCCCAATAATATGCCAAAAATCACTCCTATCAACGTTGTTGGGTTAGTGGTAGACTCCACAGGGAGCGTGACTTCCACTGCACCAGTACAAGTAATCACTAGAGCCCAAGCACTGCAACAAAACCAGGGTGTAGGTCAGGAAAAAAGCCCAGAAGTTAGTGAAACAGAGAGCACGACAAAGAAGAGGACTAGAGCGTGGAAAGATAGTAGGGAAAGAATGAAAAGACAATGGGCTAAAAAGATGAGTGAACTTGAGGAAAGCATAAGAGAAACCAAAGCCAGGATAACTGAACTCACATCTCAAACTCCCTCTCACATTACCCCGCCTCCACCACTCCCAACTCCATCCGTACCACCACCTTCCCCACCGCCTCATCAAACCCCACCACCCCCTAGAGTAGGATCAGTCCTAGCAGATCCCACTCCCGAGGACCTTAATATGATGCTTAAAGCATATCAGGCCAGAATCCAAGAAGGGCCAAACGTAACTGACCATGAAAAATGTTACCCTAGAGCGGAATTAGAGCTTGAACGAACTAAAATTTGTGCCAAAATGGTGGAATTGGCTCAGACCATGTTTGAAGCCAGTCGCCTATTCAACATCTCTAGTTCAGCGAAGACACAGTTGCACTTTGATGGACTGTTAGAAAGAATAGAGAAGCTGATTGCACAATCAGAAAAGGAACCCACCTCTCAACATAAGGACAAGGCAAGTGAAAGAGCAAGTCTTCCTGCCCAGAAAGCGTATGTGCCTGAAGCCTATGTGCCTAACTCTACGGAGCCAGACACATCATCTTCTATGAATCGATTCACACCAGAATTCCTACGAGAGATTCAAGAAGACAAATGGGCTAAAGAGAGTGAAGTCCCTCCTCCTATTGAACTTGTGGATGATGCACATGACCAATTCCCACAAGATATCCCATCCATTTATGAGGAGCAGGAGAGCACCCAATCTCAGAAAAGATTAGACTTTGAGTCTAACTCTCTACAAGAATTACCCCACTTCACAGGCCCATGGGAAACTAAGTCTACTTGTATGAGGGCACCCACGGTCATGGTACGAAATGAGGACTCAGTCTTACCTAGGAACACAGAGGTAGTGAAAAACACTAAAGTGTAGTGCAATCTCAAGTTAGAAGAGCTACTCAAGGTTAAACCTGAATTATGGAAACATGTCACCAAACAAGTACCAGCGATAGAGAAACCTCATTCCCAGGTAGGATCACATAGGACAGTGCCAGAGATACCCTTGGATAAGATAGGAGATATGTGTGAAGGTGAAGAAGGGAACACCTATCTTCCCATTACCTACCAGGAGTACACCACCAAGGCAATTTTGGACTCAGGTGCCGGAGTTGCAATTGCCACCACTTCCCTATGGAAGCGTTGGGGCAAGCCAGCACTCAAGCCAACGAGAATGAAATTGCAGATGGCCGATGGTCATATTGAGAGACCCTTAGGATTGCTAGAAGGAATAACTCTCACCACCTGTGGTGTCGAGTTTGAGCATACATTTGCCATATGTGACTTCAGCAAAAATCATGCCTATGAGATGATTTTGGGAAGACCATTTATGCAACAGTTGCAAGTGGTACAGGACTGGGGAACCAACTCCTTGTATTTGCAACACTTAGGTGTTACAACCAAAGTAAATCTCAAAGATTACTCTCATAGAGATGTCCCTCCTATCCAATGGAATCCCATCCATAGAGCCAAAGATGATACGGAATCTGTGCATTCCATAGGCTCAGGATCCTCATGGATGCATGAAGACACCCACTTATGGATGTGCAAAGTAGCAGTGGACGAAGAGAAGAGAGAAAAAGCCAGAGAGGTAGGTGCAAAAGAAACCCATAGATCAATCCAAGACCCAGCCTATGCACCTGTAGTTTTTCCAGACGAAGAATTCGAACCCCATGGCTAGGCAGAAATTCTAGCAACCATGGATGTAGCCATCAATGAGGAACAATGGACACCTCACTGTGATGAGGATGGCTATGACATTTCAGTCTTCTCCATAGAGCCAATCATGGGAGAGACAGTTCTAGAAGAATGCGAACCTAGCCCTTATGCATTTGAGGATGCAAGTGACTCCGATCTAGAGTCAATCATTATGGATCCACCTTTTGCATCAGATGAAGAATACTTCCATGAAGTGGAATTTCAACCCCAGAGGCATGGAGAGCTTACAAATGATGTAAGATTAGCCACACATGTGACCCCGAAGGAAGAAGGAAAGAAATGAAAGAAGAAAGAAGTCTCACTAGAGGAGGAAGAATCTTTGTTTGAGGTCCCAGGAAATTTTAAGAAGTACGAGATAGACGACAGGAGAGTCATGATAAGAATGCCTAAACGAGAGGCACAATCAGGAGAGGCCTATGATAACAAAGAAACCACCAAGAAAATAGTAGTGGCCCTAGAAGAAGGAGAGGAGAGATGCACGTACATAGGCCATGACCTAACAGAGGAAGAAGAGCATGCGTTAATTGCCTTGCTAAGAGAATACAGAGATGTATTCGCTTGGAGTTACAAGGATTTGAAAGGTGTGGACCCTGACATATGCTCACACACTATCCCCATGACCTCAGATGCTAAACCCTCTAAGCAAAAGCCCTATACATATAACGATAATAACGCTGCCAAGATTAAGGAGGAGATAGATAGACTGGTTGAAGCTGGATTTATCTATGAAATTGAGCACACTGAGTGGGTATCCCCCATCGTAGTGGTGCCCAAGAAGAATGGCAAGCTGCGTGTATGCATTAACTTGAAGAAGGTTAATGCAGCCACAATTCGAGATAACTATCCGCTTCCCATCACAGAACATCTCTTAGAAAGAGTGGCAGGTAAGGAAGTGTACAGCTTCCTCGATGGATTCTTGGGCTACAATCAAGTAGCCGTAGCTCCAGAAGATCAGCATAAGACAGCTTTTGCCACAGAGTGGGGTATATTTGCCTTTCGTGTAATGCCATTTGGGCTTACCAACGCACCAGCTACCTTCCAGAGACTAATGTGCCATGTGTTTAAGGAGTTCCTGAGGAAGAATTTAGAAGTCTATGTTGATGATCTTTGTGCTCATTCCAACATTAGACAAACCCATATTCCTGAACTCAGACAAATCTTTGACAAATGTAGAGAATATCAAGTCTGCCTGAACCCAGAAAAGTGCGTTTTTATGGTCAGGCAAGGCAAGATTCTAGGACACATAGTGTCAAAGAATGGCATATCCACTGATGAAGAGAAAGTGAGAGCCATAGCAGAGCTACCTAGGCCAAGGAATGTCAAGGAAGTACAAGCTTTCATGGGACATTGTGGTTACTACCGCCGGTTTATTCACATGTATGCTGTCATTGCAAAGCCCATGTACGGACTTCTGACTAACTTTGAGTGGACGGATGAATGTGAGAATTCCTTCCAGGAGCTTAAACGAAGATCATGTTCAGCACCAATCTTGACCACACCAGATTGGAATAAGCCATTCCATGTTCACGTGGATGCATCCAATTATGCCATTGGATGTGTGCTTGCACAACCTACTGGTGAAGGTAACATGGATCTTCCAATTGCCTATGCCAGTAGACAATTAAATGCAGCTGAACGGAATTACACCACTACTGAGAGAGAAGGCTTAGGCATGGTATATGCAGTTAAGAAATTTAGACACTATTTGCTTGCAAACAAGTTTAAATTTTTTACAGACCATCAAGCATTGTTATATCTCGTAAACAAGCCATGCAATACAGGAAGATTAGTAAGATGGTTTCTCTTGCTAATGGAATATGATTTTGAGGTTGTGGTAAGGAAAGGTAGGACTCATTTGAGAGCGGATCATCTCTCTAGGCTCACATCTGGAGAAGCCCCACAAGGAGTGTCAGATGACCTTCCTGATGCTTACTTGTTTAATTTGGAAGTAGTGCCACAGTGGGCTAAGCCATTGGTACCAGTGTTAACATATGGACCTAACCATCCAGTAATAGCCACACAAAATAGAGAGGTTGTAAAAGCCCAAAAGTACCACATCATGGCTGGAAGTATGTACAAGCACACAGATCAAGGGATCTTGGCTTGTTGTGTGGAAGAGGATGAGTACGCTAAATGGTTGCAATTAGCACATGTAGGTGCATTAGAGCAACACTACTCAAAGCAACGAACCTTACAGACACTAAGGAGACTCGGAGTACATTGGCCAACTATGGAAGTGGATGTCCAAAGGTTGTGCAAGGAATGCCCAATCTGCTGCACTAAACCACCTGTGGAACATGCCACTCTTTATCAGGTGTCCATAGTGCCAGATTGGAGTGAACCACTAGTATCCTTCCTGAGGACGAAAACATTCCCTCCAGACATGACTCTGGCTAGGAAAAGGAGTTTAGAACAAGAAGCCCAGGATTACTCACTCATTGGTGATAATCTATACAAGCGTGGTAAAGATGGTTACCTGAGGCTATGTGTCCATGAAAGTGAATATCTTAAGATCTTGGAAACTGCTCACCAAGGTGTAGCAGGAGGACACTTTGGACCAGATCGGGTGATCAAGGCAATACTATTTGCGGGCTTCTGGTGGCCGACCCTTCACATGGATGCACATACCTATATGAAACGATGTGATGTCTGTCAGAGAACTCAGTATCCTATACGTAAAGATGAGATGCCACTGAAACCTATGATGGGTGGACGTGCATTCTCTAAGTGGGGAATAGACTTCGTAGGTCCTATTAATCCCCCAGCTAAGGGTTCCCATGCAGAATATATCATTGTTGCGACAGACTATCTAACAAAGTGGGTAGAGGTGAAAGCCACAACGAAGAACGATGCTCAAACAACGGCTAAGTTTTTATTTGAGAATGTGTTCACTAGATACGGGCTACCTATTGAGCTAGTCAGTGATAGAGGCACTCACTTCTTGAATGAAGTTATTGAAAATCTGCTCCAAGAATTCTTGGTAGTTCATAAGAAGTCTGCCCCCTATCACCCTCAAGCAAATGGCCAGGCTGAGAGCACCAACAAGATCTTATGCAATGTACTGACAAAATTAGTGAACACTAAACGCTCTGATTGGGACAAACAGCTACACCATGCTGTTTGGGCATACCGAGTCGCCTACAAAACGGTACTCCAAGCCACCCCCTTTCAGATGGTATTTGGCCAAAACGCGGTGCTACCCTTGGACTTCTTGATACCTACATTGAAAGTAGCACAAGAGCACGAATGGACGGGTCATGAACTCTCCTCTAGACTTTTTGACCTTGAACGATTAGGAGAAACAAGGCTGAGAGTAGCTGCAGGGATATATGCAGCTAAGAAGAGACAGAAGGCATACTTTGATGCCCATGTGAAGGATAAGGGCTTGAAAGCAGGAGGTCTAGTTTTAGTCTACACACTGAAACAACACGCAAGGAAGCTAGAAAAGAGAGGCTACGGACCTATGATAATCAACAGGATCTCCACGAGTGGAGCAGTACAACTAGCCACTTTAGAGGGTGATGTTCTCCCAAACTATATTAGCGGATGCAGAGTCAAGTTGTATCAGGAACCCCTCACGGAGGAAATGCTAAGTCAACTCAACACTGCTAAGAAACGCAAAGAGGAAGAAAAGCGAATTCGAGAAGAAGCTCAAGCAGAAGCCCTAGAGCGCATACGGAGGATGAAATTAAGAAGACAAGGTGGAGAGCACCCTAGGCAAGATGCATATGCAGATCAAGGATATGACGTGGCTATGTGTGAAGTTTCAGGTGTTAGCTCACATAGGATAACTGATCGACGTCCTTTCATAACCTTAGATATAGGACAAGGAAAGAGTGCAAGGACTGTAAGAGCCTTGATTGACTCAGGTGCAGCCACTAGTGCTGTTAAATTGTCTTACTGTCAAGAGTTGCAGTTAACTGTCAATCCTGTGGAAGCATATCTCATAGGATTGGGAGGCGTGGAAACCCCTTGCATGGGCGAGGTGGAACTTCCCCTCTATATTCATGATGAGGCAATGACAGTTAAAGTGCTAGTATGTCAAGATGAGGACCTCACTGAACCCCTTGTCCTGGGTCAAGAGTGGATTTATGACCAAGCAGTCAACTTAAACCTAAGAAGTGGACTTCTTCAGGTATGGGTCAATCATAGTTGAATTACAGTAGAGTTAGATAATGGAGCACTCAAGGAACTAGGAAAGGCACACACTCCTGGTCCTTCCAGGAGTACACATGAAGATGACCATATTGTTCTTGTCCAAAACTATGTGTTGCAGAGGAATGATGTTCGCAAAAAAGGAGTCAGGGATGCAACGGAACTCCCTTCTTTTCCAAAGGCCAGAAGGAGGCAGCAACCAAAGGTGGATCAAAGGCAGAAGAAGCAGAGTACTACCTATGTCGGAGATCAAAAGTACCTGCGAAGCAAAATGTCTCAGCTAGTGAAACAAGTGTGGGTGCGGAAAGGCGAACACCCGGTTGCACTCAAGCCAACCACACGGGCAAAGCCTCTTATTAGTAACCAACAACACGACACTAATAAGAAGTCTTTCCTAAGTTCTTCTGCTAACGTGAAGTCTATTTGGGTGCCCAAGAAGTCGATGAAGGATAGCCCACAATCAAGACAAATTTGGGTGCCCAAGGCTTGTTGGCGGGCTCAAATAGCTACACCAAGACCACACCCTAGACAGCATGATCCATTCACTCGCACAGCCGGCATCCACTCGTTTTCAACACTCAGGAACACACTAAGGCCCATGAGCACGAACAGAATCACTTGTAAGTGGGTCCCTAAAAGGCCTCATTTTCAAGCCGACACACCTATAAAGCTCTCGAGAGTCTCTACAAAACCAAGAGCAAAACCCATCCACTGCATTTGGCAGCCTAAGACTTGTAACACACCCCCGGACACCATTTGTAAATCCATGACCACCTACTAACCACATCACTATCACACTACATCATTCCACTTAGCTCTTAGGTCTACCGAACTCCTAACCACACACACACTCGCACCGAGCACGTACTAACCCATTAATCTCTCCCGACCCTCATGTTAATGTTGTAATGGGAACAACAACGGTTCTCTCTTGTCCTGTACAATGTTAACACAGGTTTGTATATTCTCACAGAAACAGGAAGCAAGAAGTAACATGGCAGATACGGTAGGAACTAGCTCCCAGGCAGGCACCAGCCCCCAAGTTGTGGACATTGAAAGCCTTCCGGTCGAGGAGGAATTAAAGGAACGACCAGCGGCATTGAGGGCATTACATGCCATACCGGTTCAGAACCCTCCACAGGGGCACACAATGCCAGTCAGCAAAAACTCTCATTGGTTCAGTGATGTGGCAGGACCCCTAGGTGAAGGCAATTATATGTGGGAGGCAGAGATAGAATTCAATGGGCGCTGGGGCAGGTATCACTTTTTTACCAGGGAATTTGAAAGATTGCAGAATAATGAAGGATTGAAACCCATATGGAAGAAGGAAGGACTCTACGAGTATTTCAAATTCCAATTGCCCAAGCCGGATTTTCTAAGGTGCTCGTATCTGATTAGCACCCTTACTCCGAGCAAAGACAAAAAGGGATACAGCTCCTTTGTCCTCCCGTCTCTCACAAGGGGCAATGAGCTCAAGCGCTTCAGATTAACTATCAACTTGGTAAGGGAAGCTTTGGAAATGAAAGGTATGCACATTCCTACGGAGAAAGAGACTATGGTTCCAGACAATATGAAGAACAGAAATTTGACGAAATTAAAGGACATGGTCGCGATGACACCTACGATCGCCATTCACTTACGCATGGTCATGCAACATTTCGCATTCCCCGCGCAGGAAAGGTTCACAATGCCTCCCAAAAAGATCTGGTTTAGCCTCTACTTAGCAGATGCTTTTGATTTGACAATCAATATGCCCCACTAGATTATCGACCAAATTCATTTGGCTCATCAAAGGTGGTATAAGAAACAAAAATCTGTACTGTATGGATGCTGTGCGCTTACAAGAATTGTGTATAGATGTCTCGCATATGATGTACCGGTGCAAAGGGCTCTCATTTGGACCAGAGCACAGGAGTTTCAACGCAGACTGTCAGCCGCAGGGCCTCCCTCAAAGAAGATGAGAGGCACCGTCCAGATGCCTTGTGCACAAGCCCGCGGTGCAACCCTAACACCTGAAACAACTCCAAGGCTTCCCAGACGAGTACAACCATTTACTATCAGGTTACCCAGGCACAGCACAGATGGCCCTAACCTTGTGTTTCCACCAGTACCTACTGATCTGGAATTTCCTCACGGATTCACTTTGGAAGATCTAACGGATGAAGAAGTTGCCAGAATCATTGAAGCTGTTAATGTGGAAGTCAAAGCAGAGCAGGGTAGTGGACAACAAACGACTACAGAACAACCCCAGCCAAGACAACCAGAAGTGGTGGAATTGGAGGATGAAGAAGAAGAAGGCCAAGAGGATGAACAGGAAGGATTTTCTGATGAGGAGGCGCATGACTATGAGCAAGAAGTTATACAGGAACTAGAGGGTGCCCCAGCATATACAAAGGAGTTGAAAAAGCTCTACGATACCATCAACAGGGTCCAACAACAACATAAGTTATCCCTTGCAGCAGGAAAGGCTATCATGCACCAAATCCTTGAGGAGGAAGGAGTTGACGAACAATATCGTGCCACACTGGATATGATCTCTGATGCTTTAGGAGTACCTGAGACAGTGCATACTGCCCTGGCACAATCACACAGAACGGAAAGAAGATACGGAAGACGTCCCCCACGAGCAGGGAAACAGATGAATGTCTTAGTATCCGAAACACAAGGGACAGCCACAACCACGGGCACAGCACACACTGTGCACGATACCGAAGAGACCCATGTGTCCAATGCACCCCCATCACCCCCCTTGCCACCCCCGCCTCCCACTCCACCACATTCACCTCCCATTACCAATGTAACAACCACCGTTACCGCCTCCGAGCCCCCTGCCATGACTGAAGCACAAACTGCCAATCAACCCACACACCCTCTCAACACCTCCCGTGTATATACCTCCACTAACACTGTAATCCTAACGGCAGCTACTGACATCCCCATTCCCCCACTCACACTTTCGGGCAGTTCACATTCACAACTGCACACACCACTGTACACATTCACCACAATCACTGCACCCACAATTCCACTATTCACAATCACTCCCACTACTGCGTCCACCATGGATTTTATGGACATATCACCCTCCACCGCACCTCTCCCTCCCCCCATACGACCACAATCTCCCATTCCCCCACCACCCACTTCACCATTTTCCAGCACCGCATTCACACTCCCCTTCCCCTTTCCCTTTCCTTCTGCATTTAACACCCTTCCTGCATCCACCCCCATTAATAATGTATTTAATAACATGTATCAGTGCATGTCTCAGTTACAACAACACTACCAGCACCTCGATGCTCAGCATACAAGTTTGTTCAGGAGTCATGAAGCATTACAAGGAAGATTCATTGACTTAGAGCAAGAGAAGAAACAATTACAACAGCAGTTTAGTGCATTGCAAGAACAACATGAGCAATTAGTGGCAAATCCACCGCAGCCAGATGCCGAAGAAAGACAACAAATGGATGATCTGCTACACTCCCAAATCACAGAGAACCTCAAGCTCCGCCGCAACATGGCTCTATTACGGAAGCATATGTCTGCAGCCCTGGAAGAAAATAGACGGCTTCAAACACAAAACGAAGAGAACTTGGAAGTAGCCATGGACGGTTCCCCACAAGAAATTGACCCGGAGAAGTTTAAGGCCATTCCCTCGGAAAATATGCAAATCATATTGGAAACCCATGCGGATCTCCTCGAAGCCCATGCAACCTTAGAAAAGGAAAGAGACGAACTACTAAGGCAATTGGCAGCTCAACCAGCACCACCCAAAGAAGTCCCAACCACAGTTGACACAACTGACGAAGTAGCAGCGCTCAAAGCACAACTCGAAGAATTACAAAAGAAAGTGCTTGTGTATGAACGCCAACCCTCCCCCTTGGTAGAACCAAAACCTGAAGACCTAGTACCAATCGAAGTAGAGGAAACCTTTGAGGACCCGTATGTTCCGATGCCAGCACCTGGAGGCAAGCAAATAGATGAGGGCATGGACACCCTTGAAATAGAGGCTCCTGAATGGATGCAGAAATTGGAAAAGGTGGCCACAACACATGATGATAGGGTGGCAGTTCAGATAGCATCGATGTCACGCTTGGAAGAGGTGGTCATAAAATCGGACTATTTTAGGAACCTCTCTCATCACAGGTGGATCGGCACCTCCGACGACTTGTATGTTCCTTTTTGTGTCTTAATGGCGGATTATAATGCTGAAATCAAGCACCACACCTCACGGGAACCAACCTCTGCCACACAGTTTGCACCAGACGACATCCCAGAAAGTGCCAAGCAGGGAAATATTCGCCAACCGACTTGGAGAATTCGGCTGCTTGAAACCTACCCAGAAATGAATCGCACATGGAATAACATGCCCCTGTATATCAAGTACAATCCCTGCTACTGTCCTGTTTTCCGAAGAAGGTCGTGGCCGGAATACACAAAGATGGTGCTGACAACCAAAGGCTGCGAGAAGTGGCTCAACTATGTCTACTTAGCACCACCTAAAGGTCAACCTACCGTAGGGTATATCATATCGACAATTCGGCATTGGGGTATCAGGTTCAAAAATGTACCAGATGTCATGACACAGATGTGCCTTAAAATTTTTGAACTCATGATAGTCACCTTCCGCACCTTCAAGAATGTTAAGGAACCTCACCTCTCTGCGCTCGGATTTAATGAAGGCAATCAGGATCTTGTTTATGACATGAGCACAACGCCCTCTATTAATGTTGTTTATGCATGGCATGCCCGCATAAAGTACCTACCGGCCTGCTTCAAACAGACATTTGAAGAGATGTTTGTCACCGGGTTCTGGGAATATCACTCAGAGATCTTCATTCCCAGGCCCTCACATTTATTACAATTGTTTGCAGTGGAACAAGCTCTCCATTCAGAAAAGTTACGTATGCCACATCCAGAGGTTCCCGGGCCGGTAGATTGGGATGCTCTACTCACAGACTTGGCCAAAGGATTGAGGATTGCCGAACATCACTTAGCGCAAGATGTCGTTGAGTACTACATCCAAAAACCCACACAACAAGGGTCTGTCAGGGACGACAGACGCGAGAGAGGGGGGGGGGTGTTAGCAGCAGACAAGGAACTGAAGGACTGACAAGGCATGGCAGCCAGAGAAGAGAGTCAGAAGGGAGAGAAGGCACAAGCAGACAAGGGAGTCAATGACGATCTGGCAAGTAGGCCAATAATTTTCTTCATGAAGAAGCAAGTACGAGCATTCACGCAGATCTAGCACTAAGGCAACCCTTTAATTTTTCAAAATCCTTACACAAATTAAAAGTGATTCTCATCACTAACAACCCCTGTAATACCATGTTCACCTTTTTGTAGCTCCATTTTGTGCAAGCCGAGGAGTCCTTGAGCTTGAGGAGCCTTAGAAGTAGTTGCTTACCAATTTTCGTATTTTTTAGATCTCGTTTGAGCCCTCAAATAAGCCCTGGAACCTAATTTTTAACTAGGCCGGACACTAGGTCTGAACAGGGCCAAAGCTAGTCAAAAACTATAAAAGGAGCTAGAGAGCTCATTTTTGAGGTTAGATTGTAATTGAAACGAACTTGTAAGAGCTTTTTGAAAGTAATCTAAGAACTCCATTGCTTCTCTCTCTTTGTCTTGCCGTGTGTGCGCGTGTGTGTGTATATGTGTGCATGCTTGTGTGCTTCTCACTCACGCACTTGTGCCTCCACTTGCTCGAGGTCTTCATACCATCCTCACGTCTTCCCGGATTGACATTAAAGGAGGTGCTACTCATCACTGAGCTACACCATACATCTGTATGTATGAGCTCTAACACACCATCGTTTTTGTACCCTTTCTTCTGAAATGGTAAGCTGTGATCTTTTCCCATCTGATAGGCTTCGCACTTGTGAATCATATGTTGATTCTTCATATTTGGTAATCCTCTCACGGATTGTTTCTCCACCATAGTTTTGATTCCTACTTCATTAAAATGTCCTAACCTCTTATGCCAGAGGTCTAACTCTGTAAATACTTTATCACCATGTGTGATCAAGGCTTGACCAACATTTCCTTGTACTTTAAGAGTAAAAAGTCTACCTTCCTTTTTACCATAAACAATCTGATTGTATCCTTTTTCTGGATCTTCAACAAATACTCCTTCATTCGTAAACTTGACTTGAAAACCTTTTTCTACTATCTCACCCACACTGATCAGATTCTTCGGGATTGTTGGAACATACAAAACATTTGTTAGTACGTCAGCTCCATTCTTACACTTTACCTTTCCAATTGACCTTACATTATGTCTTGTGTTATCACTTGTTTGTACTGTATGATTTGAAATACCTCCTTCAAGTTCTGATAAAAATTCTATATTTCCTGACAAATGATTTGAACAACCAAAGTCAATATAGAATACCTTGAGGTCTTCATTCTCTGATATACTTATCAAGTTCATCATCAACATTGTATGACTGTCATTCTGCGTATCATTCGCATAGTTGTAGTAGGTAGTGTTGTGAGACTGATTCTGTCCCCAACTTCTTGCTCCACCTCTACCATATCCGCCTCTTTGGCTTTGTCTTCCTCTTTGATATCTTCCGCTTCTGCCTCTACTGTTATTGTTCTAATTCTAACTTGATCCTTGTGAATTATGCCAACAATCATGAGCCAAATGATTGCTTAATCCACAGATCCAACAAGTCTTCTTGTTGTTAGTCTGATTACCTCTTCCTTTACCTCTACTTTTACTTCTGGCATTACCTCTTCCTCTTGCAAAATTTGCTTGAGTAGACATCTCTTCTTCGTCTTTTTCTTTACCTTTATCACCTTTTTTCTTATTCTTTGCATACATAGCCAAACTATGTCCTTTATCTCCGTTTGTCTTCAAGTCTTGCTCAAACGTTAACATTAGTCCAAGCAACTGATTTAGATCTGGTATAAAATGATTTAAAGAAAGTTCAGTTGAGAGTACGAAAGGTTTCCACCTTTCATCTCCTCTCAATCCTGCAAGCACTTGTGCTATCAGCCTATGATCTTCGATATCTTCATCAATAGATCCAAGACTATCTACTAAGTCTTTCATCTTAGTGTCATAATCACTAATGCTTTGACTTTGCTTTTTCTTGAACATTGTAAACTTTGACCATAAGCTAGCCTTTCTAGCTTTCGTCGTATTTTGGAAATGATCTTCCAATGCACTCCATATGTCTTCCGCTTTCTCCAGACCTCTAATGTGCGATAGTAGATGATCTGTAATAGTATTGTAGATGTAAGCTCTTGCCGTTGCATCTTTCTTCTGCCACAGCTTCAAGGCTTCTAACTCTTCTTTCTTTGGTTGACTGTCGTCTTTGAAAGTCGGCTTCTTTTCTTCTCTTGTCACATATATCATTAAATCCTTACTCATAAGTAAGGCTTCCATGCGCATTACCCATGCGAGATAATTATCTCTATCCAATTTTTCAATAGAGATATGACCTGCCATAATCTTCTTGATTCTGTTACTTTCGGTGAGTGTAATGTTAAAAGGTTTTACCTTTTACAAACCTTTACCTTGAGAATTATTTCGGAACATTTCTTGACGCCGTTTGTTGTTGATCATCTCAGCTTTCACCTTTCTTGTGAAAGTTCTTCGAATTCTCTTGTATCTTTACTTCCGTTTCTACTTCTAAGAAACCTTTTCTGCTCTTCAAAACCTTTTGCTCTGATACCACTATTGATTTCGTGACAAAAGCTTGTTCACTAACAAGACTGCGGAAAATTGCCATGCCTCAACTAGAACTAAGCTAGAGTGATATTAGAACACCTCTATAAATCAGTAGCTTAGCAAGCTTTCTGAAACTGAAAACTTTACAACTGTATTTGAACTCACCAAAATTTCACTAGAATTTCACATGACTGTCACTGGAATGTCACCGTAATTATATACCGGAATCTTACCCGAATCAAATGCAATTCTGTTTGTAATTACTTCAAATGATTGTAGATGAAGTAAGGAAGTAATACCTGAGCTTCCTTCAGTAATTGAACTCTTTCTGAAGTTTAAGAAAAACCTTCACCAGTTCAGGATGCCTTTTTACGGTCAGACATAGTACTATGTACTTGTCCCGTTTCACAGAAGTCTTTTGATTAATTTGTAGTTTAGACTTCTAGCTTCAAGATGAGCTATCACTCATGAAAACCTTTACACTATGTTGCGAGATCTGACTCTCAGAAGTACCGGAAAATGTTTACTGAGAAAACTATAACTGTTAACTAACTTTCACAATAACATGAAATCACTTAGATTTCTTCACATACGAAGAATGCGCTCAAACTTCCACATGAACATGTGTTTTCTATTAGAGAAGATGTGTACAAAATAGCTTGGCCTCACTTTGCTCATAGCTATGGAAAACTCTCCTTCTTTGAGTAGTTATTCCTTACCATCTCTCTTAGATGAATATCCGACAGTTCAGGTTCTATTATTCATCTCTACATACGAAATCTCTGGCGTCTTCTATATCACTATTCCTTGTCTCTTACGGAACTCTTATCTTTCCTCTATGTATATACTCTATATCTCTTAGCTCTCTTATATACAATTTTTGATCCGGGTTTCAACAAATTCATAATTCTAGAAACTTCTACGCTGTATATTACAGACGTGAATTTGTCCCTTCACTAAGGTTTTGATTTTCTGAATGCTTTGTTTCTGCTTCTCTTTGTCTTTCTTCATCTTTATGTCTGTCTGTATGTCAAATTTGTGAGTGATTCTTCAACAATATGTATATGTATATGTATATGTATATGTATATGTATAGTGTCTCCTCATAGTCGATGCCATAACTCTGTGCATAACCTTTACAAACAAGCCTTGCTTTATATCTACTTATTGAACCATCATTGTGAATTTTAAGAAGAAAATAACCATTTTAAGAAGAAAAATGCTTGCTCTCTAAGCAAGTACAAGCATTGAATCTTCCTTTTCCAACTCCAAAAGATCTCTAATACTGACTCAGGTGAACAATAATTGGCAATATTTGTTGGTGTTTGAGGTCTATAGAAGGACGCAAACAACATAAGGAAGAAGAAGAAGCTTGGGGCAGACACACAATATTGAACGTATTACTAAGTGAATGTACAAAGATAAGTAACCCATTGAGGTTATAGGCATGTATACAAACCGAGGGGGGAAAACCTCCTAAAGAGGGAAAAAAGTGCCTTGTTAGTCCTAAGTCAGTTCACACACATGACTACCAAAATATATCAACAAATACCCCCTAGGAGTGGTGCGGTGAACAAGGAGATGGCACTCATGTATAAGGAAGTGCCAAGCTATGTTGAAAGAGATCAATCCACAAAAGGAAGTAAGCTCAAAGCTTTGTGGAAAGATTCAAACTTCTCTTGATGCAGTGCCTTTGTCAAAAGATCTACAATGTTATCCTATGTGGGCACATATGCCAACATAATGATAGTGCACCTCAATGTACTTTGTGCAAGCATGGGACATAGGGTTCCTCGCAACTACCAATGCGCTCTGAGTATTACTGAAGATGGTTGTGGCAGAAGACTGATGAACAACCAAGTCGGCCAAAAGGCATCTAAGCCACACACACTGAACAGTCACTATGAAAGCTTACCTATACTCAGCCTGACAACTAGAAGTATCCATAGTAAGCTGCTTCTTGCTCAACCAAGATATGCATGAGATACCAAGCATGGAAACACGATTATCATAGCAACAAGCCCAATCAAAGTCAAAAAAGCATGTAAATCTAGTGGTAGTGATCCCCCCTTGGGATAAAACAATCCAAGTAGTCAGGTACCACTCAACTAGCAAAAGATGCACTTAACCACCTTCCAATGCTTGACACCTAGGTAATGCATGAACTTTCTCATTTGTGAGACACCAAACTAAATATCATGCCGAGTTATGCATAAGTAAATCAAGCATCCAATAGCCTATTGTAGCTCAGTGATGAGTAGCACCTTCTTTAATGTCAATCCGGGAAGACATGAGGATGGTATGAAGACCTCGAGCAAGTGATGTGCACAAGTGGTGATGGAGGAGCACACAATCATGCACACACATACACACACACGCGCACACACGTAAGAACAAAGGGTGAGATAATGGAAGCTTTGATTAAGATCAAAACACAATTAAAAGTGCTCTTCTTTAGTTCAAACTACAATTTGTTCTCCCAAAAATGAGCTCTCTAGCTCCTTTTATAGTTTTTGACTAGCTAGTGGCCTTGTCCAGACCTAATGTCCAGCCTAATAAAAAATTAGGTTCCTAGGTTATTTTGCAGGCTCAAACAAGCTCTAAAAATCATGAAAATTGGTACATAAATACTTTTGATACTCCTCAAGCTTGAGGAATCCTGAGGTTGAACAAAATGGAGTTGAATCTACCAAAAATGGTATTTACAATGTTCATGTACTGATGAAAATCACTATTAAAAGGAGATTAGGTCAAAAAAATTGAATGGCCTATTTGTCGGATCTTCTTTGACTTAGGTTCTTTAACATTTTTGAAGGTTCAAAATGTGACGAGCATGAGTTTGAATATTCTGAGGCACATCTGTGCCATGACATTTGGTACATTCTTGAACCTAATGCCCCAATGTCAAATGGTTGAAATCATATATGCTATCGTTTGTGGGCCACATGGCGGTGCCAGATATACATAGTTCAGCCATTTTTCACATCCTTTGATGTTCTTCATTGTTTGAGTGAACTCAAGCCATTATCTTCATTGAAAAACAGGACAATAGTAGGGGTTATACTTAATGTACAAGGGCATATTGTTCCATGTGCGCACCATTTCGGGGTAGGTTTCAAGTAACCATATTCTCCATGTAGGTTGAAAGATGTTTCCCTACGCAATGCTCTCCGGAATGTCGTCTGGGGCAAATTGGGTTGCAGAGGTTGGATCAAGCACCTGTGCTACTTTCAGTCTAGGTATCAAGAAGTCCAATGGTAGCACTACATTTTGGCCAAATACCATCTGAAAGGGTGTGGCTTGGAGTACCATTTTTTAGGCAACCTGGTATGCCCAAACTGATGGAGAGTGTTAATCTCCAAAAGAACAACTTATTCTTGTGATTAGAGCACCTCTATACCAAGAATAAGTCAAAACCTTTCACACATTTAGAGGATCAATTACTAACTATCAAAAGATTAACAATTCTGTGAAAAGGATGAAACACAGAAAAGTCTGCTGCACTATTTCTTCACATTGACCTATCAAATCTGTAAAGTTTTTTAATGAAACTTTGTACGAATCATCTCCTAGAGATTGCGCATCTACTCCAAGTTGAATCACTTCAAAAGATTAAGTATAACTTGAGAAATCAACTTCTCAAGTTACCTATGTCAGAAACTATCATCCAAAACAGTCGACTTTACACCTGTAACTTTTAAGACTTGGTTCTCCTTGAATAGAACCCGTTTTACAAAATGCTTCTAGACATAAGTAGCTTATCTTCCAACTTAAAGATTAAGCCCTCACTCATGCAAAACTTTAAACTGTGCTGGGAGAAATGACCAAAACATTGACTTCGAAATCTGCGCCTGTTTTAGGAACCTGTGAACACACTTCACCTATGAATGTTCCTACACTTAATTCACTCAGCCTGATTACAATTGGAAGCTAAAACTTTGCACAGAGGTCAAGCAACTCTCAACTTAGACTTGTACAAAAGCATTTCACAATTGATCTATTGTAGAAGGAGAACACGCAGAAACATCGGGCGCAAAACTTTTCATTTACTCAGAAGAAAATACAGTTAGTGATGAGAGCTAACACAACTAACTTTTCCTCTATCACATGACTTCTATCTCCCTCATTCTTGATTTCTAACTAATGTCACATAAGCTCTCATACATGCCCCGACTTTTCTCAAAGTATTTATAGATAATTTGTACATGATTCTTACTGAACAAAAGATCTAAGTCATCTATGACTATACTAATGTACATATGTGTACACTTCTCTTGTCCTCTGAATGTAATCTTCTTCCACACTTTAGGAATTGATTCTTCCTTTATCATTTGATCTTCCAAGCCTTCAATTGATGATTGGTCTGCACCAACAGCTCCCCCTCAATCATCAATTGAGGTCTTCTCTGTCTTCTTTATACTTGCCATGTCCTTGAACCTTTGTAACTTAGGTCCATCCAAACTCTTTGTCATCATATCTGCCACTTGTTCTTTTGTTGGAGTGTACATCACTTCAATCTCTTTATCTAGTACCTTTTCCCTCAAGAAATGATACTGAATCTCTATATGCTTAGTCCACTTCCTTTGCAGCTTCTACCATTCCCTTATACTCAGCTTCTGTGGATGATAAAGCAACTGTATGTTGCTTCTTTGAACACCAAGAAACTAACTTGTCTCCAACATAACATAGATATCCATGAGTAGACCTTCTATCATCTGAGTCACCTGCCCAATCTGCATCACTAAACACTTTGATTCTTGTGTCAGAAGTGAAACCATAATACAAACCTTCATTTAGGGTTCCTTTGATATATCTGAGTACCCTTTGGGCTGCAATCCAATGAGTCTTCTTTGGACAATGCATGAATTGTGACAACACACCTACTGCATATGATAGATCTGGCCTTGTCAAGGTAGCATAGATTAGACTACCTACCAAACTCTGATATTTCTTCATATCATTGAACTCTTCACCTCCATACCTGCTTAATTTATGATTTACCTCCAATGGTGTAGTTGAGGTCCTGCAATCTTCCATGTTAAACTTGATCAAAAGATTCTTCAAGTATCTCTCTTGTGAAACATATACTCCATGTTGAGTATACACAATCTGCATTCCTAGAAAATAAGATAAGTTTCCCAAGTCACTTATCTTAAAATCCTTCTCTATTTGTCTTTTGAGTTCATTGATTCCTTGAGCATCTGTTCCTGTAACAATAATATCATCAACATAAATGCACATATAAATGTATCCATTTTCACTTGCCTTCACTAGCAAGCTACTATCTGCCTTTGATGCTTGAAAACCACATTCATTCAAGAACTTGACCAATCTGTAATTCCAAGCTCTTGGGGCTTGCTTCAACCCATATAAAGCTCTCTTGAGCCTACACACATAATCTGATCCAATTGATTCCATAAAGCCTTCTGGTTGCTCCATGTATACTTCATCTGCAATATAACCATTTAGAAATGCATTTTTCACATCCAATTGTGATAATTTCCATCCCTTGCAAGTAGCAATAGCAATCAATGTCCTAATTGTAGACATCTTAGCAACAGGACTAAAGGTTTCATCATAATCTACCCCATAAGTTTGGGCATAACCTTTGACCACAAGTCTAGCCTTATATCTAGACACCTTACCATCTGCAAACCTCTTTGTTTTATATACCCACTTACATCCAATGACCTTCTGATTCTTTGGTCTTGGTACTAGTTCCCAAGTTTCATTTTCAAGTAGAGCATCATACTCTTCCTGCATTGCCTTCTCCCAATTCTGTTTACCTTTGGCTTCTTCATAAGTGGTTGGATCTTCTTCTGTTTTCACAATGTAGGCATAATCTTTTGTTGTTAGGAAAGATGTATCATAACTATACCTTATAGGTTCTTTCCTTTCTCTTGTAGATCTTCTGATTTCTGCACTTCTTGAAGTTTCAGCCTCATTTGATTCTGGATCAAATCTTGGCCCTTCTTCTACATGATCCTGCACTCTACATCTAGAGTCAACTTCATCAACAATTTCTTCACATACTTTTACCTTTGCCTTTCCTTTTCTTTGAGTTACTTCAACATCTGTATACTCATTTGGTGATCCTGTATACCACATATTTTGCTCATCAAATGTCACATCTTTAGTAACAAGAAATTGCTTTGTGGATGGACTCCACAATCTGTAACCCATCTGTCTATCATCATATCCAATAAACACATACTTCTCTGCTTTTGGTTCTAGCTTATGTCTTAATTGTGAAGGAACATAAGCATATGCAATACATCCAAATACTTTACAATGATCAAGACTAGGCTTCTTACCCCACCATGCTTCATAAGGGGTTCCTCCATCCAAAGCTTTGCAAGGCAACCTATTCACAAGATATGTTGCAGTGTTAATGGCTTCTGCCCATAAGTAATTTGGACAATTCTTTTCCTTCATCATGGCTCTTGCAAACTCTACAAGAGTCCTATTCCTCCTTTCTGCTACTCCATTCTGTTGAGGGGAGTACCTGCAAGTTACTTCTCTTTTGATACCTGCATTCCACAAATAATCATCAAACTCTTTTGAGAAATACTCTCCCCCTCCATCTGATCTTAACCTCTTGAGCTTTTGTCCTGTGATCCTTTCTGCATAAGCATGAAAGTGTTTGAATGTCTTGAAGACTTCTGATTTATCCTTGATTACATACAAAGTAATCCACCTGGTTGCATCATCAACAAACAACACATAATATCTGGATCCATTTATGCTATAGTCCCTTGAGGGTCCCCATACATCTGTATGAACCAATTCAAGCATATTTGAATACTTGTACCCTGATTTGTTATAAGAACTCTTATGTGCTTTACCTAATTGACAAGCTTCACACTTGTACACCATATGTTGCCCTTCAATGTTTGGCAATCCAAGCACTACCTGATTCTTTGACATCTCCTTTATAGCTCTCTCATTAAAATGACCTAGCCTTTTATGCCATAGGTCTAATTCAGATACCTTTTGACCTCCATAGGTAAACAATGCATGTCCCACATTACCTTGGACTTTGAGAGTAAACAATCTTCCTTCCTTTTTACCTGCAATTATGGTTCTATATCCCTGATTTGGATCTTGTACATAGACACCATCATTTGTGAATCTTACCTCATATCCTTTCTCCACAATTTGCCGTACACTTATCAGATTTTTAGGAATAGTAGGAACATAAAGTACCTTGCTCAGAAGTGTACTTCCACTCTTTGTCTTCACTGATCCAATGCTCTCCACTTTATGTTTGGTATTGTCACCTGTCTGAACTGTATGTCCATTTACCCTTGCTTCCATATCAGTCATCAAGGATAGATTCCCACTCAGATGGTTGCTGCACCCTGAGTCAATATAAAACACTCTTTGATCTTCTCCCATTGATTCATGAGTTGCATTCAAGATAAGAGTCATGTCATCCTTCTGATCTGATGCATAATTGTAATAATTATTGTTGTAGGACTGAGATTGGAAGTTTCTTCCTCCTCCTCTACCATATGATGTCCTACCACCTCTTCCTCTGAAATAGCCTCTTTGGTTTCTGCCTCCTCTACCTCTTTGGCTATAATTCTGATTATTATTTCCACCATTTTGATTGTTATACCAACAATCATTTGCCAAATGATTTGTTCTGCCACAAATCCAACAAGCTTTAGCATTATCTTTGTTCTTACCTCCTCTTCCTTTACCTCTGAAATTTGTCTTCCCTTTTTTGAAGTTGGCTTGATTTGAATTCCCTTCATCATCATTTGATTGCTTTCCCTTGCCATTCTTTTTCTTGTCTTTGGAGTACATAGCTTGACTTGTACTTCTATCATTGTCTCCTTTAAGATCCTGCTCAAAGGTTAGCATGTGTCCTAGCAATTGATTAAGATCAGGAGTAAAGTGATCAAGTGACAATTCTATGGACAATATAAAAGGCTTCCACTTCTCATCTCCTCTCAAACCTGTAAGTATTTGTCTTACCAACTTTTCCTCTTCAATATCTTCATCCACTGCTCCCAAGCTATCTGCAATATCTTTCATCCTTGCCACATAATCTGAAATTGATTGTGAGCTCTTCTTCTTGAAGGTTGTGAACTCAGCCCATAGTGAGGACTTCCTAGACTTAGTTGTATTTTGGAAATGCTCTTCCAAGGCATTCCAAACATCTGTAGCACTTTCCAAACCTCTGATGTGAGGTAGAAGGTAATCATTTACAGACATGTAGATGATGCTCCTTGCTTGAGCATCCTTTCTCATCCAAGTCTTCAACATTGCAAGTTCTTCCCTAGTAGGAATACTTGGATCTGCAAACTCTGGTTTTTCTTCATCTCCTGTAATAAATGATATAAGATCTTTGCTCATGAGGTGTGCTTCCATCCTCATGGACCATGCTGGATAGTTCTCCCTATCTAGCTTATCAATCTGCAAGCTTTCTCCCATCTTGTGTCCACCTGTGTATTGAAATCTTCAAGCTTTACAAACAATGTATGTACCTTTACTTCAAATTGAACTCCTTTTGCCTTTCTTGATGTCAAATAGTCTTCTCCTCGAGCTTTGACTCCAAGCTTTCACTTCTTAGTCCTTCAAGTATTGAATTTCTTGAATCTGCAGCAGTCGGGATCCTTCTTTCTTCAAATTGATGTCTCCTGCTCTGATACCATTGATGGAGAGTGTTAATCTCCAAAAGAACAACTTATTCATGTGATTAGAGCACCTCTATACCAAGAATAAGTCAAAACCTTTCACACATTTAGAGGATCAATTACTAACTATCAAAAGATTAACAATTCTGTGAAAAGGATGAAACACAGAAAAGTCTGCTGCACTATTTCTTCACATTGACCTATCAAATCTGTAAAGTTTTTTAATGAAACTTTGTACGAATCATCTCCTAGAGATTGCGCATCTACTCCAAGTTGAATCACTTCAAAAGATTAAGTATAACTTGAGAAATCAACTTCTCAAGTTACCTATGTCAGAAACTATCATCCAAAACAGTCGACTTTACACCTGTAACTTTTAAGACTTGGTTCTCCTTGAATAGAACCCGTTTTACAAAATGCTTCTAGACATAAGTAGCTTATCTTCCAACTTAAAGATTAAGCCCTCACTCATGCAAAACTTTAAACTGTGCTGGGAGAAATGACCAAAACATTGACTTCAAAATCTGCGCCTGTTTTAGGAACCTGTGAACACACTTCACCTATGAATGTTCCTACACTTAATTCACTCAGCCTGATTACAATTGGAAGCTAAAACTTTGCACAGAGGTCAAGCAACTCTCAACTTAGACTTGTACAAAAGCATTTCACAATTGATCTACTGTAGAAGGAGAACACGCAGAAACATCGGGCGCAAAACTTTTCATTTACTCAGAAGAAAATACAGTTAGTGATGAGAGCTAACACAACTAACTTTTCCTCTATCACATGACTTCTATCTCCCTCATTCTTGATTTCTAACTAATGTCACATAAGCTCTCATACATGCCCCGACTTTTCTCAAAGTATTTATAGATAATTTGTACATGATTCTTACTGAACAAAAGATCTAAGTCATCTATGACTATACTAATGTACATATGTGTACACTTCTCTTGTCCTCTGAATGTAATCTTCTTCCACACTTTAGGAATTGATTCTTCCTTTATCATTTGATCTTCCAAGCCTTCAATTGATGATTGGTCTGCACCAACACAAACAACATGGTGTAGTTGTTTGTCCCAATCAGAGCATTTATTATTCACTAATTTGGTCAGCACATTGCATAGAATCTTATTGGTGCTTTCAGCTTTCCCATTAGCTTGTGGATGATAGGGGGTAGACTTCTTATGTACCACCAAGAATTCTTGGAGAAGATTTTAAATGACTTCATTCAAGAAGTGAGTACCTCTATCACTTACTAGCTCTATCGATAGCCCATATCTTGTGAACACATTCTCAAATAAAAACTTACCTATTGTTTAAGCATCGTTCTTCGTTGTTGCTTTCACTTCTACCCACTTGGTTAGATAGCCTATGGCCACAATGATGTATTCAGCATGTGAACTCTTAGCTGGGGGGGCTAATAGGACCTACAAAGTCTATTCCCCACTTAGAGAATGCACATCCACACATCATAGATTTCAATGGCATCTCATCCTTGCGTATCAGATATTGAGTTTGCTGCCAAATATCACACCGCTTCACATAGGTATGTGCATCCATGTGAAGGGTTGGCCACCACAAGCCTACAAATAGAATTGCCTTAATCACATGGTCTGGTCCAAAGTGTCCTCCTACTACACCTTGGTGAGTAGTTTCCAAGATCTTAACATATTCACTCTCATGGACACATAGTCTCAGATATTGGTCTTTTCCACACTTGTATAGATTATCACCAATGAGTGTGTAATCTAGGGCTTCTTGTTCTAAAATTCTTTGCCTAGCCAGGGTCATATCTTGAAGGAATTTTTTCGTCCTTAGGAAGGCTACCAATGGTTCACTCCACTCTGGTATTAGAGACACTTGGTATAGTGTAGCGTGCTCCATAGGTAGTCTAATACGATAGATTGGGCATTCCTTACACAACTTATGGACATCTGCTTCCATAGTCGGCCAATGCACTCTGAGTCTCCTTAGTGTCTATAAAGTTCTTTGCCTTGAGTAGTGTTGCTCTAATGCACCCACATGTGCTAATTGCAACCATTTTGCGTACTCCTCTTCCACACAACAAGATAATATCCCTTGATCTATGTGCTTGTACGTACTTCATGCCATGATATGGTACTTTTGGGCTTTTACTACCTCCCTATCTTGAGTGTTCATTATTGGATGTTTAGGCCCATATGTCAACACTGGCACTAATGTCTCGGCCCACTACAGTACAACTTCCAAATTGAACAAGTAAGCATTAGGGAGATCATCTCATACTCCTTGTGGGGCCTCTCCGGATGTGAGCCTTGAGAGATGATCTGTTCTCAAGTGAGTCTTTCCTTTCCTCACTACTACCTCAGAGTCATACTCCATTAGTAAGAGGAACCATCTCAATAATCTACCTCTATTGCATGGCTTGTTCACTATATATAGCAATGCTTGATGTTCTGTAAAAAATTTAAACTTGTTTGCAAGCAAATAGTGTCTATTTCTTAACCGCATATACCATGCCTAATCCTTCTTGTTCAATGGTGGTCTAATTGAAGGAGAGTGTTAATCTCCAAAAGAGCAAGCTATCCTTGATGTTAGACCACCTCTATATCAAGAAGAACTCAAAACCTTTACCAATTTGGAGGATCAATACTCAATTATCAAAATCTTGAACTAACTGTGAAGAAAGTCATTACTCAAAAAGTCTGTTGCACATAACTCACTCATTGATTGATCAAATGTCTAAAGCTTTTGATAAAACTTTGTACAAGGTGTCGCCTAATGTTTGTGCACCTTCTCCAAATTAAATAATCTCAAAAGATTTAGTAGATCTTGAGAAATGACTTAAATAGTTCACCTATGTCTGAAATTGTTCTCCTAAATAGTTGATTCAAACACCTGTAACTTATAGCACATAGTTCTCCCAAACTAGAACCTGTTTAAGCAAATGCTTTTAGCCATAGATGGATTACCTTCCAACTTAGATTTTGGCTCTTCATTTGTTCAAAACTTTACACTGTGCACTGAGAACTGATCAATTCTTTGGCCATCAAGATTGCGCCTGTTTCAAAAGACACTGAACACTTCTTCACATACAAATGTTCCTACACACGATTCTCTCAACCTCTTTACAATTACAGTCTCAAAATTTAACCGTAGACTCATTAACTATGGAATTAGACATCTATAAAAGGATTCTTGAAAAGATCAAGCACAGAAGGAGAACACAACAAAATATCGGGTGCAACTTTTTCTTCTATTCAAAAAACTTTACATCTGAATGATGAGGGAGTTCTTCCTCACTTTTCATGTGTCTAATGACTATTCTAACTTCTTATTCTTTTCATCTCATCCTCTCTCATACTTTCCCTAACTTTTTACTTGTATATAGGCATATATGTACAAGCTCATGACTAAAACAAAGGTATAAGTGAGCTAGCTATAGTTTAATGTACATATGTATACAAGTCTTCCTTTTCTGAATATGTTCTATCTTCACTCTTCATTTGTTGATCTTTTCTTCTTCCTTTGACTTCAAGACTTTATCCAAAACATCAATTGGTGGTTGACTTGCACCAACAACTCCGATATCTACATGTCTTTGAATCTCTATAGCTTTGGTCCATCCAAGCTTTTGGTTAGCATATCTGCAATCTGATCTTTTGTTGAAGTATGTATGACTTCAATCTCCTTATCAATCACCTTCTCTCTTAAGAAATGATACTGAATCTCAATGTGTTTAGTTTTGGCATGAAAAACAGGGTTAGCAGCTAGATACAATGAACTCATGTTATCTCCATGAATAGTGGGTGTACTCTGAATGATGTCAAAACTCTTCATTAGAGTCTTCAACCATATGACTTCTTTTGTAGCTTCAACCATACCTTTATACTCTGCCTCTGTAGATGATAAAGCAACTGTATGTTGCTTCTTAGAGCACCAAGAGATTAACTTATCTCCCACATAACACAAGTATCCATATGTTGATCTCCTATCATCAGGATTACCTGCTCAATCTGTATCACTATATATCTTGATGTTTATATCTGATGTAAAACCATAATACATACCTTCCTTGATTGTACCCTTAATGTATCTCAATACTCTTTGTCCTTCAACCCAATGTTCTTTCCTAGGACGATGCATGAATTGAGACAATACTCCAACTGCATATGACAATTCAGGCCTAGTTAATGTAGCATAGATTAGACTACCAACCAGACCTTGATATAGCTTCATATCCTTGAATTATTCTCCTCCATATCTGCTCAATCTGTGATTCACCTCCATTGGAGTAGGTGCCACCCTATAATCTTCCTTTTTAAACTTGATCAACAAGTTATTCAAATACCTTTCTTGAGTTACATACACTCCATGTTGAGTATATGAGATCTTCATGCCCAAGAAATACGACAAGTCTCCCAAGTCACTAATCTTGAATTCTTTCTCCATTTGTTTCTTGAGGCTTTGTATGCCCTTCTCATCTGTACCTTTAAGAATTATTTCATCAACATATATACACATGTAAATGAACCCATCATCACTTGCTTTAACAAGCAAGCTACTATCAACTTTAGATACTTGTAAACCAAGTTCTTTAAAGAACTTCACAAGTCTATAGTTCCATGCCCTTGGGGCCTGCTTTAATCCATGCAAAGCTCTCTTGAGCTTGCATACATATTTTGAATACCTTTTATCTCTAAATCCTTGTGGTTGCTCCATGAAAACATCATTTGAAATATAACCATTAAGAAAATCATTCTTCACATCTAATTGACATAGTTTCCAACCTTTACATGCAACAATGGCTATGAGTGTCCTGATGTTTTTCATCTTTGCCTTAGGACTATAAGTCTCATCATAATCTATACCATATGTCTGAGCAAATCCTTTCACAACAAGTGTAGCTTTATACCCAGACACACTTCCATCTACATACCTCTTTGTCTTGTAGACCCATTTACATCCAATGATCTTTTGACTATTTCGTTTAGGAACCAAATCCCAAGTCTCATTTTCCATCAATGCATCATACTCTTCTTGCATAGCTTTCTCCCAATTTTCCTTACCTTTTGCCTCTTCATATGTAGAAGGGTCTTCATCTGCTTTCACCATGTAAGCATAGTCTTTAGTAGACAAAAAAGAAGTGCGATAGACATACCTTGTAGGTTGCGATTTGTGTCTTGATGACCTTCTGAGTTCTCCACTTCTTGAAATTTCTGGTTCATCACATTTTGGATCAAACCTTGGCACTTCATCAACTTCCACTTGTACTTCATTGCTTTCTTCTTCATCAAATATATGAACCTTTGATTTACCTTTCTTCTGATGCACAACTTCTTCATCACATGCATGAATATTGATTGTACCTGCATAGCAAGTACCTTGCTCATCAAATGTAACATCCTTTAATACAAGGAATTGTTTTGTAGATGGACTCCACAACCTATATCCCATCTCCTTATCATCATATCCAATGAACACATACTTTTCAGCTTTAGGTTCCAATTTATGCCTCAACTGAGATGGCACATATGCATAAGCCAAACATCCAGATACTTTGCAATGATCTAAGGTAGGTCTCTTACCCCACCAAGCTTCATATGGTGTCATTCCCTGCAAAGCTTTACAATGTCATGGTAATCTATTAACCAAATATGTAGCTGTATTTACAGCCTCAACCCACAAATAATTTGGACAATTTTTCTCCTTCATAATTGATCTTGCAAACTCAACAAGAGTTCTATTTCTCCTTTCTGCTACACCATTTTGTTGAGGAGAGTACCTAAAAGTAACTTCCCTTTTTATACCTGCATTCCATAAGTAATCATTGAACTCATTAGAGAAATACTCTCCCCCTCCATCTGACCTTAGTCTCTTCAACTTTTGACCTATAATTCTTTCTGCATACACATGATAATGCTTGAATGTATTAAATACTTTTGACTAGTAGCATCATCAACATAAATCACATAATATCTTGAATGTCATCCACCTAGTAGCATCATCAATCAACATAAATCACATAATATCTTGAACCATTTATACTGAAATCCTTTGATGGTCCCACACATCTGTGTGTACCAATTCAAGCTTCTCTAAATACATAAATCCATACTTTTTGTATGATTGCTTATGAGCCTTACCTAATTGACATGCCTCACATCTGTATGCCATATGTTGACCTGCAACATTAGGCAATCCAAGCACTGAACCATTGTTAACCATATCCTTAATACCTCTTTCATTCAAATGTCCAAGCCCTTTGTGCCAAAGATCTAACTCAGAGATCTTATGCCCTCCATAAGTGAACAAGGCATGAGAAATATTACCTTAAATCTTCAATGTGAAGAATCTTCCTTCTTTCTTCCCTAAAAGAATTTGTTTATACCCATTGCTAGGGTCTTCCACAAAAACTCCATCTTTAGTGAACCTTACTTCATAACCTTTTTCAACAATTTGCCCTACACTTATCAGATTCTTTGGAATTGTAGGAACATACAAGACCTTACTCAGAAGAGTACTTCCATCCTTGGCCTTCAATGATCCAATTGACCTCACATTGTGCTTTGTATTATCACCTGTTTGAACTACATGATTAGTTACCTTATTTTACAAATCAGTCATCAAAGCTATGTTACCACTTAGGTGATTGCTACACCCTCAGTCAATGTAGAAGACTCTTTGGTCTTCACTTTGCCTTTCACAAGTTGCATTCATAATCAAGGTTGAATCTTCCTTCTGATCTGAAGCATAATTGTAGTAGGTATTGTTGTAGGATTGACTTTGGAATCATCTACCTGCATTTCTTCCAAAGTAACCTCTACTACCTCTACCTCTGAAATTTCCTCTTTGGTTTTTGCTACCTCTTCCTCTTGAATTAAAGTTCTGACTATATCCTCCATTATTCTGAGTATTACGCCAACAATCATGAGCTAAGTGATTTGTCTTATGACAAATCCAGCAAGCTTTGGCTCCATCTTTATTGCTTCTGCCTCTTCCTCTACCTTTGCCACCTCCTCTTCCTCTTAGGAAGTTGGCTTGGCTAGTTGTACCTTTATCTTCATTTTCTTGTTGCTTGCCTTTGCTATTCTTCTTCTTATCCTTTGAATACATTGCTTGACTTGCACTCTTATCACCATCACCTTTAACATCCTGCTCAAAAGTTAGCATGTGTCCTAGCAACTGATTTAAATCAGGAGTGAAATGATCTAGTGACAATTCAGTAGACAAAATGAATGGCTTCTCATATCCTCTCAAACATGTGAGGATTTGCCTTACCAATTTATCCTCCTCAATATCTTCATCAACTGCTCCTAATGCGTCTGCAATGTCCTTTATTCTTGTTACATAATCAGAAATGGATTGAGAAGCCTTCTTCTTGAATGTAGTAAACTCTGCCCAAAAAATGCCTTCCTTGAATTTGTAATGTTTTGGAAATGCTCCTCCAAAGCATTCCATATATCACTTGCACTTTCAAGACCTCTAATATGAGGTAGCAAGTAGTCATTTTGGAACACTAGGATCTCTTAACTGTGGTTTTTTTCTTCACCTTTGATGTAACCTATCAGGTCTTTGCTCATAAGATGAGCTTCCATCCTCATTGACCATGTTGGATAGTTTTCTCTATCCAATTTCTCTATCTGAAGAGAATCTCCCATCCTTTCTTCACCTGTGTATTAAATTCTTCAAGCTTTATGAGGAATAAGTGTACCTTTACTTCGAATGTAGTTTCCTTTGGACTTCTTGATTGTGTCAGGCCTCCTTCTCAAGCTTTCCTTCAAAGCTTTCAGCTTTTGAACCTTCAAGTGTTGATTTCTATATGACTACAGTAGTCGAGGTCCTCCTTTCTTCTATTTTAATGATTCCTGCTCTGATACCACTGAAGGAGAGTGTTAATCTCCAAAAAAACAACATATCCTTGATGTTAGACCACCTCTATATCAAGAACAACTCAAAACCTTTACCAATTTGGAGGATCAATACTCAATTATCAAAATCTTGAACTAATTGTGAAGAAAGTCATTACTTAGAAAATCTGCTGCACATAACTCACTCATTGACTAATCAAATGTGTAAAGTTTTTTATAAAAATTTGTACAAGGTGCCGCCTAATGTTTTGCACACCTTCTCTAAATTAAATTATCTCAAAAGATTCAGTAGATCTTGAGAAATGACTTAAACAGTTCATCTATGTCTGAAACTGTTCTCTTGAATAGTCGATTCAAAGACCTGCAACTTCTAACACATAGTTCTCCCAAAGTAGAACCCATTTAAGCAAATGCTTTTAGCCATAGATGGCTTACCTTCAAACTTAGATTTTGACTCCTCAATTGTGCAAAACTTTACACTGTGCACTGAGAACTGATCAATTCTTTGACCATCGCGATTGCACCTGTTTCAGAAGATAGTGAACAATTCTTCACATACAAATGTTCCTACACATAATTCTCTCAGCCTGTTTACAATTAGGTTCTCAAAATTTAACCATAGACTCATTAACTATGGAATTAGACATCTATAAATAGATTCTTGAAAAGACTGATCACAAAAGGAGAAGACAACAAAATATTATGTGCAACTTTTTCTTCTATTCAAAAAACTTTGCATATGAATGATGAGAGAGTTCTTCCTCACTTCTCATGTGTCTAATGACTATTCTAACTTCTAATTCTTGTCATCTCATCCTCTCTCATAGTTGCCCCGACTTTTTACTTGTATATATAGGCATATATGTACAAGCTCATGACTAAAACAAAGGTATAAGTGAGCTAGCTATAGTTTAATGTACATATGTATACAAGTCTTCATTTCCTAAATATGTTTTATCTTCATTCTTCAGTTGTTGATCTTTTCTTCTTCCTTTGACTTCAAGTCTATCCAAAACATCAATTTGTGGTTGACTTGCACCAACAACAATTTATTTCTACAGCATTCAACTACCTACTTGCATAAGCAATTGGTAGATCCATGTTATCTTCGCTCGTAGGTTGTGCAAGTACACACCCAATAGCATAATTGGATGCATCCACATGAACATGAAAGGGTTTGTTCCAATCTGGTGTAGTCAAGATTGGTGCTGAACATAATCACCGTTTAATGTCGTTGAAGGAGTTCTCACATTCTTCTGTCCACTCAAAGTTAGTCAAAAGGGAGTACAGAGGCTTTGCAATGATCGCATACATATGAATGCATCGGCGATAGTAGCCACAATGCCCCATGAAAGCTTGTACTTCCTTGATATTTTTTGGCCTCGATAGCTCTACAATAGCTCTCACTTTCTCCTCGTCCATGGATATGCCATTCTTTGACACTATGTGTCCTAGAATCTTGCCTTGCTTGACCATAAAAACACACTTTTTTGGATTCAAGCAGACTTGGTATTCTCTACATTTGTCAAATATAGCTCTCAATTCACGGATATGGGCTTGTCTAATGTTGGAATGATCACAGAGATCATCCACATAGACTTCGAAAGTTTTCCTCAAGAATTCTTTAACCACGTGGCACATCAACCTTTGAAAGGTGGCTGCTGCATTGGTAAGATCAAATGGCATTACTCGAAAGGCAAATATGTTCCACTCTATAGCAAAGGCGGTATTATGCTGATCATTTGGAGCTATGGCCACTTGATTGTAGCCAAAGAAGCCATCAAGGAAACTATAGACTTCCTTGCCTGCCACTCTTTCTAAGAGATGTTCAGTGATAGGAAGTGGATAACTGTCTCTAATAGTGACTGCATTAACTTTCTTCAAGTTAATGCATACACATAACTGTCCATTCTTTTTGGGCACCACTACGATGGGGGATACCCACTCGGTGTGCTCAATTTCATAAATGAATCCAGCTTCAACCAAGCGATCTATCTCTTCCTTGATTTTGGCAGCATAGTTATCGTTGTATGTGTATGGCTTCTGCTTAGAGGATTTGACATTTCAGATCATGGGAATCGTATGTGAGCATATGTCAGGGTCTACGCCTTTCAAGTCTTTGTAGCTCCATGCAAAAACATCTCTATATTCTCTTCGCAAGACTACCAACTCTTGCTCCTCATCCTTAGTTAGGTCATGTACTATGTAGGTGCATCTTTCTTCTCCTTCTTCTATGGTTACAACAATTTTCTTGGTGGTTTCTTTGTTGTCATAGGCCTCTCCCACTTGTGCATCATGTTTAGGCATTCTTATAATGATTCTCCTATCTTTTATCTCGTACTTCTTAAAGTCTTCTGGGACCTCAAACAAGGATTCTTCCTCTTCTAGTGTGATTTCTTTCTTCTTCCTCTTCTTGCCTTCATTCCTAGGGGTTACTTGTGTGGCTAATCTCACATCATTTGTAAGTTCTTCATGTCTCTGAGGGTGAGCTTCTACTTCGTAAAAATATTCCTCATCTGATGCAAAAGGTGGGTCTAGAATGATTGACTCTAGATCGGAGTCGCTTGCATCCTCGAATGCATCAGTGCTAGGTTCACATTCTTCAATAATCGAATCGCACATGATTGGCTCTATTGTGAAGATTGAAATGTCATAGCCATCCTCATCATAGTGGCGTGTCCATTTTTCTTCATTGATGGCTACATCCATTGTTGCTAAAATTTTTGCCCGGTCGTGAGGTTCAAATTCTTCGTCAGGAAATACTACAGGTGCATAGGCTTGGTTTTGAATTGATCTATGAGTTTCCTTTGCACCTACCTCTCTAGCTTTTTATCTCTTCTCTTCTTCTACGGCTACTTTGCACATCCATAAGTGGGTGTCTTCATGCATCCATGAGGATCCTGATCCTATGGAATGCACTGACTTTGTATCATCTTTAGCTCTATGGATGGGGTTCAATTGAATAGGGGGTACGTCTCTATGAGAGTAATCCTTGAGATTGACTTTGTTTGTAACACCTAAGTGTTGCAAATACAAAGAATTGGTTCCCCAATCTTGTACCACTTGCAACCGCCACATAAATGGTCTCCCCAAAATATTCTCACAGGCCTGATTCTTGCTAAAGTCACATATGGCAAAAGTATGCTCGAACTCGACACCAGATGTAGTGAGAGTTATTCCTTCTAGCAGTCCTAAGGGTCTCTCAAGGTGACCATCCGCCATCTGCAATTTCATTCTCATTGGCCTGAGTGCTGGCTTGCCCCATTTCTCCCGTAAGGAAGTGGTAGCAATTGCAACTCTTGCACCTGAGTCCAAAATTGCCTTGGTGGTGTAACCTTGATGGGTAATTAGAAGATAGGTGTTTCCTTCTTCTCCTTTGCTCATGTCTCCTATCTTATCCAAGGGTATTTCTGGCACCGTTCTATGAGAACCTACCTAGGAATGAGATTTTGCTACTTATGGCCCTTGATTGGCTACATGTTTCCACAGTTCTAGCCTAACCTTGAGTAGCTCTTCTAAGGTGAGATTGCACTACCCTTTAGTGTTCTTTACTACCTCTGTATTCCTAGGTATGATTGAGTCTTGAATCCTTACCATGATCGTGGGTGCTCTCATACACGTGGACTTACCTTCCCATGGACCTGTGAAATGGGGTAGTTCTTGTAAGGACTTAGACTCAAAGTCTAATCTCTCCTGAGATTGGGCACTCTCCTGCTCTCCATAAATGGAAGGAATGTCTTGTGGGAATTGATCATGCGCATCATCCACAAGTTCAATGGGAGGAGGAACTTCACTTTCTTTAGCCCATTTCTCTTCTTGAATCTCTCGCAAGAATCGTGGTGAATACCGATTCATAGAAGAAGATGCATCTGGTTTTGTGGAGTTAGGCTCATAAGCTTCCTGGGAAGGAAGGCTTATCCTTTCACTTGCCTTGTCCTTACTTTGAGAGGTGGAGTCCTTTTCAGATTTTGCAATTAGCCTCTCCAATCTTTCTAGCAGTCCATCAAAGTGCAACTATGTCTTACCAGGACTAGAGAAGTTAAAGAGGCGATTATCTTCAAACATGGTTTGAGCCAATTCCACCATCTTAGCACAAATTTTAGTTCCTTCAAGCTCTAGTTCAGCTCTAGGATAACATTTTTCATGATCCGTTACGTTTGGCCCTTCTTGTATTCTAGCCTGATATGCCTTAAGCATCATGTCTATGTCCTCGGGAGTGAGATCTGCTAAGACTGATCCTACTTTAGGGGGTGGTGGGATTGTGTGAGGTGGGTTGGAAGGTGGTGGATTGGAGGGAGATGGGAATGGTGGGTGTGGAGTAGTGTGAGAGTGAGTTTGAGATGTTAGTTCAATTATCTTGGCTTTGGTTTCTCTCAAGCTTTCCTCAAGTTCGCTCATCTTCTTTGCCCATTGCCTTTTCATTCTCTCTCAACTATCCTTCCAAGCTCTAGTCCTCTTCTTGGTTATGCTCTCAATTTCACTAACCTCGGAACTTGTTTCTTGGCCTAAACCTTGGTCTTGCTGCAAAGCTTGAGCTCTAGTGACCATTTGCACTGGTGCAATAGATGTTACACTTCCTGTAGAGTCTACTACTAACCCAATAACGTTGATAGGAGTGATTTTTGGCATATTGTTGGGGTTCTTAGGACAATCTCGCAAGAGATGCTCTTTCCCACAATCGGGACAAAAACCCTGAATTGTTACAGATTGGGATTGTGTAGGTGCAAGCATAGGGCAATCACGAATGAGGTGATCTCCCTGACATCGATAGAATGGTCCTCTAGGAAAAGGGTGTCTTATCTGCCTAGGTTGGGGTCTAGAGTTGGGGTTTGCGTACATGACATTTGCATACTCTAGCTCCCAACTAGGTTCACTTGGGTAATAATGACTCATTATGCTCAGGTGACTACATGTGGTAAGCATGTGGGCTATCAATGTGAGTAAAGTCAAAACCATGATCACTTGGGTCACTCTCTAAAAGCAATGGTGTTACTGGCACTAAGGCTCTATTCAGATTTTCTTCTGCAGCTGCGTACTTCACTGGAATCACATTGGCTGGAGTTGGAGGTTGTTGAGCTAACATAGGTTGAGGCCTTTGTTGGGTTTGGTAGGGTTGCGGATAGGGTTGTTGTGGTCTAGCATACTGTTGTGAGTATTGATTCTGATATCTCCCTTGTTGTGGATAGGGTTGTGGAAAATTTTGTCTCACAATTTGCTTGTTATAAGGGCAGTCTTGTGTAGTGTGGTTGGTGTATCTTCGCTCAATGGTGTAGTATTGGCTGCTAGGGTTCACCTAGGGTTGAGACATAATGGGACATACACCCGCCATATGGTCACCTCCACAAGTATAGCATCTTTTCACTCGGGCAAACCTTCGTATTTTTTTGCTTGAGACTCCTAACTTCTAAGCTACTTTCTTAGCAAGTTCCTCAATAGATGTGGATGGATTTGAATTGAGGCTAGTAGAGCTATCTGAATCTCTGTAGATTTTTGAAAGCTCTAATTGCTCCCCTAGGTTATCCTCAATGTCTATGCACATGCGTATACACTCTTCTATGGTCCTAGGATCCTTCAAGTACACATATGATCTCAATTTGGTACTTAGCAGTCCGTCCAAGAATAAAGCCACTTGTTTGGCTGGTGTGGGTAACTCAGGAACAAGGCATCTCTCCAGGTATTGCCTAAATCTTCTTCCTACAAGTCTAACTATTTCTTGAGGTGTCTGCTTGAAGCTATGTATCAATGAGGAGGTGTTGTGTCTTATGCCACTCTTAGAAAATTCTGTGATGAAAGCCTCTAGAAGTTGGTCTATGTTCCTGAACTGGCCTTGGTGAAGTAGTTCAAACCATGTAAGGGCTGTGTTCTTGAGAGTTAATCCAAAGGCACTGTACTGTGTGAACAGGTCATCAACTTGCTCGGCTCTTAAGACTTGCCTAAATTCTGCCACATGATTGTACGGGTCCCCTGTGCCATCGAAGCAATTCTTCATGGACTTAACTAGTTGTGTAGGCCTCAAGGTCCTTGTGTGCTCTCTAGGCCTTGGTAGAGGGAATTCATCTACATTTCTTTGATTCCTTGGGACTCTAGGTCTTTCAGTTTTCATTCTATCCGTCTTTGTTCTTGTCCTTTCTCTTCCCACTGGGTTAGCAAAGCTCACTTCTGGCCTATCCCTACTCCTGTCCCTTTGAGCTCCATGAACGTGGGATGTTCCAGCTCCTTGGTGACCATAAGAGATATTAGATCTTGTTTGGGGGAAAAAAATTCACCCTTCCAAGTGTAGGCATGCCTACCATGCTCTGTGACCACAAAGATCCTCTCTAAAGTTTTGTCTAAATAGGTCACTTTGCCTGGGCTATTAGGAACTTTAAACTCATAGATTCTGAGCATTCCTGCTTCATTAGACTGGTCAGTCTTATACCTCCAAAAGCCCTCATCAGTATCTCGGTTTAAGAGTAAATCTGTTCTCTTATTGTCTTGGGGAACCCACTCTAGAGTGATGATTCTAGTCAAGACTGATTTGCCTCGGGGAGTTCAAGGGTCTCTTCCTAAGTTCCCTTGCTCTATCATCAATGTCACCTATGTCTATCTTTGGAATCACATTACCAAATTCATCTGTTCTATCTGGTTGGTTGGTGACTACGTACATTGTTCCTTCCTTATTTAGGTATGCACCATTCTCGAATTTGAACATTGGATGTTCTAGTGCAAGGGGTTGATCTGGGTTTTTAATTTGAACAACAAACCTTCTAAGAATGTCCTCATAGGTGCACCTAATTAGTTGGTCATGATGTATTCAAGTTGAGTTTTGTATGGGCCTTCAGGTTTCTCTAAGTAAGCCACACCTGAACTTCCTATGGGTCTCTCCATACCATAAGACATCTTTGATTCGCTAGTTTCAGAGCTAGGGTAGTTCGGATAAGCACTCAACTGCTGGGCCCAAGACCTAGCAGTGTGATTGACACTAGCCTCTGAAGACCTAAGGCTTTGTCTATCTCTCCCTAGATGCCATCTTGATCTAAGGTTCATATGCCTGATTGAATAACCCCAATTTACCCCAAGTACAACTTTGTTTCATATCAATTTGTATCAGTCACTTGGTTCTTTTTTAGTTGGTTATTGTGTTTATGCTCTTGTCTAATATCACATCGTCAGGAATACTTGAGTAAGTTGCCACACTTTTAGTTGCTCACACCATGTTACATTCTTTTCTTTAAGGTTATCGATCACAGAGAGATTAAATTTCTGCTTGAACTTGAAAATTTAAGAGTCTTCAACTTGACAGATGCCTATCGTCACCCTAACTTACTTCTAACATGACTCGCACTTAGCCTAAGCTAGGAATTGATGAAGGGAGTTGAGAATGATCCAACCTCACTTGCTTATCCCTTGCTCTTTGGTGCTCAAGAACCCTGTTCTCAAGCTTGCAATATGCTAGTGCTTTGGATGCCCTTCGATGCTCTCAATGGACTTGTAAAAGTTCCAAAGTTAGCTCAAGACTTAAATCCAGATGTCATAACAAACTATTTTCATTCATGTACTTCAGAGACCAAATTGCCCTTAGCCCCGGTGGTGAAGATGATGATGAGTGGATATGGTGTTTAGAAGCGAAGAGGAAGGAAAAGACAAGTAAATCAAGTAAAAGATAATGCTTACCTACTTTTCCAACGTCTCTAGTCTACGTCTTAACATCACACGCTCGTCCTCAAAGCTTGATCCTCGGCAACGATGCCAAAATTTGGTGTAGCTCAGTGATGTGTAGCACCTCCTTTAATGTCAATCTAGGAAGACATGAGGATGGTATGAAGACCTCGAGCAAGTGATGTGCACAAGTGGTGATGGAGAAGCACACAAGCATGCACACACACACACGCACACACGTAAGAACAAAGGGTGAGATAATGGAACCTTTGATTAAGATCAAAACACAATTACATGTGCTCTTCTTTAGTTCAAACTACAATTTGTTCTCCCAAAAATGAGCTCTCTAGCTCCTTTTATAGTTTTTGACTAGCTAGTGGCCTTGTCCAGACCTAGTGTCTGGCCTAGTTAGAAATTAGGTTCCTAGGCTATTTTGGAGGCTCAAACGAGCTCTAAAAATTATGAAAATTGGTACATAAATACTTCTAATACTCCTCAAGCTCGGGGACTCCTCGAGTTGAACAAAATGGAGTCAAATCTACCAAAAACGGCATTTACAATGTTCATGTAGTGATGAAAATCACTGTTAAAAGGAGATTAGGTCATAAAAATTTGAATGGCCTATTTGCCGGATCTTCTTTGACTACTTTGCCTGCTTGGCCCATCTCTTTGCTCTGATTCCTTATGTTGGCTCCCTTGTCTTGAAATGCCCTAGCTGCTACCAACACCTGCTAATAGAGAACAACATCAAATGCTTCTCCAGCATCATGAAGACTCAACCATAAACCTATTTCCATAGGAATGGGAATAGTTTTGCAACCTTCAAGGCCAAAAGACTACAATAATGTGTCAATAAATTTTTTTTGACACAGAGCTATTCCACCATCAACTTGCATAAATTGAATGCCCAAATAATGATGCATACACCTCAAATCTTACATCTCAAATGAGGCATGGAAAACAGCCTTAAAATCAGCAATATGCTTCTCATTAGGACCAATGAGCAACATGTCATCAACATAGATAGCAATGATCAGAAGCACATCATTTTCATGCTTAACATATAAGGTGCTCTTAGTTGGAGCATTCTCAAAACCATATGCAATCAAGTAAGCACGTATCTTTTCATACCAAGCACGTGGTACTTGCTTCAAACCATTTTCAACCTACACATTTTTTTTCATGCCCTTTCTGCACAAAACCAAGGGGATGGAAAACATACACTTCTTCATGTAACTCACCATTCAAAAATGTAGTTTCAATGTCCAACTAATGTACATCCAACCATAACGGGCTACAAGTGCACATATGCTATGAACGGTAATCATTCGGCATGTGGGTGTAAAGGTTTCATCAAAATCAATGCCTCTTTCTTGAGCATAACCTTTTGCAACAAGTCTAGCCTTATATCTGCCAATTATTCCATCACACTTATGTTTTAGATTGTATACCCATCTAGTGCCAATGGCCTTTTTGCCTAGAGGCAAATCACATAAAGACCAAGTACCATTCTTCATAATAGCATCATATTCTGATTGCATGGAAGCCATCCAATTTTTGAATTTTGTGCTTCATCAAAAGAAACAAGCCCATTCTCATCACAAAGACTAGAGGTAGCCATAGCATAGCAATCTGATGCAAAATAAGCACTATGAGAGCCTAAATGAGTACGATATGATAGACATGCATCTTATTTGCTATCTTGCAATGTTTGCACCAGCCATTTAAGCATAGTTTTTGCCTCATCTATATCAACCCTCTCATCAACAAGTGCATCATGTAAATCTACGTAAGAAATGGAATGATCTGCATCATCATGTGAAACCTATAAAGGTTGAGAAATTTCCTCATTTGGGCTAGCACTTGACTATCCACCTCTAAAAAGAGGTAGCAAAGTGTCATACATGTCTTTGGAGTTAACTCATGTCTCCTAGTACATGAAAGTAATGGTTGAATTTCATCTTGCACAAGAAAACACCATGGGTAACCAAAATGCGTTTAGGCTATGGATGATACAAATGATATTCTTTGCTTTCAAAACTGTACCCAACAAAAATACATTTTACTTCTTTATCATCCAATTTTCTACGTTGTTCTTCAATCACTAATGCATATGCTAGATAACCAAAGACACACAAATGAGCAACAAATGGATTGGGACCATGCCAAGCCTCATACGGAGTGATAGACTGCAATGCTTTGGTGGACACCTATTAAGTACATATGGAACACAGATAACAACCTTAAGCTAGAAACTATGTGGTAAAGCCTGACTTTTGACCATACACCTCACCATCTCCATGAGAGATATGTTCTTTCTTTCAGCAACACCATTTTGTTGAGGTGTACATGACACTATACGTTGATGTTTTATCCCACGCTCAACCAAAAATGCATTAAAACTAGAAGAAGTGTATTTTCCCCCTCGTTTAGAATGGAGGGTGCCCATTTTACATGACATACTTTCAAACCAGAACCAACAACTGCTCGAAGCACATGAAGACTTCAGAATTTGCTTTCAATGGATACACCCATGCATGCCTGGAAAAATCATCAATAAAATTCATGAAGTAAAGATAGTTCCCCAAAAGAAGCTGTTTGCATAGGACCACAGACATCACTGTGAACAAGGTGCAAAGTATCTCATACCGAACCATCTTTTGGGAAGGAGGAACGTTGCATTTTTCCCAAAATAGAGCCTTCACAGACATGTTTACCAGGTGCCTCAAGTTTGGGTAGAGAGGACACCATTTCAAATTTTTGTAGGCATAGCAAGCTAACAAAATTTAGATGACCAAAGCATGCATGCCAAAGCTTTATATCTAAGATAGCCTAAGAATCTTGAACTGCACATGTTGAATCATTCATGGATTTTGCATAGTCTATGAGCTTATACAACACATGACATTAAATTCCAGAAGCAATAATAACATCGCCATTTGACTGATCATGAACTATACATCTTTCATCAACATATTTGACAACCAAGATCATCTTGGCTAATGTTGAAAGTGACAACAATTTTTACTTGATCCTTGGCACAAACAAAGCATCTGACAATGTGAAAGAACTACCATTAGCAGTAGTCAGAATGAGCTTACCAAATCCCATGATAGGATAAGAGGAGTTGTTGCACATATGATAGTATTCCCTATAGGAGCAGGCTCAAGTGAACTGAAGAAACTACGCTACGAGGTAATATGTTTGGTTGCTCCACTATCAAAATACCAAACATCTGAGTCTATTACAAACATACATTGCTCATGAGAAGATGATTCATAACTGTAAATAGTAGTAAACACCCATTCTTCATTTTGCACAAGATTTATAGACTCTATTTTAGTTGTAGAGGCTTCTACAATGACCATTCCAAACTCTTTTTTCTTTGCCTCTTTTGCAGCTAGTTTTTGACAATACTTTATGAAATGATCATTTCCTTTATAATATTTGAAAAAAATTGCTTTTATGATTTCTTCTTGTCTTTGTCTTCCTTTTTTGACTGTGCATAATTAATAGATTTGTGCTTACTAGTAGATGAGATCCATTTACCTTCACCCTTCTAATTAGCTAAAAAAGCTTGATCTGATACATGCATGATGGACCTATTCAGCCTTGATTGATCCTCTTGTAACAAAATAGAGACTAAATCCTCAAATGTTAAGGCATTTGGATTTCCTTTCATCATCAACCAAAGAGTAGAAGAAAAACTCTGATATGAATATGGAAGACCATTCATAATAGTTTGCACAAGTGAATTGTCTTGCAAGACTTCATCAACAAAAATCAACTGCTCTTTCAAATCTTTGATCTTTGTCAAAAAATTATCCGTAGAATCTCCTTCATTCATATGCTCTCTCTCCAACTATTTTTAGGGGTAAGCAATAGAAGCCTCATTTCTTGCCTAGTACAAAGTGGGTAAGTGTATCCCAAGCATCCTTTGCTATTTTGGAAGAGCAAATATGAGGGATAATGGCATGTTGGATAGACAAGGCTATCAATGAATGTGTGTGAGAATCTCTGCCATCCCAACAAAGTTGCTCTGTAGTAGGTGCACCAAGAATTGCAACACAAACAAGAACTTCAAGATCATCATCTTCAATGCCATCTACATCACCTTCAATAATTGTATGTGTAGATGTCCACTCTCTTTTTCTTTTTAGACTGATCCAAATCATATTTTGAAGTTTGATGAGCTCCAAAGGAAAATTTTTCAACACCTTGCACAATATTCCATAGTCCCTTTGCAACTAATACATGACACATCATATATGCCCATGATGGGTAATTAGTACCATCCAACCTGTCCTCAATAGCCAATATAAGAAATACATCATTGAGAGACTAGAATACTGATGGAGAAAAGTGACTCTATCTCAAAAAGTTGAACATAACTACTAGAGTTTTGCTAAACTTGTAGTAGACTTTGAGTTGCTTGCACTAACAAATTGAAACTTGTATGTATATTTGGCACAAACGGATGAAATTGCCTACACATGCATTCAGAGGCCGAAATGAGATCATATCAACATTTTGACAATGCACAACAAAGTTGTTTTGAACTGCTAATTGCCTTGAGTATACTCATCAATTTTCATGTGATTTTGAGATTGTGACTGGAGGGGTGTCGATAACACCCTAGATGAAGAGGCAACCTACTTTGATACCAATTGTTGGAGTTTAAGGTCTATGGAAGCATGCAAACAACAGAAGGAAGAAGAAGAAGAAGCTTCAAGCACAACACACAATAGTGAATGTATTACCCAGTGAATGTACAAAGATAAGTAACCCATTCGGGTTCTAAGCATATATACAAATCAGGGGGGAAAACATCCTAAAGAGGGAAAAAAGTGCCTCGGAGGTCCTAAGTGTGTTTATACACATCACTACCAAAATATATCAACAATAGTGTGAAAGAAGGTGTTTCCATCATAAGTCTAGTGGGTGATCTAAACATCCTTAAATTATCAATCCACGTACCTTACTAGGTTCAAAGGCATGGAAACCAATATGGAAAGCTTTGAGAAATGAAAGAATAGAAGACGAGTCAAAATTGAAACCATTGCAAACATTTTGGAAGCAATGTCTCCTTGTGCATGAGAGATACCCCCCTTGTCACATATGAAAACATGTAAAATTCATTCTATAGGATAATGCACATATATCTACAAAATAAACAATAGAAAGGGATAAATCAAGCTTTAAAACATCGACAAAATCAACCTTACCTCACATAAGAGCTCATCACACGTGTTCTAGAGCCACCAATGCTTGGAAAAAGCCCCTCAAGGCTTGCATACCCCTTTGGACCCTCCTCCCCCACCATATCCATCCCCATGGAACAAGAAGAAGAGAAAAAATGGAGGAGAAGAGCGATTGAGGAAATTTCCAAGAGTTCTCTTTTTTCAATTGGCAAAAAACTCTAAAAAATTGAGCTCTTTATACAAAAATGAGTGGCCTTGTCCACACTCAAAAGTAACCACTCTAGTTAAATATAGTCATACACTATTTGCAAAGATATTCTAACCAATTATTGAGCTAGGTAACCTATGATATGTGAGGTGTTTATATTAATGAGTCTTCATAGACTCTTGGGAATTACAAAATTTAATTATATCTGTAAGAATTGAGGTTTCTAAATAAGTGGGAATATTACAAAGAAAGTATGGGGGCAATCTTTTTAATGTGAGTTGGTTGCATAAGGTCACTACATCTTGCACCTTGTATGCTGTTGCATCTTTAATTAGTCATTGAACTACAACAACATTTTAGTTAATGAGAATACTTTAACAAAACATTATGGTGCTAAAGGATATGATCTTAATGTAATGTTCATGTTATTGGTTCTTGATGAGGTTGATGAAGCATAACCATTATATGGTTCAAGATGAGAATTTGAATGATGATGACTTAGTTTCCACTCATATGGAATGAAGAAAGTATTACCTCAATAGAGAGAAAGGGAGTTGACTTTGATCATCCCAAGCATTTCAAGAAATACAAGGCCAAAAGGCCAAAAGTAGTATATTTGAGACCTACATAGGAAGCCAAGATAGGAGAGTCTTATGAAAAACCAAGAAATGAAGAAGAAGTTGGTTGTCATGGTAGAAGATGGAGAAGAAAAGTGCATGTATATTGGGAGTGATGTATCCAAAATAACAAAGGCTCAATTCAAAGATTTATTCCAATAGTATAGATATGTTTTTGCTTAGTCTTATAGAGATTTAAAGCATGTTGATCCTCATATTTGTGCCCATATGATACCTATGGCACCTTATGAAAATCCCTCCAAACAAATGCCTTACACTTACAATGATGCATATTCGGCCAAGAAAAAAGAGATCAACAAACTCTTAGAGAAAAGTTTCATTTATGATATTGGTCACATTGAATGGGTGTCCCTCATAGTTTTTGTTCCTAATGAAAATCTCAAGCTAAAAGTTTGCATCAATCTGAGGAAGATTGATGCCAAAACAATATAGATCATCTACTACCGCACATTAGAGGTCTGGAGAAAGCGGAAGCATATGGAGTGCATTGGAAGATCATTTCCAAAATACGACGAAAGCTAGGAAGGCTAGCTTATGGTCAGAGTTCACAACGTTCAAGAAAAAGCAAAGCCAAAGCATTAGTGATTATGTCACTAAGATGAAAGACTTGGCGGATAGTCTTGGATCTATTGATGAAGATATCGAAGATCACAGGTTGATAGCACAAGTGCTTACAGGACTGAGAGGAGATGAAAGGTGGAAACCTTTCGTACTCTCAACTGAACTTTCCTTAAATCATTTTGTACCAGATTTAAATCAGTTGCTTGGACTAATGCTAACGTTTGAGCAAGATTTGAAGACAGACGGAGATAAAGGACATAGTTCAGCTATGTATGCAAAGAATAAGAAGAAAGGTGATAAAGGTAAAGAAAAAGATGAAGAAGAGATGTCTACTCAAGCAAATTTTGCAAGAGGAAGAGGTAATGCCAGAAGTAAAAGTAGAGGTAAAGGAAGAGGTAATCAGACTAACAACAAGAAGACTTGTTGGATCTGTGGATTAAGCAATCATTTGGCTCATGATTGCTGGCATAATTCTCAAGGGTCAAGTCAGAATCAAAACAATAACAGTAGAGGCAGAAGCGGAAGATATCAAAGAGCTAGACAAAGCCAAAGAGGCAGATATGGTAGAGGTCGAGCAAGAAGTTGGGGACATAATCAGTCTCACAACACTACCTACTACAACTATGCGAATGATACACAGAATGACAGCCATACAACATTGATGATGAACTTGATAAGTGTGATAGAAAACGAAGACCTCAAGGTATTCTATATTGACTCTAGTTGTTCAAATCATTTGTCAAGAAATATAGAATTGTTATCAGAACTTGAAGGAGGTATTTCAAATCATACAGTACAGACAAGTGATAGCACAAAACATAATGTAAGGTCAATTGGAAAAGTAAAGTGTAAGAATGGAGCTGACCTACTAACAAATGTTTTGTATGTTCCAACAATCTCGAAGAATCTGATCAGCATGGGTCACATAGTAGAAAAAGGTTTTCAAGTCAGGTTTACAAATGAAGGAGTATTTGTTGAAGATCCAGAGAATGGATACAATCAGATTGTCCATGGTAAAAAGGAAGGTAGACTTTTTACTCTTAAAGTACAAGGGAATGTTGGTCAAGCCTTGATCACACATGGTGATGAGGTATTCACAGAGTTAGACCTCTGGCATAAGAGTTTAGGACATTTTAATGAAACAAGAATCAAAACTATGGTGGAGAAACAATCTGTGAGAGGATTACCAAATATGAAGAATCAACATATGATTCACAAGTGTGAAGCTTGTCAGATGGGAAAAGCACACAAGTTACCATTTCAGAAGAAAGGGTACAAACACGATGATGTGTTAGAACTCATACATACAGATGTATGGGGACCAACAAAAGAAGGATCTATCAGCGGCTCAAGGTATTACGTTCTTTTTATTGATGATGCAACAAGATGGATAACTCTTTATGTTTTGAAAGAGAAGTCATAAGTATTTGAAGCTTTCAGGCATTTTCATGTATATGCTGAAAGACTTACAAAACAGAAACTCAAAAGACTAAGGTCTGATGGAGGAGGAGAATATTTTTCTCGAGAGTTCAATGATTATTTGTGGAATGCAGGTATCAAAAGAGAAATAACTTGCAGGTATACACTGCAACAAAATGGAGTAGCAGAAAGAAGAAATCGAACTCTAGTTGAGTTTGCAAGAGCAATGCTAAAGGAGAAGAATTGTCCAAATTATCTTTGGGCTGAGGCTGTAAATACAGCTACATATCTGGTAAATAGATTACCATGTACAACTTTAAATGGGATGACCCCTTATGAAGCTTGGTGGGGTAAGAAACCAACACTTGATCATTGTAAAGTGTTTGGATCAGTTGCTTATGCTTATGTACCATCAGAGCTAAGACATAAGCTTGAACCAAAAGCTGAAAAATATGTGTTCATCAGATATGATGAAAAATAAATGGGTTATAGGTTATGGAGTCCTCTAACCAAACAATTTATTGTTTCCAGAGATGTGACATTTGATGAAGGAAAGAGCTGGTATACAGATAAAGAGCATAGTGTTGAAACACTTGAAGAAGAGATAATAAGGAAAGAAAAAGGAAAATCACATATGCAGGTGAATGGAGATGAAGATCATATGCAGGCAAGTACGTCCAGGATTAGATCAGGTATGAGAAACAAAGATGAACCAAGATTTGATGAAGATGTGTATTCAGATACACATGAAGAATATGATCTAAGAAGGTCAAACAGAGTAAGGAAACAACCAACAAGGTATTCCTATGACACTTCTTATTTGACTAAGAAAAACTATGCTTACTTAGTAAAGGAAGATGAAGAACCTCAGAATTTCGGTAAAGCAAAAGGTAAGAAACAATGGGAAGAAGCAATGAAGGAGGAGTTCAATGCTCTTGAAGATAACAAGACTTGGGAACTTGTTCCAAAACCAAATGGTAAGAAAGTGATTGGAAATAAATGGGTTTACAAAGTTAAGAAACTTGCAGGGTGGCAAAGATGTCAACCATAAGGACATTGATTGCTATAGCAGCATCAAAAGGATGGAAGCTAAGTCAGCTGGATATAAAAAATGCATTTCTGAATGGATATATATCAGATGAGGTTTACATGGAACAACCTGAAGGGTTTGTAAGTTCCAGTTACCCAGATCATGTTTGCAGATTAAGAAGAGATCTCTATGGATTGAAGCAAGCTCCGAGAGCTTGGAATTACAGACTTGTGAAGTATCTCAATGACCTTGGATACCAAAGCTCAAAGGTTGCAAGTCTACTCGTTAAGAGAACAGATGAAGGTATGATCTACATTTGTATTTATGTAGATGACATAATAATCAAAGGAACCTCAGATGAAGGAATCACGGAGGTAAAAAGATTGCTTGAAAAAGAGTTCAAGATCAGTGATCTAGGAAAGTTATCATACTTTCTTGGAATGGAAGTTACATATACAGACCATGGCATATATGTTTCGCAAGAAAGGTATCTCCTAAACTTACTGAAGAAGTTTAATATGGAGAATTGCAGAGGAGCTTCAACACCGCTTGAAGTAAATCATAAACTCAGCAAATATGGTTGTGCAGAGTTTAAAGATATGAGGAAGTATCAGTCGTTAGTGGGAAGCTTAATTTATGCTACACTAACAAGACCTGGTCTTAGTTATGCAGTGGGAGTTCTTTCACAGTTCATGCATTGTCCGAAGGTTCAACATTGGGTTGCAGGACAAAGAGTTCTTAGATATATCAAAAGAACTATAAAAGAAGGATTATATTATCCTTTTACGTCAGATAT
>CM035412.1:51122956-51247956 GCA_020310875.1 Ceratopteris richardii | reverse complement strand
ATCCCCCTCAAGTGCATATAGTGGGGATTCACGCTTTATTTATCAATCTGAGGAGTATCAAAACCTAGCCGAGTGTATGAAGACATGCATTCAAATGATGGTCAATGCAAATAAGCTTCCCAAAGAGTGCAAACAAGATCAAACCTATTCCAAACAAGCTTCAACTGTCAGTCATGGTGTCACGATACTTGGAGTAGCAGCCAATAGTAAATTGAGCTTTTCTCTCTCCGAACTCCAAATATAGCAAATAGCATATGCGTTTCGAAGCTCTCGAGAAGATGCATCCAATCATGGTATTTTCACTCAATTCTGACGCTTCTGCCTCAAGTTATGAGCAAAATACTAAGTCGCAGGAATGACCTTCCTACACTCCAGCACTTCCTACACTTCACACACACCTTAACAACAGCAAACAAACACTTTCGTGGATTGACAACACTTCGTAACACTCTTTTCAAGCAACACACAAGCATACAAGCTCACAAAGAAGATGATACAGAGAGGAGAAAACACAAATTCGAAATTATGTGCTCTTGATTCTCACCATGGCAAAAAAGTCTTTACAAAGAGTCAAAAATTGACTTATATACATGTGCCTTAAAAATGGTCCTTTCACACAAGAGATCGGCACTTTATTCACTAAAAAGTTAATTTCCTACTAATTTACATGGGTAAGCTACTAATATCCATGGGTATGCATCTAGAGGACTCCTGTAGTGCATTTACAAAGAAAATATGTTACAAAATGGTTATGATACAAAAATAGAGTGTCCAAATCAAAAAAAATTTGGGGCCCTTCTTTTTCTCAGTCTTGTGCTCTTCTTATCTCTGCAACACTCTCCCCTCTTTGTCTCTGTCGTCCCGTGACAGGCTTTACTTCTTGTCTGTCCCTTGTGTTTCGCATGCACCTCTTGGTTAGTTTTGCCTTTTTGTCAGACTGGCATTACATTTTAATGGCCCTGTTCTTGATTCTTCTTTTACATCCTCTAGTCCTCATGCATTCGTTTTGCCTGTTCGTTTCTTTTCATCGCCCGCAACCCGTGGAGATGGACTACCTGATATTTGTAGTCTCGCTCGCCAATAACCTCTTTAATTCTGGGTTGATGTGTTGAGTCAGGCTGCCACACACGCCACCAGTGGAAGGTGTGAAGGTGTAGTTCTTCAACCTTCGATCTGGACCTTCCAAAGATCAAGAGGTTGAAGCACCTTCTTGGGATTCTGGAACCGTCGGATATCTTCTTGCACTTCTTCATGGATACTTCCTGGCCTTGGTTCCTCCTTCCCACCTACGTGCTTTTCCTTGACGTGTGCCCCTGCGGGGCTCTGTGCAGAGATGGGTGTTGCGCCCCTACGGGGCTTCTTGCTGAGATATATTTTCAAATATGATCTTTTAGTGAAGCTTCTTTCTTTGTCTTCTTCTTTTCTTCTTTTTGCTTGACTCTCCCTCAACACTCTCCCCCTCTTTTTCTCTGTCTTCCTTGTTAGGCTTTGGAAGTCGACGGGAGTATGTTCTGTACACTCTTTGCTCTGTTTCATTTACCAGATTAGCTTCACATATCATGAGTTGCTTTCACTGTTCTGCTTGCACACCGTCATGTGGTGGCTGTCTGTTGTCAGCAAAGAAGCTTAGCTCATATGCCACTAATCTGGCATTCAAGTTGGAGGACATCTTTAAAAATATCTCGGAATCAATTTCAAAAAACCCTGTGAAAAAGGCTTCCTCGAATGTTTGCATATATGTACTTGGTAAAAACATAAGCCTAGAATAATATGCCATTATTGTGGGTCGGCTAGGCATAACAGACAAATAAAAATGAGGATATCGATGCCCTGATTAATACCAATGAAATTTAAAAATGTATAAGCCGCGTGCTTGAACACCTTCAAAACTGTAAGTATCATACTTAGGATTTTATTTGTCATCTTGATGGTTAAATCAGGGCCTGTTGCGTAACAGTGTAGCCAAAATTCGATGGTTTTTACCATCTAATCCTCCGTTGGTAGATAATTATGAGGTGGGCTTGGAAGTAGCGGATAATTCAGCCACTATTTATTGATCACACCATTCTTCTGCATGTCCAAAAATTCTCTTGCTTCTTTGCGATGGGGTGTTGGGCAAAATGAAGGGTTTACCTGTAATAAATACGGTGCTGCTTGCTAGTGCACCCGCAAAGTAGGATTTTTCTCCAAAAATTTTCTTCTCCAAACAGGTTGTGCAGCTTCAAATTCTTCTTGAGTATAATTGAATGTGTCATCTTTGAAGTGCAACTGCTCGTGTGGACTTCTCTGTGTGATCTTCTTTATGTATTGTTTTGTTTTCTCTTTCAATAACCCGTACGAAATGTTGAAAGGCTTCATTATGGTATCCAAGTCTTTGCCCTTTATCTTTGCTTCCTTCATTATTTTGATCACTTCATTTTCAAAATTCTCTGTCAACCGGGACACCAATAGTGCCCGTTCCTTCTGACCTATTTATGTAGTATATGGCATTGGATGATCATCACATGGTTCCGCCATCTGCTCTTTAATTGGAGAATTATAGATCTGGGGAGATAGAGGACGTACCTCTACCTCGTCAGTAGGATTCTCTTGTCTTGGCTCTACTGGTGTCCCGATGGATACTTTCTCTTCTGCTTTGGTTTCTAATTGTGCAAGGCGTGTAGTCTTTTCTTTAACTTCTTGCATAGCTGCCCTGATTGCCTCTTTGGCTGCAAGTAGCTCATTACCGATCTCTGCTACTTGGTCTACATTTTCGCTGTAACTCTTTACAAGTTTGGCATTCACATTTTGGAGTTGTGTTTTAAGTTCATTTGTTTCATTGATATACTTTCTTTCCCATTCTTCTATTCGGGCTTGCTCTTGTTTCAGCAGACCTGCATATTTCTCAATCTGATCTCTTAATTCCTTTTGATCAGTACCTGAAGGCTCTTGTTTTTCTATGGGTTGGTCATACAGTCATGCCTTCATCAATTCTTTATTTCTGCTACGTAAGTTATCATTTTCTTCCATATATACCTTAAGTTGTGTTTCAAGGAGATTGCTTCTAGCTTTCATTCTCTCCTTGTCTGCTTCACTAGCTTCATGCTGTCTTTGTAACTCTGTCAGTTGTGTCTATAGTTGATGATGTTGTTTCATCAAAGTATTACATTGTTCTTTGACTGCTATTATCTCTGTTTCCTTGGCTGAAACCTCTTGTTGGGCCTGGATGAGTTGTGCAGACAATTGCTCACTCATGACTTGAAACTGATTCTTTTCCCGCATGGCCTTGTCGTAATCTGCATTCGTTTCTGTTAAGTCCTAATGCCCACGAAAAAGATGCTTATACAAGCCCTTATTTTGCTCAAACCCCGTGGAATTGGTCCACTTGGATTATTTGGAATCCACAATGATCTCGCAATGGATTCTTCCTATGTCTATGCACTAGCTCATAAATTCCCGGCAAACGCACCAAAATGTTTGATCTCCTAAACCCCAGTGAAGGTACCTTACGCGCGCTTATATTTCTCTCAACTTACTTGTACTATGCCAATTTCTTTTGCTCTAAGTCCACAACAATACACAAATATAATTGTAGAAGGGGAGGGAATGGAAACCCAAATAGTGTGCAACCAGATGTTCCACTTCAATGGTCACTTCTTGCGATCTCTGGCTCCTCTATCTCTACTCCTTTTCCTCATTCAATTTTTTACACTCTCTCGTTCCTCTTCCTTGCTCACTTACCCTCTTCCTCCTACTTTCCCTTCTTCTCTTCTCCTATTGCATTTGCTTCCCACATACACTCTCACTCCCTTCCCACATTCTCATCTTTCTCTCCTCTTTCTCTAACACACATACCTCGAACGCACACACACGTTCACTTATATGTTCACTCATGACCTCTCGCACACACCCTTTCACTTATTCACTTGCACACACACATTCCCCACATTGTTTCGATTCCCGTCGACTGTGAATGTTTCAGATATGAATATGCAGATACATCTGGAAGTACATAGAATACATAGACATCGCACATGTGGAAGAGAAAGTTAGGAAGGACAATGCATTCTCGGTTTCACATAATTTATCGGTATTCTCGTATAGGTGCTTATAGTACTCCCCATGTAGCACAAAAGAAATAATGGGTTTTCTCAATGCAAAATCAAGCACAGATATTCAAAGCACGATGAACTCGTTTCAGTCTTTCATCCACTTTCATGTTTTCAGCACACATTTCAGGGAGATTAAGCTAACACCAGTTGCATAAAACGAGACCGCTAGAGAGAACAGAATGCTTTCGGCCCAATATCACAGAATTCCATGTGCAAGTAACAAACAATAATGTTAAGTTCCAACCAAATTTTTTATGTTATTATTATTTTATTTTTTTTTAACAGCAAAAGGATCATTATTATCTTTTCTGAACTTGTTCATACATATCTCTACTGATGCCAATACAGCAGCACAATAGATGCTGACACAAAGAACTTCTGAGACGACCTCCAATCCGTACGTCTCTTGTCAAAAGATCTGAACCTGTAGGCAATGATATATGATAGAATGCGAAACCAAATGGAAACAAACAGATGTAGCTATAAAATGCATTTTAAGGGGAAACTGCCTTTGATCATGCAACATGAAAGCTACTGTCCATTAGATTTTCAGATGAACAATAAAAAGGAAAATGAAACTTCTCTAAGCACTGGTACTGAAGATATCCATACGTACAACTTTCTTTTCTTTGTTAAGTTCCTCCTTAGCCATAACTTCAATGTCGAATTCAGATGTCAAATCAGCAGCAACACTTGCTTCCCAAGTTTCTCAGTTAACTCGTAGTAAATCTTCTTTGCACTTGGATGGTTGCCTATTTGGTAACCTTCCAAACGACGCTAGTGATCTTCTAGAACTTGCAGGGCATTCCCTTATGAACAGCTTCAGTAATACCACTTGATCTTCTGGTTCCATTCCGAGTCCATCAATGAGTGTAGGCACTATTAGCTATCCATGCCATTAGTGCAGAAATTTCCCGAGCCTCAACAGTAGCTCTTTGAATAGCAGCCCACACCACATACCTATCTCTATTCTCAAAGATCTCCTAAGTTTTCCGTCCAAGACAGTTGAAACCTTTACCACCAATAACGAATATTCAGAGAATTCCAAGCCGCACGTTCTCTTTAGTTGAAGCTTCAATGACAGCCAATATGACTGGAAAAGCTAGAGGACAATGCCCAACAGCAAACTCGAAAAGAACTTTTTATTCATTGTAGCACCGAATTCATAAGGATCAAACATATAAGCAGGCGAGACAGAAAGATGTTCTTTGGAAAACTGTAGATAAAGCTTCGTTCGTGCTCATGACAATACAGATCACTGCAAAAACACACAGCTTCCCTCTTGATCTATGAGCTATCCGTCAAAATAGACTTTGAATTTCTGCCCAAAATTATCTTCCATTCCACTTCGTCCCCTCTTCCTTTTGAAGATGAAGATGGAGTGCTACCCTCTGCTCTCACTACAGCTTGCAGTCCTTTTCTTCATCCATGCGAACACTATCGGTTCCCACTGACCAAAATTAGACTTTGAATTTCTGCCCAAAATTATCTTCCATTCCACTTCGTCCCCTCTTCCTTTTGAAGATGAAGATGGAGTGCTACCCTCTGCTCTCACTACAGCTTGCAGTCCTTTTCTTCATCCATGCGAACACTATCGGTTCCCACTGACTCGATGTCTTCCTCCCTTTTTCGTGAATGGTTCTGCTGCCAACACTTAAGAGAGTTTCCCCCTCCAGAATCTTCCTATTCTTTTCGAACAGCTTCCCTCTTCTCAACTGTAGCATTCAACTCCTTAGCATCTTTTTTTTGTTGAGTCTCAATGAAAACAGAAGCATCATTATCTTCGGATTTCTCCTTCCTGTTGTCAGCGGGCACGGTAATATGCCCGTTTGTAGTTCTGCCTTCCTCCCGAAATGGAAGTCCGATACCTTTACCCTCCTCATCGACAGTGCACCTGCACACCCAAAAAAAAGACAATGGAAAAAAACTTCTAAGACCGATGAACCCCTCCTTCACTACTCCTTCGTCCCTTGTTTCAATATCCAAGATCTACAGACATCCAGCAAGCTCTTCATAGTTGAACTTCTTCGATGATCCCTCTCGCACTGCCACGTAGGTTGTTCCCTCTCCATTGCTGCAGGATGCATCTCCTTCCTCATGCTCTTGCCTGCCTACCAGATCGCCTTTTGCTTCCCATTTGCTTAGTCCACAGAGCTCCCCAAATCCCCTCTTGACATCTTCGCCTTCCACCTCCCCAAAAAAAAACACCACTAATCGTGGGCCATAAAATCGTATACACATTGGATAAGCTCTCCAATCATCTACTTTCCTATCCTTCCTCCCAATGTCGGCTGCCCCTCCTTCAATGCCTCTCCCTTCGTGGATAAGATAAGAAAGGCGCCCCCTCTTGTTCCTGTACACTCATTGCAGCGTCAGGAAGAACACACTGGTGTCTCATTTTCCAAAAGCAATCAAGCCCTTCGACTCCAAATCCATGTTCAACATAGCCAGCTATAAGTGATGTCCATGAGATTACATTTCTCTCTGAGATTCTATAAAGGAGTCCTTCAGCTGTTGCAAGCCACCCACATTTTGAAAAGATGTCCACCAAAGCATTGTTTAAAGCGATGCTTTCATGCAGCAGACCTCTCCTCTCAATTTTTGCATGAACTTCCTGAGCCTTCTCAATATCGCCAATGCTTCCACAAGCTTTTAAGCAGAAAATAAGTGTTATTTCATTGGGGGGCACACTGTCCACCTGCATCTGCTCAACACAAATGATTGCATCCTAAACATGCTCATATTTTCCATAATCTGAACTCCAAACACCAAGGGCATTCCCCTCTGAACAAGATGTAGCCATGTAGTTTGCAAATATCTTTCATCCAATTGATTAACTCTTCAAATACCTGCAATCAAACATATTTCCCTGGCCAAATAGAACCACATTAGTGCATAAAAACCAACCGTTTTCTAAGCTAACATACTCCCCTCTTCTTATTTGCGAAGTCGTCCTTGACGAGCCAAATTGTTCCTACGCTCAAATCATCCAACCTGTGCTCATCACTCAATCAAATACAAATCTTTACCTTACATGACCATACTCTTCTTCCTCAATGTAGCACCTAAAATCATACTCATACAATCATTTGTCAGTACCAAAATCCAATCATTTCACTTACCATCTTTGTCCATCTTGATGTATCTTCATCGACATGTCCACCTGTCTCCAAACTTCATTAAAACATTAGAACCTTCTTTCATCAAATCCCAATAATATCTACAACCAAAATGGAAAGACAAGCATCCACATCACACATATATACTCAGCACACACATCATGATCCGTGTCACACATGCATTCTCGTCACACACAACATACATACATGCAAACAGAAGACATGTGCACATTCGCTCTCGTCACTCTTCTCAACTACTCATTCAACACGTCACACATCTTTATTCCACATATCAACACACTTTCTACACACAGCTTATATATGTAAGCAAGTACCATCCTTGAATTTCATTTTTCCTACCTTCGAGGCTATACCGCCACCTTCCCCCAATTCTTCTTCCATTTCCAATCGAGTCCTCCTGTTTATTTTTCATGCCTCTTCAACTTAGGGTTTCCTATTCCCACTTGCCTTCCTGTCTATCTCTCTATTTTTCTTGCTCGTCGACTAGATCAGATGCTAGGTCACCACCACACCACTCCTAAATTGATGGACACACGACAAAGACCACTCAAGCCTAACACAAGCTCACTCTAACAAGATCACTCATCGTCGACGCGATCCCGAACTTCTCAAGTTGTCATACCACCTAAGAGCCAAACTGAACACTTCTGGAAGGTTTGCAGACAACAATGCAACTAGCACGATTGGATTCCTCAAGTCCAAGCTTTCCATAGACACATCGCAACCAAAACCCTAGCCGAGCTTAAGCTTCAATTTGACAAGTTTCATCAGGAGTCCACATATAACGCAAATCACAAACACATATATTCCCATCCGAGCATCATGCTCTCTCACCTCTCTTATGTCCCCCCTCGAGCGAGGAATTTGTCTCTTTTTTTTTTCCACATTTTTTTCTCTCTTTTTTCATCATTTTTTTTTCACATATTTACTCACACTTGCCGGCCTACGCTGAAGCTGGATGCGACTCGTGGACTCGACCACCCGATCGAGTTTGTTCCACCCATCTACCAACCCAACGCAGCGCGCGACACACAGACAACTAGCCCTATGCGAAACCGACATCGGTTCGTGGCTTTGACCACCCGGCCAAAGTGGGTCCACCCACCTATCAGCCCACATAGGCGCATAGCCACATGCACATATACATAAACATATATTTTTCTCATTTTCTTTTCATTCCCGCATCTCGAGAATTAGGAGACAAAAGAAAGGATCTTTTCCCAACCATCCCAATCACGACACACACATATTCCCTCGTGGACATCCCAATGAGACATATCTCCTCTCTGCTGCCACTCAAACCAAAATCCAGCCACTAATGCCATGGTCAACCCGTCCTCGCAGAACCCGCACATACTAACCACCTTGTCGACCTGAAACCTCAAAAAGTGTCACTTTGGTCCTAAGTATACAACACACTTGGTCCACCCGTCCTCACATCTCAGACTCGCAATCCGCAAAGCAAACCCTAATCAGACTCAAGCCATCCTCACCAACATCCATTGCCTCGTCTATTTTTTCATCTCCAACCTCTGCCTCGCAGAGATTCCACATGATTCGACAGCTTGCTGATATTGTCCTCTAGCCAGGCGATACGGTCTGGAAGGCCACCATTCATTACTGCACCTCTTAATGCCTCGAGCTTCAAAGCTAAATCCCTTATCCCTTCTTCTTTTCGCTCATCATTGCCTTGGAGTCGAAAAATCTCATCATCCACTTGATGGAACCGACCCCACATTTTCTTCTTCTCCTCTTCTAAATGACTCATCTTTCTTTCTATTTCCAAAGGAACCTCCTCGCTCCTCCCGACTTGGCCAGACAACTTTTCAACCTCTTCTCGAATCGACCTCTCCTTCCAAATCCTACTCATATTTTCTTCATCCAGGTCATCTACCTTTCTCGACAATTCATTCTTCGTCCTTTCTAACTCTGTTCCGAACGCATCCAACCTATCCAACACCGCTTTCAACTCTTCCTCCGTTTTCCTTGCTCTCGGATCCTCCACCTGTCCTCGCGTCTCGTCATCTTTCCGATTCATCCACCTACCGAGCTTGCTACTCCACCTTGCATTCTCTTTCTCTACACGTCTCATTTTCTCATCGCTCTCTTCTTGGGCACTTTTCATTCTTTCTAACTCCAGGTGGAACTCGTCACATGCCTTACCCGCTTGATCACTGTATCGACAGATTGTGCTTTGTACCTTCTCAATTTCATGCTCCATTCGCTCGACTCTCCTCATCAAGTCATCCTCGTCTCTTGAGAGCTCTTCTTCGATCGCAACTCCAAAGCAGTCGGCTACCATCAAACCGGATCTCAAGTCCCAGACCACGTTTTCACTCTCGGGCTTCACAAGATCTTGCCTCCAGCTTTTGTTTACTCTTTTCCACTCCTTGTTTTCATTTTTCAACATTCGTACTTGCTTTTCCCAAGTTCCTAGGACCTCGGCCATTTTCTCTTGATTTTCCTCTAATTTCGCTATTTTGATCCTCTCGTTATCTCGCTCCACCTGCAACCAATTAACTTGACATTCCAAGCTCCTCACAAGTTCTATCAAGTCTCGATCATGAGATCGAGTGTCCTTGCTTTCACTTGCTCTCACAGTCTCCGTCGACGAAGTAACTCTACCTTTGTCAACTTCCACATACAAAGAAGATAAGCACCTATCTGGTTCATTCGTTGCGACCTTTAGGTCAATCACCTCTTTTGAGCCACACACGTGAATCCAACGGGGTGCATACACGAGGGCAATATTTGGCTATATGCCCAATCTGCTCGCAACACCAGCATCTCACATAATTTGATATCGGGCCAAATCGCCACCCTCGGTTCGCATGATCTCTCATGGTCGAATGAGAATATATGCATCTTCTATTTCGTCCAAAATTCATTTGCCTCATGTTGGTCTTCTCAAAACCACAGGCTTGCCTTTGTTGAGCCATTTCTTTCATGAAGGTCAAAGCAGATTTGGGATCGACTTGGCTGTGCCACACGATTGGGGCACCAAGCGAACTCGTAGCACTCTCAATGAGATGTGCTAAGCCAAGTCCCCAGCAGGATCGCCAAATGTTAAGTCCTAATGCCCACGAAAAAGATGCTTATACAAGCCCTTATTTTGCTCAAACCCCGTGGAATTGGTCCACTTGGATTATTTGGAATCCACAATGATCTCGCAATGGATTCTTCCTATGTCTATGCACTAGCTCATAAATTCCCGGCAAACGCACCAAAATGTTTGATCTCCTAAACCCCAGTGAAGGTACCTTACGCGCGCTTATATTTCTCTCAACTTACTTGTACTATGCCAATTTCTTTTGCTCTAAGTCCACAACAATACACAAATATAATTGTAGAAGGGGAGGGAATGGAAACCCAAATAGTGTGCAACCAGATGTTCCACTTCAATGGTCACTTCTTGCGATCTCTGGCTCCTCTATCTCTACTCCTTTTCCTCATTCAATTTTTTACACTCTCTCGTTCCTCTTCCTTGCTCACTTACCCTCTTCCTCCTACTTTCCCTTCTTCTCTTCTCCTATTGCATTTGCTTCCCACATACACTCTCACTCCCTTCCCACATTCTCATCTTTCTCTCCTCTTTCTCTAACACACATACCTCGAACGCACACACACGTTCACTTATATGTTCACTCATGACCTCTCGCACACACCCTTTCACTTATTCACTTGCACACACACATTCCCCACATTGTTTCGATTCCCGTCGACTGTGAATGTTTCAGATATGAATATGCAGATACATCTGGAAGTACATAGAATACATAGACATCGCACATGTGGAAGAGAAAGTTAGGAAGGACAATGCATTCTCGGTTTCACATAATTTATCGGTATTCTCGTATAGGTGCTTATAGTACTCCCCATGTAGCACAAAAGAAATAATGGGTTTTCTCAATGCAAAATCAAGCACAGATATTCAAAGCACGATGAACTCGTTTCAGTCTTTCATCCACTTTCATGTTTTCAGCACACATTTCAGGGAGATTAAGCTAACACCAGTTGCATAAAACGAGACCGCTAGAGAGAACAGAATGCTTTCGGCCCAATATCACAGAATTCCATGTGCAAGTAACAAACAATAATGTTAAGTTCCAACCAAATTTTTTATGTTATTATTATTATTAATTTTTTTTTAACAGCAAAAGGATCATTATTATCTTTTCTGAACTTGTTCATACATATCTCTACTGATGCCAATACAGCAGCACAATAGATGCTGACACAAAGAACTTCTGAGACGACCTCCAATCCGTACGTCTCTTGTCAAAAGATCTGAACCTGTAGGCAATGATATATGATAGAATGCGAAACCAAATGGAAACAAACAGATGTAGCTATAAAATGCATTTTAAGGGGAAACTGCCTTTGATCATGCAACATGAAAGCTACTGTCCATTAGATTTTCATATGAACAATAAAAAGGAAAATGAAACTTCTCTAAGCACTGGTACTGAAGATATCCATACGTACAACTTTCTTTTCTCTGTTAAGTTCCTCCTTAGCCATAACTTCAATGTCGAATTCAGATGTCGAATCAGCAGCAACACTTGCTTCCCAAGTTTCTCAGTTAACTCGTAGTAAATCTTCTTTGCACTTGGATGGTTGCCTATTTGGTAACCTTCCAGACGACGCTAGTGATCTTCTAAAACTTGCAGGGCATTCCCTTATGAACAGCTTCAGTAATACCACTTGATCTTCTGGTTCCATTCCGAGTCCATCAATGAGTGTAGGCTCTATTAGCTATCCATGCCATTAGTGCAGAAATTTCCCGAGCCTCAACAGTAGCTCTTTGAATAGCAGCCCACACCACACACCTATCTCTATTCTCAAAGATCTCCTAAGTTTTCCGTCCAAGACAGTTGAAACTTTACCACCAATAACTAATATTCAGAGAATTCCAAGCCGCACGTTCTCTTTAGTTGAAGCTTCGATGACAGCCAATATGACTGGAAAAGCTAGAGAACAATGCCCAACAGCAAACTCGAAAAGAACTTTTTATTCATTGTAGCACCGAATTCATAAGGATCAAACATATAAGCAGGCGAGACAGAAAGATGTTCTTTGGAAAACTGTAGATAAAGCTTCGTTCGTGCTCATGACAATACAGATCACTGCAAAAACACACAGCTTCCCTCTTGATCTACGAGCTATCCGTCAAAATAGACTTTGAATTTCTGCCCAAAATTATCTTCCATTCCACTTCGTCCCCTCTTCCTTTTGAAGATGAAGATGGAGTGCTACCCTCTGCTCTCACTACAGCTTGCAGTCCTTTTCTTCATCCATGCGAAGACTATCGGTTCCCACTGACTCGATGTCTTCCTCCCTTTTTCGTGAATGGTTCTCCCGCCAACACTTAAGAGAGTTTCCCCTCCAGAATCTTCCTATTCTTTTCGAACAGCTTCCCTCTTCTCAATTGTAGCATTCAACTCCTTAGCATCCTTTTTTTGTTGAGTCTCAATGAAAACAGAAGCATCATTATCTTCGGATTTCTCCTTCCTGTTGTCAGCGGGCACGGTAATATGCCCGTTTGTAGTTCTGCCTTCCTCCCGAAATGGAAGTCCGATACCTTTACCCTCCTCATCGACAGTGCACCTGCACACCCAAAAAAAAGACAATGGAAAAAAACTTCTAGGACCGATGAACCCCTCCTTCACTACTCCTTCATCCCTTGTTTCAATATCCAAGATCTACAGACATCCAGCAAGCTCTTCATAGTTGAACTTCTTCGATGATCCCTCTCGCACTGCCACGTAGGCTGTTCCCTCTCCATTGCTGCAGGATGCATCTCCTTCCTCATGCTCTTGCCTGCCTACCAGATCGCCTTTTGCTTCCCATTTGCTTCGTCCACAGAGCTCCCCAAATCCCCTCTTGACATCTTCGCCTTCCACCTCCCCAAAAAAAAACACCACTAATCGTGGGCCATAAAATCGTATACACATTGGATAAGCTCTCCAATCATCTACTTTCCTATCCTTCCTCCCAATGTCCGCTGCCCCTCCTTCAATGCCTCTCCCTTCGTGGATAAGATAAGAAAGGCGCCCCCTCTTGTTCCTGTACACTCATTGCAGCGTCAGGAATAACACACTGGTGTCTCATTTTCCAAAAGCAATCAAGCCCTTCGACTCCAAATCCATGTTCAACATAGCCAGCTATAAGTGATGTCCATGAGATTACATTTCTCTCTGAGATTCTATAAAGGAGTCCTTCAGCTGTTGCAAGCCACCCACATTTTGAAAAGATGTCCACCAAAGCATTGTTTAAAGCGATGCTTTCATGCAGCAGACCTCTCCTCTCAATTTTTGCATGAACTTCCTGAGCCTTCTCAATATCGCCAATGCTTCCACAAGCTTTTAAGCAGAAAATAAGTGTTATTTCACTGGGGGGCACACTGTCCACCTGCATCTGCTCAACACAAATGATTGCATCCTAAACATGCTCATATTTTCCATAATCTGAACTCCAAACACCAAGGGCATTCCCCTCTGAACAAGATGTAGCCATGTAGTTTGCAAATATCTTTCATCCAATTGATTAACTCTTCAAATACCTGCAATCAAACATATTTCCCTGGCCAAATAGAACCACATTAGTGCATAAAAACCAACCGTTTTCTAAGCTAACAGTTTCCATCATTTGTTGTTGTGTATCCATTGCCGTTTGTATCATTTGCTTGACAACAGGTTTCAATTGAGTAACATCAACGTTTAACCATGTGGTGGGGATGCTAGGTTCTTCACCTATTGTAACATCTTTCCCTTGTGGCACATGTAATGTAGTATCATGGGGCTGCCGAATATGGAGTTGTATTCGTGGCTCAGCCTCCCTGTGGTCGCTCTTGCCTTGTGGCGTATCGTCAGGTACTTCAATCACAATTTGTTCTTGATTTGGCGGGAATCTTTCTTCTTCATCCCTGTATGTTTGTATTTCTTCTTTTACCTTGTGTACTACATCTTGATTTGTGATTGGAGCTTCTTTGATGCTGATCTTGGACTGATCGTTCAATTGAATAATATGTACTATTTCAGCGGGTGATTCTTGGTTCTTTCCCATTGATTGTTGATTGTCAGGTGTGACCTCTACCTGATTTATCTCTGTCCATTCCTCATTGTTCATTTTTGTTCTTATGTCAGTGTCTAATGTGTCTTTCTCTGGGTTGGATTCCTCATTAGAACTCCAATCATCTAATCCCAGTGCTTTATACCTAGCAGCTTGTTCTGGGGTCTGTTCTTTATTCTTTTGTTGCTTGGCTTGGCTTGCCTGTCTGTATTGATGACCTTGAACATTCAAGTTTACTTGTCCTTGCATATACATGTGCATCTCTTCTAGAGTTGCCGAGAGATCCCTTTTTGTGATCGGTTGCTGTGTCAAAGGGATTTTCGGCAATGTATGGGTCCTCTTTGATTGTGGTGTCTCTTGAGCTTCTTCTTCTCTAATGCGCTTAGTTCCTCTCATGGGTTTCTTTGAACTGGTTCCCACTTCTTCAATAGAGATGACTGTTTTCTTTTTCTTTGGAACATTGCTGAGTTTGCATATTTTCCGATCTCTATTGAGGTAGGCATCAAATGTAAGCAGTTCTTCATGTCAAGTGCCTCATAAATGAGTAGGGTCAAGGCCGAACTCCCATTCAGAAACTTTTTCTGACCCCACTTTTTCTTCGCTTCGAATAGGCGATCTTGAATGTATGGAGTCATATTTACTTTATTTCCTACTTGCCTCATAGCATGTGAGAGTAATTGCACAACAATTTTTTGAGGTGCTGTGTATCTATGCATACTCGGAAAGCAAAAATGCTGGTGCACCAAGCAAACAGAGTCTTCAATATCTGTTCTGTTGATTTCCAAAAATGTTCTCTTTTTTGGATCGTGACATTCATCCTTGACGTTGGTCAGTCCATCTTGATTCCATCCAAAAACTCTGTTGATCAACTCATGAGTGAATTGAATTGTTTTCCATGTACCAACTTTGTCAAGTACTCTTGCCTCTGGGACTGATGGCTTATTCGGTACCGACTGGAGTGTGTTCATCACTTGTGTACATCTCTGAAAATCAGGCAGATATATTGGAAGTCTCAGGAATGCATCAATTCTTGCTTGTGTCCAGACATCTGTCATGTGCGGTAATCCTTGTATGATAGTCTTGAAATCTTGAGACATGATAGGAAAGTAGTGATCCCTATCCATGATCTTGATGGTTTCCATAAAAAGAATCTCGGACACTGGTTGATCATCAAGGAACCAATGACCTCTTGCCTTCGTGATTGATTCCAAGGGAAGAAGCAGGACCTCTTCCTCTTGCGTAGCCTCGGAATTGGATGATGCCATCTGCACACAATATATACCAGTAATTAGTGGTGAACTGGTATCAAGAATCATCCTTCACTTATCCTTCTTGAATTTGGCAACTCTCCTAGTGGATTGTGTCGTCCCTTCCCCGTGGGTGTGAGAAAGGTAATACCTAGGATTCTTCATACTTATTTATATTTGTTATGTTTTTGTCTGAAAGAAAACAGTAAAGCTAGTCATAGCCGAAGCGGTTATTGATTTATGTGTTATCTTCTTGGACTATGTACAGGTGCTCTCCTATTCCCTGAGAGGGAAATGTGCTTCACTATCCTGAAGTAGAAGAAGAATGTGCCGAATGCTTGGCCTTGTATTGTGGCCCTATCATGCATACTTTGGATTCTGGTGACTCCAAATGTGTGCAACTCGAATTACTTGGTTGATGTGTACAGATTGTCCTGCCTGTCGGCATCCAAATCTGCTTTACTCCATTGGAATAGTCTGTATTCCTAGCATTCCTAGAGAATGTAGTGCTTTTCATGTAGTGCTTTTGCTTCATCCGCTGTTCGAATCTCTGAATGATTTTTGTTGCATGGCGCGGTTCTTTCTTTGTCTTATAGTGGTTTATCTTCGGTCGTTTTGCCTTTAGATCATACTGATTCTCCTTGTGCCTTGGCTCGTCCTTTTTGATGATTGTCACTTGGGCACATGACTTGGGAATCCATATTTGTGTTCGGGCCGACTGTGCAGCTATCACCTTCTTCGGTATCCATATTTTCGTAGCCCTTGGTGGACCTAGGTGTCCAACGCGACTTGTATCCTTATTCTGTTGTTGTTTTCGATGTCAAGAGCAGTTCTGTTGTTGAAGATATGATATCACTTGATCTTTTCTGATCCAAGCCTATCTAGTGTAGGGAATAGGGTAAACTCTAATGTGTGCAGGTTTTTGACAGTCGTGCTGACTAGTCCCTCTCGTGCTTGGTTCCTCACTGGGGCTAGTATTGGATAGAACACTAATCATGTGATTGACTGGATTAATTTAGAAGATTGTGTGAGAGTAAGATTTGGTGCATTCTCACAAGAAGTATTTGGTGGAGTGATTTCCATAGTGTGAGTGAACATGCATTCATCATCACGCTCGTTTGAGTGATCTCTTGGGTCTATACATTTGGCTTGACTGGTCATTCATCTAACATGTTGAATACCTCACGATGTCCTATCTTGGCGGAGATGTATGCCAGTTGAATAGTCACTTCATAGTCGTATATCCAATCTTGGTCTAACACGAGTTCTTCTAATAAGTCCTAATTGTGGCATACTAAGAGTTTTTGTTCCATTGTGTTGATTCCTAGATGTAGAGATAAGGTAATCTCGCCTATACATTTGGTAATTTTTCCTCCTATTCCAATCAGCTGTGCCTTAGAAGGGCATAATTCTTCCTTGAGTTTCTGGGTCAATGAATACTTGATACAACTTATGGCTGCTCCTGTGTCAATGAGAGCGTCCACCAAGTGATACTCTTTTGTTCCAGCACCCAAATTCAAATAAGGTTGCATCGTTTGCTGACCTAGGTTTTCAGTGGCTCTAAAAATTTCATTGGGATGAGTTCTTCTCCTTGTAGATATCTCTCATCTCTCTCTCTCATCCACTCTTTTCGTTTCTTGATTCGCTCTAGCCCTTCTTGTCTAGCTTCTTCTCGTATTCTTTCTTCCTCTATACGCCTATTCTTACCCATTATTAGTCGTGACATTATCTCTTCAGCCGAAGGCTCTAGATATTTTTTTACTCGACATCCACTGATATAGTTTGGTAATACTTCTCCAACTAGGGTTGCTAAGCTGATGGCTCCATTGGTAGATATACGATTGATGATCAATGGGCCATATCCTCTTTTTTGCAGTTTCTTCGCGTGTTGTTTCAAAGTATAAACCAAAACCAAATCTCCTTCCTTCAAATTTTTATCTTTAATATGAGCATCAAAATATGCCTTCTGTCGCCTTTTAGCGGCATAGATCCCTGCTACCACTTGTAACCTAGTTTCATGTAACTTTTCTATTTGATCCAATTGTGCTGACAGTTCATGTCCAGTCCACTCGTAAGTTGTTGCTACTCTGAGAGTGGGTATTAAGAAATCAATTGGCAAAATAGCATTCTGTTCGTACACTAAGTTAAAAGGAGTAGTACCTATAGCTGTTTTGTAGGCTACTCAGAATGCCCATAAAGCATGATGTAATTGTTTATCCCAATCCGATCTACCATTGTTGACAATTTTTGTGAGAACTGTACACAAGATTTTATTTGAACTTTCGGCCTGTCCATTAGCTTGCGCATGATATGGGGCTGATTTCTTATGAATTACTAAGAATTCATTTAGTAGGGCTTCTATCACTTCATTCACAAAGTGCGTGCCTCTATCACTCACAATTTCTATAGGCAATCCAAATCTAGTGAATACGTTCTCAAAGAGAAACTTGGTCGTAGTCCTTGCATCATTTTTCTTGGTCGCTTTGGCTTCAACCCATTTGGTCAAATAATCTGTGGCTACAATTATGTACTCGGCATGGGATCCTTTAGCTGGTGGGCTAATAGGTCCTATGAAGCCTATCCCCCATTTAGTAAATGCTCTGGCACTCATCATGGGTTTCAGTGGCATTTCATCTCTTCTAATTGGATATTTCGTTCATTGACAGGTATCACAATGTTGAACGTATGTGGCTGCATCCTGATGTAGAGTTGGCCACCACATTCCAGTGAAGAGAATCATTTTTGCAGTTTTATCTGCAGAAAAATGTCCTCCTGTAGCTCCTGTATGTGCCATCTCTAGAACAGCAAGATACTTGTCTTCATGAATGCACATTCGTAAATGATTGTCTCTTCCTCGCTTAAAGAGTTGTTTTCCTATGAGAGCATAGTCCTTGCTTTGTTCTGCGAGTGCACGTTTCCTTGCTAGAGTGGCTCCTTCCGGGTACTTTTGGGTCTTCAAAGACTTTACCAGAGGCATGCTCCATCTTGGTGCTACTGTGGAGTAGCATAACGTAGAGTTCTCTTCTGGATTTCGTTCTTGGCAAGTTGGGCAGGCTGATACATAGTTATGTGTATCCCTTTGCATGGTTGGCCAATATATGCCTAATCTCTTCAGTGTTTGCCATGTTCTATTCGCATTTAAATGAGTTTTCCATTGATTTATATGTGCCTTTTGAAGCCACATTTCTTGTTCCTCTTCTTCCACGCATCTCATGAGTAATCCACTTGAGTCTTGGTGATATAAACTTCCAGCAATTATATGAAGGTTTTTAGTCTTCCATAGGTCTTGGTTTCTGTTTGGTGAGATCCCCTGTTTAGGTCCATATGTGAGTATTGGGATCAACTTTTCTGCCCATTGGGGACATACTTCGAGATTAAAAAGGTAAGCATCTGGCAGATCATCAGGTACTCCTATGGGGGGTTCTCCATGTGTCATCCTCGACAAGTGATCTACTCTAATGTGTGTATTCCCTTTCTTGACTACTACTTCAAAATCAAATTCCATCAACAATAGAAACCATCGTACTAGTCGTCCTGTATTACAAGGCTTATTGACTAAGTACAGTAAGGCTTGATGATCAATGAAAAATTTGAATTTGTTTGCTAATAAGTAGTGTCGGAATTTCTTCACTGTGTACACCATCCCTGGGCCTTCTCTCTCAGTCGTAGTATAATTGCACTCTGCTTGATTCAATTGTCTACTGGCATAGGCTATAGGGTGGTCCAACTTCCTTGTATCTGTAGGTTGAGCTAATATGCAACCAATGGCAAACTTGGAAGCATCTACGTGAATGTGAAACGGTTTGTTCCAATTAGGCACTCAAAGGATTGGTGCTGAACTTAATCGATTCTTCAATTCATTAAAAGCTCTTTCACATTCTTCTATCCAATTAAATTGAGACAATAATGCATAAAGAGGTCTAGCAATTATGGCATACATATGTATAAACCTTCGATAGTATCCGCAATGTCCCATAAATGCTTGCACTTCTTTAGCATTCTTTGGTCTTGGCAAATCCAGAATCACTTTGATTTTGTCTTCGTCAGTGGAAATTCCATTTTTAGAGACAATGTGTCCTAATATCTTTCCTTGTCGAACCATGAAGACACACTTTTCTGGATTGAGGCATACTCTATATTGCCGACATTTGGCAAAGATCTTTCCTAGTTCAGGGATATGCTCTGATCATATGTCTGAATAAGTGCATAAATCATCCACGTATATTGTTGGAGTTAGACGTCTGCGAAAGCACGCAAACAGCACAAGGAAGAAGAAGAAGCTTGGAGCACAACACACAATAATGAATGTATTACTAGAGAATGTACAAAGATAAGTAGCCCATTAGGGCAATAGGCGTATATACAAGCCGAGGGGAAAAAACCTCCTAAAGAGGGAGAAAAGTGCCCCGGTGGTCCTAGTGTGTTCACACACATCACTACCTAAATATATCAACAAATCCCCCCTCGGAGTGATGCGGTGAACAAGGAGCTGGCACTCATGTATAAGGAAGTGCCAAGATATGTGGAAATCACTCCACAAAAGGAAGTAAGCCCAAAGCTTTACGGAAAGCTTCAAACTTAGGTAGAGCCTTCGTGAAAAGGTCTGCTATGTTCTCCTATGTGGGCACATATGCCAAGCTGATCTCCCCAGCAGAGAACCTCTCCCTGACATAGTGATAATGCACCTCAATGTGCTTAGTGTGAGCATGGAACACAGGGTTCCTCGCAACTGCCAATGCACTCTGGTTGTCAGTGAAGATGGTGGTGGCAGAAGACTGACCAACACCCAAATCAGCCATAAGGCATCTGAGCCACACACACTCAACAGTCGCTGTGAAAGCTGCCCTATACTCAGCCTCACAACTGGAAGTGGCCACAGTAGGCTTCTTCTTGCTCAACCAAGATATACATGAGCTACCAAGCATGAAGCAAAATCCACTGGTGGACACACAAGTGTCATAGCAACCAGCCCAATCTGAGTTAGAAAAAGCATGCAAATCTGGCGGTAGTGATCCCCCCTTGGGATAAAACAACCCAAGTAGCCAAGTACCACTCAAGTAGCGAAAGATGCGCTTAACCGCCTTCCAATGTGTGACTCCTAGGCAATGCATAAACCTGCTCATCTGTGAGACAGCAAACTGAATATCTGGCCGAGTAATGCATAAATAAATCAAGCATCCAATAGCCTGCTGATAGAGAACAGCATCAAATGCATCTCCAGCATCATGAAGACTCAATCGTAAACCTGTCTCCATAGGAGTAGCAATAGGCTTACAGTCTTCAAGGCCAAAACGCTGCAATAATGTGTCAATATATTTCGTTTGACACAAAGCCATCCCACCATCAACTTGCATAAACTGAATGCCCAAATAGTGATGCAAATGCCCCAAATCAGACATCTCAAATGAGGCATGCAAATCAGCCTTAAAATCAGCAATATGCTTCTCAATAGGACCAGTGAGCAGCATGTCATCAACATAGACAACAATGATCAAAAGCACATCATTACCACGCTTAACATATAAGGTGCTTTCAGTTGGACCGTTCTCAAAACCATGTGCAATCAGATAGGCATGTATCTTCTCATACCAAGCACGTGGTGCTTGCTTTAAACCATATCATGCCTTCTTTAACCTGCACACCTGGTTTTCATGCCCTTTCTGCACAAAGCCACGGGGCTGAAAAACATACACTCCTTCATGCAAGTCACCATTCAAAAATAATGTTTTAATGTCCAACTGATGTACATTCCAACCATGATGGGCTGCAAGTGCACAAATGCTCCGAACAGTAGTCATACGGCATGTAGGTGCAAAGGTCTCATCAAAATCAATGCCTCTTTCCTGCGCATAACCCTTTGCAACAAGCCTAGCCTTATACCTGTCAATTGTACCATCAGGTTTACGCTTCAGCTTGTATACCCACTTAGTGCCAATGGCCTTCTTGCCATGAGGCAAGTCACATAAAGACCATGTACCATTCTTCATTATAGCATCATATTCAGATTGCATAGCAGCCATCCAATTTTCTGAATTTTGTGCTTCATCAAAAGAAACATGCTCATTCTCATCATAGAGACTAGACGTAGCCATAGCATAGCAATCTGATGCAAAGGAGGCACTATGAGAGCCTGAATGAGTACGATATGACAAAGGTGTATCTAATTCGCTGTCACACAAAGTCTGCACCAGCCATTTTGGCATAGTTTTTGCCTGCTCAATACCAGCTCTCTCATCAACAAGTGCATCATGTAAATCTGCATTAGAAATGGAATGATCTACATCATCATATGAAACCTCCAAAGGCTGCGAAGTTGCCTCATTAGGACCAGCACTAGACTGTCCACCTGTAAAAAGAGGCATCAAAGTATCATTCATGTCTTTGGAGCTAACAGATGTCTCCTTGGTATTGTAACCAATGGCTGAATAGCATCTTCCACAAAAACATCACAGCTAACCAGAATGAGTTTAGTCTGTGGATGATACAGATGATAGCCTTTACTTTCATAATTGTACCCAACAAAAATACATTTTACTACCTTATCATCCAATTTTCTGCGATGTTGTTCATGCACTAATGCATATGCCAAACAACCAAAAACACGCAGATGAGCAACAGATGGCTTGTGGTCATGCCAAGCCTCATATGGAGTGATAGACTGCAGTGCTTTAGTGGGACACCTGTTAAGTACATATGCTGCACACATGACAGCCTCAAGCCAGAAACTATGTGGTAAAGCCTGACTCTTGACCATACACCTCGCCATCTCCATGAGTGACTTGTTCTTCCGTTCAGCAACTCCATTCTGTTGAGGTGTATACGGCACTGTACACTGGTGTTTTATCCCACGTTCCGCCAGAAATGCATTAAAATCAGAACACATATATTCCCCCCTCGATCAAAACAGAGGGTGCCCATTTTACATGCTGACAGATTTTCAGCCAAAACCAAAAACTATTTGAAGCACAAAAACACTTCGGACTTTGCCTTCAATGGATATACCCATGCATGCCTGGAAAAATCATCAATGAAAGTCAGGAAGTAAAGATAGTTTCCAAAAGAAGGTGTCTGCATAGGACCACAGACATCACTATGTACAAGCTGCAATTTCTACGTAGCCCGAACTGAACCATCTTTTGGAAAGGAGGAATGTTGCATTTTGCCCAAAATACAGCCTTCACATACATGTTTTCCAAGTGCCTCAAGCTTGGGAAAAGAAGACACCATATCAAATTTCTGCAGGCGTAGCAAACTAGCAAAATTCAGATGACCAAAGCGTGCATGCCAAAGCTTTGCATCTGACATAGCCTGAGAATCATGAACTGCACATGCCAAATCATTTACAGATCTTTCATAGTCTATGAGCTTATACAGCCCACGACATAAAATGCCAGAAGCAATAATAACATCGCCATTTGACAGATCATGAACTGTACATCTGTCATCAACAAATTTCACAACCAAGCCAATCTTGGCTAATGCAAAAACTGATAACAGATTCTTCTTGATCCCTGGCACAAACAAAGCATCTGACAGGGTGAAAGAACTACCATCAGCAGTAGTCAGAATGATCTTTCCAACTCCCATAACAGGATAAGAGGAGTTGTTGGCGCATGTGACAGTATTCCCTGTAGGGGCAGGCTCGAGTGGAGAGAAGAAACTGTGCTGTGAGGTAATATGTTTGGTCGCCCAACTATCAAAGTACCAAACATCTGAGTCCACTGCAGACATGCACTACTCATGAGAAGATGGTTCAAAACTGCAAACAGTAGTAAACACCCATTCTTCTTCCTCCACAAGATTAGCAGACTCTGTTTTTGGTGTAGAGGCTTCTGCAACAACCATTCCAACCTCCTTTTTCTTTGCCTCTTTTGCAGCCAGTTTTGGGCAGTTCTTTATGATATGATCATTCCCTTTACAGTACTTGCAAAACAATTTCTGCTTTTTTGATTTCTTCTCATCTTTATCTTGGTTCTTTGAATGTGTAGCTAGACGATACTTGACCGATATCGCGATCAGAAATCTCTGATACACGACACACGATATTCCTCCACAAAATTTCCATGATACACGATACTAGACCTTGCTGTGTATCACGATACTCGATAGTCAACAAGTATCGCGAGAAACTTCCAGACGATACTCGATGTTTGCCAGGTATCGAGAAGGCTGCCTCCACGATACACGATATCCAGCAAGTATCGTGATCAGAAACTCACGATACACGATACGTGACAAATATCACCTGGCCCAATTCAATGATACCCAATACTTGACAGGTATCATGAAAAGAGTTCAACGATACACGATATTCAGCAAAGCCAGGTATCCCGATACTCGACCACAAGAGATCACGATACTCAGGTATCGTGATACTCAACCGCGGGAGGACACAATACTTGACACTTTTTCAAATTTTTACTAGAGTTTTTTGGATTTTAAATGCATACAAGTGTTTCTAAAACTCATCTACCCTCTCCTCACCAACTATATCACCAAAAATAAAATTTCTTAACCCTAAAAGACCCCCACGATACTTGCCGCAGATCGTTTTACTAGAAAACTTGATTTGAAAGGGTATTATGCACAAAGGATCAGTGTGCTTACCTTGGAAGTTTTTTTTCCAACTCTCCTAACACTCCTATTTGCCCCGCGTAGCTAAAAAGCCCTGATCTCTGATAAACGATACTCGACAGCTAGCTCACACAATACTCGCCTTGGAGACAAGTGAAGTATAGAAGACAAGCTTTTTGGGTTTTTATACTTTTTGAAAAATTCTTCCTAACTAAAGGGCTGAAAAGAAAAAAATTTGAAAGCTATTCTAACTTCCTAACTACTCCCTCCTTCCTCCTACTCTACCTACTCCACTCACTTCCCTAGACTATCAACTCACTACACACACTCCAAGAGTGAGAAGTAGTAAGTGCGGATGAGTGTGACTTATCAAAGAAGAGAAATCCACAACTCCTCTACTCGCTTCAATGCTAAAAGCTACATACGATCACATGAATGCCTCGGTTTGATTCAACATTCCCAGGCAATGGCGCCAAAAACGTGTGTACCTAAGTTCCAACCTAAGGACTTGTGGAGAAAGAGACTATACCTCGATCCCCCTCAAGTGCATATAGTGGGGATTCATGCTTTATTTATCAATCCGAGGAGTATCAAAACCTAGCCAAGTGTATGAAGACATGCATTCAAATGATGGTCAATGCAAATAAGCTTCCCAAAGAGTGCAAACAAGATCAAACCTATTCCAAACAAGCTTCAACTGTCAGTCATGGTGTCACGATACTTGGAGCAGCAGCCAACAGTAAATTGAGCTTTTCTCTCAGCTCCGAACTCTAAATATAGCAAATAGCATATGTATTTCGAAGCTCTCAAGAAGACACATCCAATGGTGGTATTTTCACTCAATTCTGATGCTTTTGCCTCAAGTTATGAGCAAAATACTGAGTCGTGGGAATGACCTTCCTACACTCCAGCACTTCCTACACTTCACACACACCTTAACAACAGCAAACAAACACTTTCATGGATAGACAACACTTCCTAACACTCTTTTCAAGTAACACACAAGCATACAAGCTCACAAAGAAGATGATACAGAGAGGAGAAGACACAAATTCGAAATTTTGTGCTCTTGATTCTCACCATGGCAAAAAATTCTCTACAAAGATTCACAAATTGATTTATATACATGTGCCCTAAAAATGGTCCTTTCACACAAGAGACCGGCACTTTATTCACTAAAAGGTTACTACTAATTTACATGGGTAAGCTACTAATATCCATGGGCATGCATCTAGAGGACTCCTCTAGTGCATTTACAAAGAAAATATGTTACAAAATGGTTATGATACAAAAATAGAGTGTCCAAATCAGAAAAATTTTGGGGCCCTTCTTTTTCTCTGTCTTGTGCTCTTCTTAGCTCTGCAACAGTAGCCAAAACCAACTCTTCTATGCAGGCAACGGAGGAAGAGGCAAAGGCAACAGAGGTGGTTCAAGTGGAAGAGGTAGAAGCAACTACCAACAAGTCAACCAAAGCTATCAAGGGAGTCAATCAAGCCAAGATGAAGGTCAATCATCAATAGGAAGAGGAAGAGGAAAAGGTAGAGGAGGAAGATATGGAGGTCGAGGCTACTCCAACTCAAATGGATGCTTCAATTGTGGGAAGCATGGACACTATGCCTAAGATTGTTGGCAAAAGCAAGGTGGGAACAATTATAAAGGGCAAGGTAATTATGCTAAATCCTCAACAAATTCAGAAAATGAGCATTTGTTAGCTATGAAGCATAAAAGTGAAGGTCAACCACATGATGAGGTGTGGTTTACCCATGATGAACCCATGAAGAGCTTTGTTCAATTTACACACATATGTTACCTTGCTTGGGTCCTCATAGCCAGGAGGTTGAGATATGTACACCTCCTCTGAAATCCATCCATTTAGAAATGCATTTTTTACATCCAATTGATACATGTTGCAATTCTTTGATGCAGCCACACTTACCAATACCCTATGGTTGGCATTTTGGCCACAGGTGAAAAGCTTTCTTCATAATGAACTCCTTGGGTTTGTGCAAAACCCTTAGCCACAAGTCTAGCTTTGTACCTGCTTATTGATCCATCAGAATTCCTCTTGATCTTATAGATCCATCTAGAACCAATTACCTTCCTAGACTCTTTCTTTGGCACTAGCTCCCAAGTATCATTCTCCTTGAGTGTTTCAATTTCCTCATCCATAGCTTCCTTTCATTCTGCCTTGGTCTTTGCCTCTTCATATGATGATGGCTCTTCAAATGACAAGTCTTTTGCAAGATAAACAGAGTTCTTAGTAACTAAAGAAGTTTCATACCCATATCTGATTGGCTTCTTGCTCTCCCTTTGTGATCTTCGGATTGCTTGGTTGGATGATTCAGGTATATCCTCCAACTTCTTCATCTTGAGTTTGCCTTTGGATTTCCATGCCTTGAATTCTTCTAGGTTGATGATGTCCTCATCATCTGAATTGATATCTTCAATCTGGTTTGGTTCCTTCTTGATGAGGCTTGGAAATTCCTCTTCCAAGTCATAAGGTAGCTTTACTCTTCTGCATTCACTTTCAAACCAAGATTCATTCTCATCAAAGACAACATCTCTACTGATCATAAATCCTTTGTTGGAAGGGTTGTAGAACGTGTATCCTTTCTGATTCAAGTCATACCCTATGAAGATGCACTTCTCTGCCTTAGGGTCTAGCTTACCTCTTATTTGAGAAGGGATATGCACATAAGCAACACATCCAAAGATCCTGCAATGATCAAGTGAAGGTCTTCTAGGATGCCATGCTTCATATGGGATCATTCCATCAAGAGATTTGGATGGCAACCTGTTTACAAGATAAGTGGTAGTAGATACACTTTTTGCCCACAAGTAATTAGGTAATATTTTCTCATTTAACATTGACCTAGCTGTTTCAACAATTAGTCTATTTCTCCTCTCTGCCACCCCATTTTCTCAGGGGTATACCTTGTTGTAATTTCTCTCTTGATTCCTCTATCCTGCAAGAATGCATCAAAATCATTTGAGAAGTACTCACCTCCTCCATCTGACCTTAGTCTCTTTAGACTTCTTCCTATTTGGTTCTCAACAAGTGCAAGATACTTTTTAAAATAATTGAATACTTCATCTTTGTACTTCATAAAATATAAGATAGTACACCTACTGAAATCATCAATGAAAGGTACATAATACCTTGATCCAAAAATTGAGGGATCCTTACTTGGTCCCCATACATCTGTATGGACAAGCTCTAGGTAGTCCTCATGCATGTAACCTTTGTGAGAAGGGTAACCTATGAGATTTTCCAAACTGACAAGCACCACATTTATAGATCATGTGTTGCTTGGATACATTAGGTATCCCAAGCTCACATTGATCTCTACATATTTGCTTTAAAGTTCTTTCACCAATATGCCCTAATCTCTTATGCCAAATTTCAAGCTCTGATAGTGTTTGGTCTTTGTAACTATAAAGTGCAATATTCCTTGTATCCTCAAGTTCAAAAGTGAATAATCTACCAGTATTTTCTCCTTTGGCAATTCTCTTGAATCCTTGCTGGGGATCCTCCACAAATGCTCCATATTTGTTGAACCTGACCTGCAAACCCTTTTCCACAATTTGTCCAACACTCATCAAATTCTTGGTAATTGTAGGTACATATAGAACCCTGCTCAATAGATTCTTATTTCCATCAGAGGTTTTATCATTGAGTGCTTGGTGTCATCACATGTTTGTACCTGATGCTTACCCTTTGGTTCCTCAAGGTCAGAGAGAAGAGCTACATTGCTTGCCACATGGTTTGAGCATCCTGAGTCAATGTAGAAGAGATGGTCATCATTTATACCTAGTTTTGAAGTCATATTCGTAATCAGAAGATAATCCTCTTGCTCCTCTGTATAGTTGTAATCTTTCCTTGATTTGTAGCCTCCTTGGTAGTTGTTATTGTAGTTATTGTTGTAGTTGTTATTGTAGCCTTCATGTTGATTGAATCTTCCTCTTGACTGTGTATATCCACCTCTTTGAAATCCTCTACCTCTCTGATTCTTGAAGTTTCTATAACACTCATCTGTAGTATGATTTGAAAATCCACAAATATTACATGGTGAGGAGTTATAAGGTCTCCCCCTACCTTTCTTGCCTCCTCTTCCCCTTCCTCTTGAGTTTTTACCTCTCCCTGCATAGTTGGCTTGGGAGGTAGCTCCTTCATCCTCAATCTTCTTGCTTTTTCCTTTCTCTTTAGAATTACTTTTATCTGTGTATAGGGCAGAAGAGTTATTACCTCTTGATGAATCTTCATTCTTGTTGAGCTTGGCTTCATTGGTGAAAAGTTGCCCCATGAGTGTGATAAGGTCTGGAATCTACATGTCCATGTAGAAGTCCATGGCAGTTGTGAAGCTCTCCCATTTGTCATCTGCTTTAATACCATTGATTACTTGTCTTACAACCTGCTTGTCTTCAATTTCTTCTCCTATGCTTGCCAATTGATCAGCTATATCCTTGACTTTGGTCACATACTCTCAGATGCCTTGCTTGGGTTGCTTTCTTTGAGTGGTAAACTCAATCCACAATTGGTTCTTCCTCTTGTGTTGGAAGAGAAATAGGAAGACAATGTTTCCCAAGTCTCTTGGGATGTCTTACAGTTCCTAATATGTGGAAGAAGAAAATAAAAGATTGAGTTAAGTAAGTATGACCTTGCTAATGCATCCTTGGCACACCATGAATTGAATCTTTCATGATCCTCTCTTGTAGGTTGTCCTTTGCTTCTGAAAATGGGCATCTCGTCATCTCTTGAGATGTATCCATAGAGACTCCTTCCTTGCAAGTATGTCTTCATCCTCAAGGACCATGCTTGGCAGTTGTTCTTGTCCAATTTATTGATGAAAGAAGGAAAACCATCTCCCATTTTACCTTAGCTTTGCTCTGATACCACTGTTGGGAAAGATGGATGGACACTCCAAGAAATGAGTAGGCACTGCTAATCCCTGCTTTGTACCAGCCCTCTTATGCATCGGAGTTGAGTTGTAGGCCCTCTTTGCTTTTCAATGATACCAGAAAATGATACCTCTTATGCCTCGGAGTTGAGTTGTAGGCCCTCTTTGCTTTTCAATGATGCCTATGTACTTTGAAAATGATACCAGAAATGATTGGTTCAAAACAAACTACTTCCAAGTTCAAGAATCAATGAAAACCTTTTATTTTTGTTCACACACCTACTGCTTGTTAAGTTCAATGCTTCAAGTACAATAGGAATTAGGAAAATCCTTTTAGAGATATTAAACTAGCTTAATGAGCTAATGATTCCAAGTGAAATCACTTGAAATGATTAACTATACACAGAGCAATCAATTTAGCAATCAAATCAATACCCTCGATTTTTTAGGACCTTTATAGAGTTTGACCAGTGCCCACCATGACGCATTTTTCTCCAAATTTACTTAATAGAATGTCTTCAAACTTCTTCACCATGTAGATGACTTAGGGCTAATTCCAACAAGATATATAACATTGAAAATGGTGGAGAAATGACTGAGATATGAGCAATACAAAATGATTGTTGTAAGTGACAATGATAGAGAGACTAGCAGATATAATGAATGATCTATTGTATTATGAAACAATGTTGTACATAATCATTGGCTTGATAAACAATGCTAAATGATACTAAGAGGTGTTCGCTATGAAGTAAGCCACACTCTTCTGCAATGAGATCATCAAGGACTCTGATATGGAGTGATCTATCCCGTGAGTTTTTCAATCATCTTTTATAGATGATTCATTTGAATTTTGAATTTGAATTCTTCATTGGCTTTCTCTAAAAAGTGATCCTCTAATCTAGGAGATATTCTCTCCAAATAAAGTCGTAGCTTTCCCATCAAACAAACTCCAGGAGTTTAGTGGTAGCTACAAATATTCCTCTAAGTCAAATAGAGTTTTACAATTGGTAAAAAGGTAAGGAATCCATAGCAATGGTTCTCAGGGGTCCTCAAATATATTTGGAGATAATATGTCAAGCATTCATCTAGCAAGCAACCCTATGTTCCATGCAAGAAGCAAGCATATAGAGATCCATTATCACTTCATCAGAGAGAAGGTACTAGCAAAAGAAGTGGACATCAAGTACATCAATACCAAAGATCAGCTAGCAGATATCATGACCAAGTTTATGGATGCAAGTAAGTTGGAGAAGTTCAAGATCAACCTCAACTTGAAGGAGATCAATGGAGACTAACACTTGAGCTTGAGGGGGAGTGTTAGAATTTTAGCAATCTCAAGTGTGGGAACTCATGCTAATTTGAAGTGCCACATCACTCACACTTTTTGGTAGGATATAGAACCACTTTTCCACGATTTTTCTTAGCCCTTTACTCACCTAATTGATGGAGAAAAGTCGAGATCATTTGGAGGGTATTTTTTATTTCAAATCTACAACCACCTTCTTGAGCATTATATAAGCAAAGACATGGATCAAAGTCGTGGCCATCCTCCTCTACCATTTGAGCACTTGTAGGCTCTCATTAGGAATTTTTACTCCAAGTCTAAGCTAGCCCCTTGCTTGCTGTAGTTTTCTCATAGGAAGTGATCTTTGATCACCCATATCTCTTTGTGTAGTAGTCCGATTCATTTCCAAGATAGATCATTTTGTTCCTCTTATTGTAGGCTTTATTTTGGATGTAATCTGAGTATAAAGTGTTCATTAACCTTGAGTATATTGAGCTTGAAAGCTCTCTAGTTTGATCTCTACATATTCCCAAATATGTGTGTTGGAAGGTACACATAGGTGCAAGCTACCAGTTTGGGCAGATTTTGGTATATCTTGTGCAACGAGTTTGGCATAGCTCATATTCTCCAAATTGAGTGATCTATGGCTTGTTGGAAAGCTTAGAAAGTCATTTTTTATTGTGCAAAGTTTCATAGGCTCAGTGTTCATGTCCAGAGAGCAATTCAATTTTTGGTGGACTGTGGTAGTGCATTATTTGGTCCTAGGAAGGTCCTATCATTCTTCTGCTGCAACTAGGAGTGGATATACTCCTTCACATATACATATACATATACATATACATATACATATACATATACATATACATATACATATACATATACATATACATATACATATACATATACATATACATATACATATACATATACATATACATATACATATACATATACGTATACGTATACATATATGTATACGTATACATATACATATACATACACATATACATACACATATACATACACATACACATACACATACACATACACATACACATACACATCTACATGTACATATACATATACATATGCATATACATATACATATACATATACATATACATATATATATACATATACATATACATATACATATACATATACATATACATATACATATACATATACATATACATATACGTATACATATACATATACATATACATGTATATAGACATGTACATACACATACACATAGACATACACATACACATACACATACACATACACATACACATACACATACACATATACATATACACATACATATATATATATATATATATATATATATATATATATATATATATATATATATATATATATATATATATATATATATATATACATATACATATACATATACATATACATAAAAATATACATATACATATACATATACATATACATATACATATACATATACATACACATATACATATACATATACATATGTGTGTACCTAAGTCGCAAAGTCTTAGGGACTCGTGTCAATGAGACTAGACCTCGATCGCCGCACAAGTGCATATAGTGGTGGATTAATACACGTTTAATTATCAATCCGATGAACCACGAGAACCAAGCTATGAAGACATGTGCACACGTGATGGTAAGTGAAGTATCTAAGCTACGATGCATGTGAAAAGCTTCAGCTCCCTCTCCAACTCACTAATTCCCTAAAAAATGCATGTCGTAATACCATTCATAGCAGTAAGCACAAGTTCAAAATTTTCTCTCAGCTCCAAACTCCGAATATGGGCAATAGCGAGTTCATTTTGAAGCTCTCGACGAGGTGCATCTATAATGCTATTTTTGCTTGAATCTGACAAACCTACCTCAAGTTTTGAGCAGAATAGTGAATGGCGGGAAGCACCAATACTCGCTCCACAACCTGTAATGTCTCACACACACACTACAGTAGTTCAAAATTGATGGGAAGGAATAGACAATAGTACTACACACACATTTCAAGGATTTTACACACACAACAGATCATGGAGAAGGAGGAAATCAGCAGAAAAGAAGAAAATTCGAAATTCTTCTTCAAATCTCTCAATGGCAAAAAGTTGTTTACAAGAGTCACAAAGTGACTTATATACATGTACCCTTAAAATGGTCATTTCACACAAGAGACCGGCACTTTATTGACTAGCTCTAATTTCTTACTATTTTACAAGATTTATATTACAAGCATTTGGGGCTTATGCATCTAGAGGACCCCTCTAGTGCTTTTACATGGCTTTGAGGGAATTTCATAGGATTTTGAAGAAGAAAAATTATGCTCATTAATTTGTAAATTTTGGGGCTTCTCTTCTGTGCCTCTTTCCTCTGCAACACTCTCCCCCTCTTTGTCTCTGTCATCCCTTGATAGGATTTGCTTCATGTCAGAGTTTGCAGTGTCAATTTGGGATGCCACGCATGCATCCAATGGCTAAGAATGTGATGTTCACAGGATCTGCCTTATCAAATTCTTCTTGTGTATATGTGGATGTCTGAAGGCTGAATTGCAAATTGTGATCAGGTTCTTTATTGGTAATCTTCCTTATATCATGTCGTGTCTCTTCTTTGATTAATCCATAAGGTATATTGAATGGCTTCAAAATCTATTCCAGGCTTTTACTTTGAATCTTTGCCTCTTTCATTACCTTTACCACTTATTCTTCAAACTATTCTATAAGTTGGGACACCAGTAGTGCCCTCTCATGTCGGCTTAGTTCTCAGTCTCTGCAGTAGCCTCTTTGGAGCTTGGAACTACTAGTGTCCCCGTTGTTGCCTATTGTTCTATTTGAGCTTTTAATTGTGCAATGAGTTCATCTTTTTCTGTGATTGCCTTGGCCACTTGTGTGATTGCCTCTTTATTCTTCAATAGTTCTTCTCTTATGGCAGCCATTTGATTAGCATCCTCATTGCATTATTCAATGAGTATTTTCTGCCACCTTCCATTTTTTTCAAAGTTCATAAGTGTCATGCATATATCTCTTCTCCCATTCCTCTCTGAGAGCTTGCTCTTGTTTCAACTGATCTTCATACTTCGCAATTTGAGCTTCTAATGCTTTGATATCAGTTTTTGTCACTTCTTGTGCTTCTATGGGTTGGTTGCATAAGATGGCATTCATAAGTTCTTTATTTGTGTTCCTCAAGTTGTCCGCTTCCTCCATATATACCTTGATTTGAGATTCAAGCTATTTACTTATAGCATTCATTCGTGCTTTCGCAGCTTCACCTTCTTCATACTTTCTTTGGAGGTCTTCTAGTTGATTTTGGAGCTTTTGGTTATCATTTGTTAACATAGTGCACTTCTCCATGGCTTCTTTAGCTTCTAATTCCTTGGTTGAGAGAGCATGTTGAGCTTGAATTAATTGTGTAGAGAGCATTTCACTCATTACCTAGAATTGGCTTCTCTCTCTCCTAGCCTTGTCATAGTTTGCATCTGCTTTGAGCATTTGTTGTTGAGTATCCATAGCTATTTGTATCATCTCCTTCACCACAGGCTTCAGTTGAGCCACATCCACATTCATCCATGTTTTAGGGATACTTGGGGCCTCCCCCGTTAGTACATCCTTACCTTTATCAACGTGTATGGTGTCATTATGAGGTTGTCTTATCTGAAGATGTACTTGACTTTCTTTTTCATCTTCTTCATTGGTTGTCGACTTTGTAGCAATTCCCTGAAATGTAACATCTAGAGGGGAAGGCTCTGCTACCACTCGGATTGGGGTGCAAGGCTCAAGCTCCTCCACTTCTTCCTATTCCCTCTCTTCCTTTGGCTTCTTTACTGAGGCTTCTCCATCAGTCTCACCTGAAGACCCATTTTCCTTGCCTCGAATTGTAGGAGCATGAAAAACTATAGACCTTTTCTCATATTCTCCCATATAGTTTGGTAAGGTGGAAATGTTGTGTACTTCCTCCCTATTTTAGTCTAACATAGAAACCTCTTCATATACTTCATCCAAATTTGGAGTTGGCTGGTTTTCTTCAATGTCCAACTCCTCAAAGGGTGGCCTTGAACTCCCATTCTTTTTCCATCGGTTTTCCTGAATCCTAGCCCACAAATCATGTGGCCAATCAGCTTCTAGTTTGGGGATTATAGAAATGGATTTGCCATGAGTGCTTTGTTGCTCTTCCTTACTATCTTTCTCATTAGGTGTTCCTATTGATTTTTAATCATTCTCTTTAAAACACGCATTGTATTGATTCTCATATATTCTTGTCTCTGGGAGGACTGGTATAGTCTTCTCTAGATTGGCTTGGGCTACCTCTATGAGCTTTCTGCATATCGCCAATCTCTACTTCTCTAATTCCCCTCGTGGGTAGGGTTTCTCTTGCTGCTCTATGTTTGTTCCATTCGTGATTCTAGATTGATACACTTTCAACCACATGTCTAGGTCATTTGGTCTTCGATCCGCTAGGATTGATCCTGGTTTATCTAGTTTCTATGTATGAGACTTAGGTGGTGTATTCTCTTGTATTTCCAGTTCCTCAGGTCTAATGGGTGGTCTCATTGGTGTTGGTGCCTTAGGTGAAGTGTACATTAGGTTTGCGTACTCCGGTCCATAAGTGTTGTCATATCCTTCATAACCATAGTATTGTGGGTCATAAGTTTGGTCATACTCCATCAGACTGGTGTCATAGGGGTAGTATTCCCCTTGGGTTTGCTCGTATCCTTGATTCGTTGGTTCTGTACTAGCTAAAGGTGTAGCTGGTACTATGGCTCTTTCTATGTTTTCCTCTGGTTGAGTATATTTAACTGGCACTACGTTCAGTGGAAGGGGTGGTTGTTGTCCTAATACTGGTTGCAGTTGTCCATATCCTCTTTGTTCATATGGTCAAGGTGCTCCTTGTGGGCCTGGATATCTTGGGATCTCTCTTCCTTGTTCTCTAAGAGGGTATCCATAAGGCATATACTGAGGTTGATTCATGGGCCCTGACTACCTGTTGAATGGGCAATTTTCAGTAGTATGGTTAGTGTATTTCTGTAAATATGGCAGTACAGGTTGGGTCCCTGAAGTGGCTGCCTATTGTATGGGTAAGCTTGAGGCATGCCTATTCCTCCTCTTGCACACATGTGAGATGGGTGATCTCCACCACATAGGCTGCACCTTCGTAGTATCGGCATTCTCATTGGTGGGTTCTGGTAATTTCTCTGTCCGTGGACTCCTAACTTCACCAAAGCCTATATGGTTAGATGTTGAGGAGTGGGATATGATTTGCGATGAGCAACATCAGACTCCGAGCCGATATCGCCAGTAGTGAGATGCCACAGCCACACATTTAGATATGGTTGGACTGTCACATTTGGGCAGCGACGGATATGACACGATGCATCACAAGTTTCTAAGTACCATTTGGTTTATAGAATTTGTTTGTTTTAAGCTTGTCATGTATATTCCTCTAATGTTTTGTATATTTGTTGCAAGAGCTGGCAATGGGTCGTCCTCCAACATGAACGAAGGAGGCTTATGGATTCGTCATGGATTTATTGCACTATTGAAGGACTTGGAGGGACGCGGTGCGGTCGTTTCATGGGAGCATTTGCGATGAGGTGATGAATTTATAAACTTGTTTTTTACTTGTTGTTTGTAAATCTCATGTGAATTTATCTCATTTCATGAATGTTCTTTGTTGCGGGACTATTGATATGGAACATTCTCTGCATGTGTATGGTCGTGGTGCACCAAAATTTTGTATTTGATTCTTATATGGCAATGCTATGCCACATTTTGTAAAAGCCTCATATATGACAGTGGTTTGCCACACTCTTGTACATGCGTCATTTATGAAATATATAACTTTTTTTGTACATGGTTCATCTGATTATCTCTTTTGTATCCAATAATATTTTGCTTTATGAACTCATATTTCGGTTGCCATTATAGTACACATCACATGTACTCGGTTTTCTTTGGGCAGAGTATATTGTCTTTTGCTAAACAACATCATGGTAATGTTGCAATAGTAAAAGACCAACACACTCTTCCCAAAAAAAAATTTGCAGATATGGTTGTCGGTATAAGTGACGGTACTCCAAAGAGGGCCATTGGAATAAGCATTGGTGTGGGCGTCGGTATTCACGACGTGTTGAGCCCATAAAAGTCATATTGATCAAAGTCAACTATAGTTAATGTCAAAAGGTCAAAGTCAAAATGTTCAAGGTCAAAGTCAAAATGTTCAAGGTCAAAGGTCAACATGCATGAAGTCAAAGCAGTCAAAGTCGGGTTTCAAGGTGCACAGGTAGTACACAATTAATTGTTCATAAAGGATAGAACTGCAAAAAGTTGATTGCAGGTTGCAAAGGTATTTTTGTGATTTCTCTAAGGTTCAAAGTGTTTTTAAAGTGTTTTGGAAGGTTCAGGTGAACCCTCTCTTAGGTGCAGTTGTAGGCAAAATGTAGGTATGTGAAGCGGCAACGTACGCAGAAGTGAAAGTATGGCTCCCCAATTAAAATTTTTGTTTTACTCTAACGTCACTACAGGACAAAACAGGGATTCGTTGGCTGCCCACTTTTAGAGACAATCTTGGGACCTCAAAGTGAGCACTAAGATACTCTCGCAGTTAGGAGCGTACGTGAATCAACACTCAAATCAAGGCAAAGCACTATTCTTGGAAAAGGAAGCAAGATAAGCATAGTCTAGACTAAGCAAGAGAGAAGTGCAAGAGACATACAGTGTGCGATGCAGAGAAGTGAAGTGCAAAGTGTGCATGAAGAGTGACTAAGAAGTGTGCAGAGAAGTGTTAAGCATAGAACCAAAGATCTCAAGGTCCCATTGAAGCTGTGTGCGTGCCGACAAAAGGTGTCCATCCCTCCCCGTATTGGAAGCTTGAGTGCAAGGTGTGCACAAGGGCAAGCTTGAAGAAGGTGGAGGTCTGGTGCAGAGAAGGCCGGCAGCAACAAGACCCTTGGGTATTTTGTATTTTTTGATTGCGTACTCTGTGGGATTTTGCACAGAAAGCATTGGATTGTATTGTGCATCACCATTGTATTTGTCTTCTTATAATCAATCGACAGAGGCTTCCAGTGTTGTATCTTTCTTTTTATCTTTCCCTTTTCTCCTACAAACACTCAAATCCCTTTTCGCACAAGAATCCCCCAACAAAATTTGGCACACCCGGTGGGACCGCAAGGAGATTTGAGCATAGGAGAAGAAATATTGCAGTGTGGAGAAGCATTATTCAAGTGTCGACAGTATTACTTCATTGGGTTAAGAGGTAAATCTTCTTATTAATTATCTCATCTTAAGAGGATTATGAATAGCTCATGACCGCAACCCGGTCTCAAACATTGAGGGTCACTTGCAAAGCAACAAGAAGGAAGGCTGCTAGAAGATCCTCCAATCCACTGTCATCAACATCATCAGTAAAGAACATGGCACGTCAGGTTGATTTGGAGACCCTACTTTCTAGATTAAATATAAAATTTCATTCTTTCAAAGGCTTAGTTCAAGAAGATCCGGATGAGCATATTAGGAGGTTCTTAGCATTGTGCAAAACAAGAGGTTTGATGGGAAGAGAGGATGCCTTTTTGATACTCTTTCTTGCCATATTAGAAGGGTTGGCAGATAAATGGTTCAGCCAATTTGCTGAAAACCATTTCACCACTTGGGATTTAATGAAAGATGCATTCAAAACTCAATTCCAACATGGGAATACTACAGAGATAATCATAGAGGAATTAGAAAATTTGAGACTGGGTCAAGGTGAAACATTTCCAGAGTTTGTAACTAGGGCCAAGGCACTAATGGCTAAGTTGCTAGATCCTCCACATGATTTCTTTATTAAGAAATGGTTAGCTAAACCACTTCCAGTGTCTATACAATGTAAAATCAAGGAATTAGTGTTGCCAATAGCCTCCATAGAGGAGTTCATCAATACAGCTACACAACTGGAACAAATAAGACAACAATATGGAGCAAGTTCTTCGTAGCTTATTCAACTAAGGAAAGAGCTGGAGAACTTAAAAAGAAGTAAACCTCAAAAGGAAGAAGAAAATGCAGTAACCTTGTTGCGGCGAGAAATCGAGGCCCTCAAACTACAAAAGGAAGAGGAAGCCCAAGCAGAAGAAATAGCTCAACTTCAACAAGAATTACAAGAATTAAGAGGAGATGGCATCAAAAATGGGCTATGGTGTACCATGTGCAGAAAACAGGGCCATGTGGTAAGCGAATGTCCACTTCTAAATGTATCATGTCAGTAATGTAGGAAAATGGGGCATGAGGCTCAAGACTGTTCTTCAAGAGGAATGCCTACAACAACATATTGGACACAAGGAGGGGCCCTACCACCAGCTAATGTGATGGCGGATGCACCTAATCAAGGTAACAATTACAACCCTAGACATAGGAATAACTTTGGAAATGGGCCAAGGAGGCCAATTATTTGTTTCAGATGTGGAGAATGTGGGCATTACCAAAGTAGGTACACTCTACTAGAAAATGCCCCTCCTTGTAGGAACTGCCTAGAGGCCAGTGACCACTATACTAGTTGTTGTCCTCAGAACCAAGCATCTTCATCTGGGCCCCACATTCAAATGATTTCTCTGTGCAAAGAAGAAATGGTAGATCAAGTCAATGGGCCATCACCATCTACCAGGGTGGTGCAATTAGAAGAAATTGAATCTTTTGCAGTGTAGACAAGAAGCAAGGGAAGGTTCAAGTGGAAATAGGTCAAGGATCAAGGATTAATGGATTGAACAAAGAGAAAGAAACATCTGAAGACAAAGCCACCACATGTGCAGATACAAGGCAAAAAGGAAATCTCATAGGTACCACTGATGCCATTGGACATGCATTCAACAGGGCTCATGAGGAGTTTGATAAGTCAATTGGAGCCCATGCTCTTAAGGAATCAGAAGCTTCAAGACTACTCAAGTCCATGAAAAGCAGGTCAGTATTTTTTATTTACTAAAGATGGATGGGAAATTCAGGTCAGAACTCTTGCAGATATTTGATGAGGCTTCCACAACAAGTTTAGTGGCCAAGGCTGTTGTTATGCATAAAGATAAAATTGTAGGGGAAGCACCCCTCACAGATTATAAGAGCCCTCGATTAACAGTCTCTATCAAAGGTCATGAGTTTCAAGGAGTTATTGTAGGTGGTGGTTTTGGCATTAACTTGATGCATGAACATACCATGAAAAAGATTGGACTACACCCTTCAAGACCTGCCAACTTCACTATAACACTGGCAGACCAAAGCATAGTAAAGCCTATGGGAGTGGTCCCCGGAGTCCCAGTCAAGATACAAGGTACCATCTTTAACTTGGATTTTGTTGTTTTAAGGATGCCACAGGCAGAAGGAAGTTTCCCCCTATTAATTGGGAGACCTTGGTTAAGGCATGCCAATGTGCTGCATGACTGGGGTAAGGGCACAATGTGGGTAAAGCAAGAGGGAAAAGAGTTGCAAAAGATATTTTTAGAAGAAGGAGCGGACAGTCAAAGACATACCAGAATGATGCAGGCAATTGGTATTTGTATGGAAGAAGACTTGTTGGACAACCTAGAAGCAGCAGATCTAATTGAAGAAGCAAATTTATATGAAGAAGAAAACATGTTGGCTTGGCTCCATGCAGAAGACACATCTTCCTGCTATGGGATTTTTCCAAGCTCAAGTAGAGAGGAAGCCTATGAAGCAAAAGAGGACATCATTCAGGTTATTGATTCGAGTGAAACAGCCTTAGTCAAAGGCCATAGCAAAGAGAAGAAAAGAAAAGCCCTTAAGTGCAACAAATATGATGCTACTTCAAATCATATGTCAATGGCCACTTTTTTATGAATAATGGTATGGATATCATCTATATTGTCCATCTTTATGATAGTAAGTGCAAGGCTTTACAAGGATGTGGAAGAAGTACCTGCAATTCTTTGGAAACAGAGGGTTCCATTGGATGAAGAAGCTAGAATAGTAAAAATCAAATTTTGCAGATTAAGTTATAAAGTAGTTGAAACCAAGATACATAAAAGGCAGTATGGAGGAGATAATATTCTAATGAAGGATTTAGGGTACCCCTATCAGATGGTCAGTATGCCCAAAAAGAAGACAAAACAAATAAAGTGCAGTACAATTGGAGATTATGGAGCGCAAAGGATTTCTCTCTATCATCATATCAAGGTGTAAGGCCTATCATCAGCACAACTGAAGATTTATGGATCACCTCGAACTTGCAAAATTTATGCAGGTTGTACATAGCCTTCTCATTCCATTTTTTGCTTAAGTTTTAGTACTTTTTACCCATTTTCATCCTTGTTCCTTGAGTTTTTAGTAAATTTAACAACCATTTCATAGCCCTTTACATAATACAATTTTTGGGAATTTTTCAAGCATTTTTAGAATTTTTCTAGTATTTTTTCATCCTTTTCCGATGCCATTTTCTTGCCAAATTAGAGGAATAAAGGAATCTCTTTGTGGTTTCGAGTCAAAAAATTGGGCCTAGATCTGTAGGGAATTTTTTGAGAATTTTTTGGATTTTTTTCATTTTTTTGGATTTTTTCTATATTTTTCTCCAATTTTTGGATATTTTCACCAAAAAAAAAAAGAGGGGCCCCCATGGATTTTTTTCTCCACCAAAAAAAAGGGGGGAAGGAAAATTTCAAAACCCCCCCCCTCTCTCTCTCACTCACTCTTTCCCCCCCGCCCCCATTTTTTTATTTTTTTTTTACATTTCTTATTTTGTATTTTGTTTATTTTATTTATTTATTTATTTATTTTAATTTTTTGTTTATTTATTTTCTATTTATTTATTTTATGTGCATTCAAAAAAAAGGAGAGGAAACATTTTATTTTTCTTTATAAATAATTAAAAATATATATTTTTATTTTTTATGGTCCAAAGCTTTTGGCTCTATATTGCACCTCGGATGGCAATTGTTTTCAAGCTTGGGGTCATTTTTATGTATTTTGGCACCACTGGTGTAACATAATCCTAGTAGGAGATGGTTGAACTACACCCTAAGAGATAGGATTAGGAAGTAATCCTCAACCATGGCTTTTGGGGCAAGTGGTTAGCCCATCACATTCCTAACCGGGAGGTTGTGAGTTCGATTCCTTGCATTGGTATCAGAGCCTAGGAAGTAGGCTTGGGCAATGCGGCGCGGCATGGCGCATCGCAGGGTACACGGTGCCAGGGTACATAGTGCCAGGGTACATCCTATCAGGGTATATCCCGAGAGGGAAGCACTTGATTGAGGGTTCAAGATACCAAACATGGGTGAGAACAAGGTTCAAGACTGAGGTTGAGAACAAGGGCTCAAGACACCAAGGTTGCGAACAAGAAGGTTCAAGACAGCAAGGTTGAGAGCAAGGGTTCAAGAGACCAAGGTTGCGAACAAGGTTCAAGAAACTATGCGAGGTTGAGGGACATCAATTCAAGGGCATCCGAGGCTAGAGGGATACAAGAGCAGATCATTGAGGACAATGATTGACCAAGGGGGCAAGAATGTAACATAATCCTAGTAGGAGATGGTTGAACTACACCCTAAGAGAGAGGATTAGTGTTGCTCTAGCACAATGGTAAGTACCACGTTAAGAAGCTTCACCTCCTTAATGTCAATCCGTGGGAGAGGTAGGAGTGATATGAAGATCGTGAACGTGAGATGATGTGAGAGTGAAGGTGAGAAGCACAAAGATGCACACACACATACACACACACAACGAAGAGACAAGCAAGACACAATGGAAGGTGGGAAATTCGTTCTATTACTCAAGAATGCTCTTACAAGCTCAAACTAGCTCTAAGCTCACACTAACCAAAATGAACCAACCTCAAAAATGAGCTCTCTAGCTCTTTTTATAGTTTCTAGACTAGTTTTGACCGGTTTCACATCTAGTGACCGGCCTAGTTAAAAAATAGGTCCTAGATGCTATTTGGAAGGGTAAACGGTGTCCAAAAATAACGAAAATTGGTACGCGCATTCTACCTAAGCTCCTCAAGCTCGAGGACTCCTCGGCTTGCACAAAATGGAGCTATGGATTACAAAATGGGGTTTTCTACGATACATATGTTACAATTAGTGATAACAATCACTGTTGAATGTTTGAAGAAATAATAAGAAATATATTTGTTTGGAAAATTGATCCGACTGGCTCCCTGCATTGTCTTTACATACTTCCGCGTCGTCTGTGCCTCTGACTGCTTCCAACACCCCCCTCCTTCTCGCTTCTGTCGTCCTCGACAGAACCTTGTGGTGCGGTCTACCGGATATAGTTCTGTAGGAGGTCTTGAGCGAGGGTGTGCTCTGAGATACGAATGCCTCGGGCCAGATCAGCCTCGAGTTTCTCCCAGTCAATAGGTTGCGGCTCGTCTGGTGGTGGGAGCTGATAATGTGTGGAGTACACCATTCGTTCACAGGCGAATAATTGCAGTAAATGTGTGGGCCTGCTTATAAATACCTCTGAATGGTACTCCCAAAAGCCGGTGGTGAACATTTCTTCGAATGTCTGCTTGTAGCACGCCGGTAGATATTTTATTCTGCAGTGCCAGGCATAACATACCCGTAGCGATGGCGTTGTGCTCATATCATAGACTAAATCAAAGTTGCCATGCTCAAAGACCGGGGTGTTTACATGGGGGGCCTTGACGCGTCGGAAGACTTTAAAGATCATTTGCATCATGTCAAAAATTTTGACAGTCATATGCGCGGCAATATCATCCATATGCTTTAACCTGGGGAGCCAGTGGCGGATCGTCGTCATCATGTAGCCTACTGTGGGTAACTCGATTGGTGGCTTGAAATAGGGATAGTTCAACCAGTCTTGGCACTGCTTATTGTTTTGTACTTTAATAGCGAATGCAGTCCAAGAGCGGCGTCGTGGTACTGGTCCCCAGCACGGGTTAAATTTTAAGTGCAGCGGCGCTTTCACCCATGTGCTCATCATCTCAGGATAGTTTTGCAATAAATCTTTGCGCCAGTCTGGTTGATGGATTTCACCTCTCTGCGCACTTGGTGGCAAGTCCTCCGGCTCGAATTGAGTGGCATGCGTTGGTTTCATGCCTGTTTCTTTCTCTATGGCTAACTGGTATTCGGCCATCAACATGAAGTACGGTTTATATTGGAGCTCATGCCCAGATATGTATCGTCGCAGGGCCAAATGAGCAAAGAATGGTGACTGTAAAATTCTCTCTTCAATCATGGCCATGGCATGTAATTGTGCCTCTACTCTGGCCGAATGTGTTGTTCCGAGTTCTTCAACTGTCTTCATCCACGCGGGGGTAGGTAATTCATAGGTCATCTGGCCTTCGGCCGTGACACGTCCGCCTGGGATGGGTATCGGCTCGTATGCCTCTTCAAATGTCTCCTCCACCGGGATAGTGACGGTTTCTTCCTCAGCTGGTAGCTCAGGTGGGGAGTCTGGCCTTGGTGGTGCTTCATATACTGCAATTCTAGATTCAAGATTTGTCACCTGGGCCCGGAGTGCGTTGAGTTCCTCTAAAATTTCAGGGGCAGGGTCCACAGGTGCTGGTAATTCTGCTGCTACTTGTTCTTGTTGTGTTGGCGGTTCTCTGAGCTATAGTAGCTTGTGAACTTCCTTTAACTTTTGATGCTCTTCGTTCATACGATCATAGTCCTCGAGCAATCGAACATGGTCATCTAGCAACATCCGCATCGATTCGGATGGGATTGCCTTGAATCTGCTCGGACTTAGTGGTTGTTCCGGATGATCCAATGCCGCTTCCAAGTTTTCTCTATTCTGCGCTTGGAGTCTCACATTCTCCTCCTGGGCTGCGGCTAGGTGTCTTCTTAGTAAGCCCATATTTCTAGTGAGCGTTGCATTTCTAATCGTTTGGGCACGAAGTAGGTTGTCCAAATCCGCAGTGGCTTCTTTTGTTTTCTCCTCACTTTCTAGTTCTAATTTGTGATAGGCCTCTCGTAAATCTTGGTATCGGCTGTTCAGTGAGGCATTCTCAATTGATAATAAATTAAGCTTCGTTTGTAGTTCATTCGTCGTTCTCTGCAGCTGTTGATAGTTGTTGCCCAGAGATGCAAACTCATCGCGGACTTGTGACATGCATGTGAACATTTGTGTAAGTGCGGTGTCTATGGTGGGCGATAATAGTAATGGAGTGCTAAATGGGAATGCAGTGGAAGTAGATGCAGCGGGAATGGGAAATGGGGTGGGGAAGGTGGATGCAGTGGTGATTGTGGAAAATTGTGACGTGCCTAAATATGATGGTGCTGTGAGTGGAGTGTGTGCTGGTGAGGTGGATGGTGATATGTCCATGTCATTGGACGTGTCAAGTGCGGTGACTGTGAAAAGCGGTGTGTAAGTGGGTGGTTGTGTAGGTGTGAAGACGGGATTTACAAATGTAGAGTAATTTACAGGGGGGATGGCTGGAGTAGCTTGGTGGAAAGGGGATATAGGGGTTATGGTGGGTTGGGGAGGTGAAACGGGTGAGAATGTTAGTGGGGTTAGAAAGGTGAAAGGGGGTCTTAAAGGTGGGGGAAACGCTGGGAAGGATGAAGGGGTGAAGGGGTTAACATGTAGACGAGGTGGGGTGGGTGCGGGTATGGTGGTATGAATGGGCAGGGCAAAGGGTGTGGGTATGTTGCCTTGGACTGGTGTGGATGTGGGGGGAGCAGGTGGGTGTGCGGGGGATACAGGATGGGTTGGTGAAAGATGAGGTGAGAGAGGAGTAGAAGGTGTGGATGTGATTTCGAGGATAGTGGTGGTATGTACAACGGTAGTACGTGGTGGGGAATCTACAAGGATGGGTTCTGCGGTCAATGAACTTTCGGGGACGAGGCGTGCCTCCCCGACTTGTGCTGAAGACTGAGCTCCTGTTGGTACGCGAATATACTCTCCGGGCTTTGAAAGTAGTCGCACTCGGCGGGGGTCAAACTGTGGTAGTTGCTTTCTTTGTAAGTACCTGAGTGCTTCATTGGAGCCTACTGATTTGACTAACTCTCTGAACCCTTTGATGTATGCGTCTTCGAATCCTCCGGAGATGAGTTCCTGTTCAATTAATGCCTGGCTCTCCTCTTCAGTTAACTTTTTTCGTGCCCAGACTTTCTCCATCGTGCGATATAATTTCTTTATTGCCAGTGTGTAAGCTGCGGCTTCGAAAGTCTCATCTTCATATGTGCTGGTGTCGCCGTGTGCGTCGGTTTGTTGGCCGTGGCCGTCTGTCTGTCCTTGTTCTTGGGAATCTTGCGTGCCCTGGCTGGCTTCGTCGTCACCTTCGTCATCGTCGGTGGCTGTTCGTTCATCATCAGAGCTTGACACAGCTTGTCCCTGAGGCAGATCCCGCGGTGTGGTCGGGTAACTAGGGCGTTCATATTCCTGAGAGAACATCTGTGCCTCTGAGAACTGGAATTCATTCGAGAATGCATCCGGCATCTCAAAATCGAATGTTGTGTTTATTGGTTCTGCCTCCATGTGTGGTATTGGGAAGGAAAATGCTTCCGCACCAATAGTGGTGGGAGCTTCTGGTGTATTGGTGGTGGGTTCGGTGGTTGCAGCTGCCTGAGGTGTAGCGACACTAGTAGTACCCTCTGTGACCACTGGTCTAGACAACCTTATGCGAATAGGTTGCACTGTAGGAGCGGCTTCTGTCGGTGATCGCTCTGGAGAGGGTTGTGGTGATGGTGACTCTGGCACTTGAAGGCAAGGAATAGTGCCTCTCATGCGCTTACCTGCCCGTGTTCTACTGGGCTTCCTGGCTTTCTTCGTCGTTCCTTTGAATGCCTTCAGTTCTTCTCCTGTTAATGCACGCTCAATTGGCAAGTCATAAGCCAAGCACATATACACAATTCTTGTGAGTGCACAACATCCATTAAGCACTTTTTTGCGTTCCCATCTGTGTTGTGCCAAATACATTTGATCTATGATCCAGCTTGCCAGGTCAACAGTCTGCGGTCCCGTACATGCCAAGTACAAACCAAACCATATTCTTTTATGTGGCATGGTGAATCTATCCTGAGCGGGGAATGCGAAGTGTTGCATGCATATCCTTAGTGGCTTTGACAGCTCAGGTGTAATTGCTGAGATTTCCTCCCACTTAGTGACATCCCCACGTTTCATAGGGTCTGGAATTAATCTTTCTCGATCTGTGGGTGTGTGGGTGCCATGAATTTTGATGGCTGCTCTGATTAAATCCTTTGAGAGGTAAAATCTTTTGTAAGGTGGATCATCCACTAAAGAAGGTAAAATGAAGGTTCCGGGGATATCCTTATTCTCGGAGGCCAGCAAGGTAGTGATTAAGTAATAGCACCTGTAAAAGTCCGGTTTGGGCAGAGGATCACTGAAATACTCCGTGAAGCCTGCTCTGGCCCAAACGTGAGTTAAATCCTGGGTGCTCTGTAGGGCTTCGAACTCTCTGGAGAAGAACTGGTATTTTCCCCACGTGCGGTCATCAAATGTCAAAGTGGATTCAAATATAAAGTCCGCGTCCGCAAGGGGTCCTGCAAGTCCCTGAAACCAATGAGAGTTCCGGTGTATCTTTTCTGTGTAGCCCATAGGTGGGTTGTCGATAGGCATGGGCCCTGGAAATCCTTGGAATTCCGGCGGTGGAGCAGTCGGGTGGGATTCTGCTCGTAAAACATTGAGGGGCACTGCCGCTACACTGGGGCCTGCTCCTGATGGTCCTTCGTCAGCTTGCATGATGACTGATGCGTTAATGAGAAAGATCTGCTACAAAAGATTAACACATTAGCATGGAAATTAATTATGATCCCATTAAAGTGAGACCGCAATCCCTTTCCATAACTGATGCGTAACCAGTGTAGCCAAGTGCTGTGATGTGATGGATGCAATGTTTCTTGCAGCACTAGTGCAGGTCTCTAGACACCTATATGTTTCAGATCATGCATACATTTCTTGGTGAGATGAAATTATGAGTGATTGTGTGATGATGGTGGGTGAATTTTTACAAGGTTTAAAAGTTAGTGATTTAGTACAAGGTTGTATGTTAGTCGGGGGGCTAGTTTTGTTAGACAATGGGTTAGGGGAAGACGGTTGGACACGCTTCGGTATCCATTTCCTAAGAGTTTTTGAGTGGGTGGTGGGTTTCTGCTGAGGGGCAAAAGGTAGTATTGGGTGTGGTGGTATTGAGGGATGGAAAGATTTGTGAGGGGTGTATATTACATGGCTTAAGGTTTGAGCTATGATACATGGTTTGGGTACCCAAATTTGCGTGGGTGTGGGTTTATGGGTAAGGTATTTCTTGGCGATCCAAATTTGTCGAATGCTCGGACCTGTAGAAGGAGGTCGAGGGGATGGTGGATACTGATTCTGTTTCTGTTCTGCCTTTTTCTTGTCGATCTCTGCTTGGTTGGAGTTCTTCGGTGCTTTTTGTCCTTTTGGCACCCATATTTGTCTGGTGCCGCTTCCTTTGGGTGGTCTAGAGTGCCTCCCTTGTTGTGCCTTCTGATACTGCCGTCGGTCTGGGTTCCTTCGTCTTGGTTGACTCTGTTGTGGTTGAGGTTGAGAGGTCGGATGGACGCTCTGCTTTGGAAAAGAAGGGAGATCCAACACTTGCGTGACCTGCCCATTAGGAAGTGATGCATTCTTTAACTTTAATCTAGGCCAGTCCGCAACAAGTTTGGAAGGATGAGCACCGCAGGGTGTCGTGCTCATTTGGCCGCTGATGCAACCCACCTGACCACTGATTGTGTCCATCTGCCCTTGCGGTTGGGTAACTGTCTCTTCTAGTTTGCAGGAAGTCCCAGGGAAGATCTTCCGTCGTCCTTCTGATTGACAACTGTCTATAACCAAGCCCGAGTGGGTTGGTGTAGACGTAACGTGACTGGTCTGCTTAAAGATCTTCCGGTCTTCCGTCGCGTGTATTTCATAGGGTCTAGGGTCACAACCGTCAAGCGGAATGCCGTTAGGGAAGTCAAGCGGTATCACTCGCTTCTGCTCTAAGGTTCCAATTTGTAAGGAGCCTTGTCTAAGGTTTAGGTCCACTGAGTGATCGTATAGCCAATCTTGGCCAAGGATTAGGGGTTCTATTAGGTCGTCATCATGGCACACTAGTAGCTTCGCTGTCATGGTCACATCCTTAATGAGGATAGGAAGGTCCACCTCACCCATGCAAGGGGTTTCCATGCCTCCTAAGCCTATGAGATATGCCTCAATTGGCCGCATTTCTATTCCTGAATCCTTATAGTGGGACCATCTAATCGCACTAGTCGCAGCACCTGAGTCAATTAAAGCCCTGAGTTCTTGGCAAGGGTTGCCGTGCTCTAGCCTAACTGTAATGAATGGTCTCCTGTCCACTATGCTAAGATGAGTGGTTGACCTTACTTGACACATGGCCATGGGATATCTGGGTGATGTTTCCTGATGGTTATAATGTTCTCTCCCTAGTCCTTGTCTTCTTAGCTTCATGCGCTTAATGCGTTCTATTGCTTCTGCCTGAGCTTCTGCTCATATTCTATTTTCTTCCTCCTTACGCTTCTTTGCCAACGTGAGTCGTCTAAGCATATCCTCAGTAAGAGGTTCTTGATATAACCTGACTCTACAACCACTAATGTAATTAGGCATTATATCTCCTTCTAAGGTGGCTAACTGTACTGCTCCACTAGTCGAAAGTCTGTTAATGATCATAGGTCCATAACCTCGCTTTTCTAACTTCCGTGCGTGCTGTTTCAGTGTATACACTAGAACTGAATCTCCTTCTTTTAGGCCTTTATCTTTCACATGTGCATCAAAGTATGCTTTCTGCCGCTTCTTCGTTGCGTATATTCCTGCTGCTGCTTTCAGCCTGGTTTCTCCTAATCGTTCCAAGTCCATTATTCTTGCTGATAATTCATGGCCGGTCCACTGATGTTCTTGTGCAACCTTAAGGGTCGGTATCAAGAAGTCCAAAGGAAGCACAGCATTCTGACCAAAAACCATCTGAAAGGGAGTTGCATTGAGTACGGTCTTGTAGGCCACTCGATATGCCCAAACAGCGTGGTGTAGCTGTTTGTCCCAATCTGAACGTTTGTTGTTCACGAGTTTCGTCAGTACGTTACAAAGTATCTTGTTAGTGCTTTCAGCCTGACCATTGGCCTGGGGATGATATGGTGCAGATTTCTTGTGAATCACCATAAAATCCTGTAACAAATATTCAATGACTTGGTTTAGAAAGTGAGTGCCTCGATCGCTCACTAACTCTATAGGCAATCCATATCTTGTAAAGACATTTTCAAATAAGAATTTTGCAGTCGTGTGAGCATCATTCTTTTTTGTGGCTTTCGCCTCTACCCATTTGGTTAGATAATCTGTGGCAACAATAATGTATTCTGCGTGTGTACCTTTTGCAGGGGGGTTAATGGGTCCTACAAAGTCTATACCCCACTTTGAAAATGCACGTCCGCCCATCATGGGTTTCAATGGCATTTCATCTCTGCGAGTAGGAAACTGAGTTCTTTGGCACACATCACATCTCTTTACATAGGTATGGGCATCCATGTGAAGAGTGGGCCACCATAATCCTGCAAAGAGAATGGCTTTGATTACCCTATCGGGTCCAAAATGACCTCCTGCAACACCTTGGTGTGCAGTCTCTAGTATGCTAAGATAATCGCTCTCATGAACACATTGTCGTAGATATCCATCTCGTCCTCTTTTGTATAAATTATCACCGATAAGTGAATAGTCTTGAGCTTCCTGCTCTAGACTGCGTTGTCGAGCTAAGGTCATGCCTTGAGGGAATGTGTTCGTCCTCAAGTATGTCACTAAAGGTTCACTCCAGTCTGGTGTGAGAGACACATGATATAATGTCGCATGCTCTACTGGTGGTCTTTCACAACACACCTGACATTCTTTACACCACTTGTAGACATCTGCTTCCATCGTAGGCCAATATACTCCCAATCTATGCAGAGTCTGCAATGTTCGATGTTTTGAATGATGTTGCTTTAGTGCACCTATGTGTGCTAATTGCAACCAATTCGCATGTTCTGATTCATCTACACAACAAGCAAGAATCTTTTGATTATCCTGTTTATATATGCTTCCTGCCATTATTTGGTATCTCTGAGACTTGGTAATCTCTCCCTCTTTGATCTTTATCTTAGGATTCTTGGGTCCATAGGTGAGAATAGGGACTATAGGCTTAGCCCATTCTGGTGCTATCTCAAGGTTAAACAAGTATGCATCTGGTAATTCATCCGCTACTCCTTGAGGAGCTTCTCCTGAGGTTAATCTTGAAAGGTGGTCAGCTCTAAGATGTGTCTTTCCTTTCCTGACTACTACTTCAAAATCATACTCCATGAGTAATAGAAACCAGCGTATTAATCGTCCTGTGTTACATGGTTTGTTGACTAAGTATAATAGGGCTTGATGATCTGTAAAGAACTTGAATTTGTTGGCCAACAAGTAGTGCCTAAACTTCTTTACAGCGTAGATCATCCCTAATCCTTCTCGTTCCGTTGTGGTGTAATTTCTTTCTGCTGCGTTCAATTGTCTGCTAGCGTAAGCTATGGGGAGATCTATATTACCTTCATTCGTGGGTTGTGCCAACACACATCCTATGGCGTAATTGGATGCATCCACATGCACATGGAATGGCTTACTCCAATCAGGGGTAGTCAATATAGGTGCTGAGCACAAGCGTCGTTTAAGTTCATTGAATGAATTTTCACATTCATCTGTCCACTCAAAATTGGTTAAGAGAGAGTACAAAGGCTTGGCTATACTTGCATACATATGTATGAATCTCCTATAATAACCGCAATGGCCCATAAATGCCTGTACCTCTTTCACATTAGTTGGTCTAGGTAATTCTGCAATTACCTTCACCTTTTCCTCGTCCGTAGAGATTCCATTTTTTGACACAATGTGTCCTAGAATTTTGCCTTGTCTGACCATGAAAACGCATTTTTCTGGGTTCAAACAAACCTGATATTCTCGACATTTGTCAAATATTTGTCTTAACTCTGGGATATGTGTCTGTCTTATATTTGAATGCGCACATAAGTCATCGACATAAACTTCCAAGCTCTTGCGTAAGAATTCCTTAAAAACATGACACATGAGTCGCTGGAAAGTGGCGGGTGCATTTGTTAAGCCAAATGGCATTACACGAAATGCAAATATGCCCCATTCTGTGGCAAAAGCCGTCTTGTGTTGGTCTTCTGGAGCAATGGCTACTTGATTATAGCCTGAGAATCCATCAAGGAAGCTGTAAACTTCCTTGCCCGCAACTCTTTCCAATAGGTGTTCCGTGATAGGAAGAGGATAACTATCTCTAATCGTGGCGGCATTAACTTTTTTAAGGTTAATACACACACGCAATTTTCCATTCTTCTTGGGCACAACCACAATGGGGGATACCCATTCGGTATGCTCAATTTCGTAAATAAATCCTGCTTCTATCAAGCGATCTATCTCCTCTTTAATCTTCGCAGCGTAGTTATCATTATACGTGTACGGTTTCTGTTTTGTCGGTTTTGCATCTGGAGTCATAGGGATTCTATGAGAACATATATCTGGATCTACTCCTTTCAAATCTTTGTAACTCCAAGCAAAAATATCTCTATATTCGCGTAATAGGGCAACTAACTCTTCTTCTTCTTCAGTCGTCAAATCATGCCCTATATATGTGCATTTTTCTTCTTCTCCTTCTATGGCAACTATTACTTTTTTGGTTTTCTCTCGGTTATCATATACTTGTCCGTCATTCACCTTTCTATTAGGCATTCGTACCATGATTCTTCTATCCTCGATTTCATATTTCTTGAAATTCTCGGGTACTTCAAATAAAGATTCTTCTTTTTCTGACATGGTTTCTTTCTTCTTTCTTTTCTTCCCTTCACTTTTGGTAGTCACTTCCGTGGCTAACCTTACCTCATTCGTAATTTCCTCGTGTTTCTGAGTGTGAGTCTCTACTTCGTAGAAATAGTCTTCTTCCGATGCAAAGGGTGGGTCCATGATAATTGATTCTAAATCAAAATCGCTTGCGTCCTCGAATGCATCGGTGTTAGGTTCACACTCTTCTAAAATTGCATCGCCCATGATTGGCTCTATCGTGAAAACTGAAATGTCATAGCCATCCTCGTCACAGTGGGGTGTCGATTGTTCTTCATTGATGGCTACATCCATGGTTGCTAGTATTTCTGCCCAACCGTGGGGTTCAAACTCTTCGTCTGGAAATACTACGGGTGCATATGCTGGATCTTGAAGGGTTCGTGGATGTTGTTCCGCACCTAAGGTCCTGGCTTCTAATCGTTCTTCCTCTTGTTTGGCTACTTTACACATCCATAAATGGGTATCCTCATGCAACCAAGAAGGATCTGATTCTAATGAGTGCACGGATTCCGTCTCCACTGGAGTCTTATGGATGGTATTCCATTGTATTGGGGGTACATCTCTATGTGAATAGTCTTTAAGATTGACTTTGGTAGTCACTCCTAGATGTTGCAAGTACAAAGAATTAGATCCCCAATCTTGTACAATTTGCAACTGACGCATGAATGGTCGTCCCAATATCATCTCATACGCACGGTTTTTCGCAAAGTCACAAATGGCAAAGGTATGCTCAAATTCTACACCACAAGTGGTGAGAGATATGCCTTCTAGTAAGCCTAATGGTTTTTCTATGTGTCCATCGGCCATTTGTAGTTTCATCCTGGTGGGTCTGAGGGCTGGCTTACCCCAACGTTTCCATAAAGCGGTGGTAGCTATGGCTACTCCGGCTCCTGAATCTAAGATGGCTTTCGTGGTGTAGCCCTGATGGGTTATTGGAAGATATGTGTTACCTTCCTCTCCTTCGCTTACGTCTCCAATCTTTTCCACGGGTATCTCTGGTACCTTCGTATGTGATCCTATCTGAGAGGGTGTGGTAGCTAGCTCAGGGAATTGATTTGCTACATGCTTCCACAATTCTGGTTTCACCTTTAACAATTCCTCCAAAGTGAGATTACACTGTACTTTCGTATTCTTGATCACTTCCGTGTTCCTAGGGATCACTGATTCTTCATTCCTCACTATTATCGTGGGTGCTCTCATACTAATAGACTTAGCTTCCCAAGGTCCTGTGAACTGAGGTAATTCTTGTAAAGAATTGGATTCAAATCCTGTGGGTTCACTCCGTTGTTCCATCTCTACCTCATCATATATAGAGGGGATGTCTTGGGGAAATTGTTCCCGCAAGTCATCTATTTCTTGAATAGGAGGATGAGTTCCTTGTTCTTTTCTCCATTTCTCTTCTTGGATCTCCCTCAAAAATTCATGTGAGTACCTATGTATGGAAGACAAATTGTCTTGACTTTCCGTATTGGGTACTTGAGACAGGGATGGTGCATTCCTTTCCTGTGTCTCTGGGGCAATAGGGTTCCTAGAATGATCCTTTTTTTCTTTGCTTTCTATCAAGTGTTCTAGCCTCTCCATTAGTCCTTGAAAGTGTAGTTCCGGTTTTGTCATGTTATTCCAATTAAGATATTTAGAGGCTTCGAACAAAGCTTGTGCTAGTTCTACCATCTTCATGCACAGTTTAGTTCTCTCAATTTCTAGATCAGCTCGAGGGTAGTTTTTACTCATTTCCGTTACTTGAGGTCCCTCTTTTATTCTAGCCTGATATGCACGAAACATCATGTCTAGATCTTCTGGTATGGGTTCCGCTAAAACTGATCCTGATTTTTGAGCTGGGATTTCTTGGTTTAATTCTTGTGAAGTCAGTTCTTGTATTTTGGCTCTAGATTCCCTTAAACTTCCTTCCAACTCACTTATCTTTTTACTCCACTTTCTCTTGATTCTTTCTCTAGAATCTTTCCAAGATTTTGTCTTTTTACTGCTAGATTCTGCAACTTCACTAGTTCCGGCTACTTTCTCTTGATTGAGCTGTTGGTTTTGTAAGAGCGCCTGGGCTCTAGTTATAGCTTGGATAGGCACGTATGTAGGATTAGATCCATCTGCGTTATTTACAATACCTATCACGTTGATCGGTGTCACATTCGAAGCATTAACAGGGTTCTTAGGACAATCTTTGATTATGTGCTCTTTGCCACAATCGGCACAAAAGCCTTGTATGTTATAGTACTGTGATTGCCTTGCTATTGGGGGATGTGGACAATCCTTAATGAAGTGATCTCCTTGGCACCTAAAGCATGGTCCTCTAGGGCCCTGTGGTCTCTGTTGTCTCAATTGGGGCCGTGGGTTTGGGTTTGTGTACATCACATTAGTATAGTCTGGCTCCCAACTAGGTTCCATTGGAGGACTATCATAATGATATGTCTCCACGTGTTCTGGTGACTCCGTGTAATAAGCGGGTGGACTAGTTACATGAGTAGAGTCAAAACTGTTTGAGTTCGGGTCACTTTCTGTGATCAAGGGTGAAGAAGGCACTAAGGCCCTACTTAGGTTCTCTTCTGCAGCAGCGTATTTGACTGAGATGACATTCGCTGGTGGGGGTGGCTGCTGAGCTAAGACGGGTTGAGGTCTCTGTTGAGCCTGATATGGGTAGTTCTGGGGAGGCCTATAGTAATAAGGCTGAGCATTGTATTGGCCTTGATACCTACCTGGCTGCTGGTATGCTTGCGGGTAGTTCTGTCTCACGGTTTGTTTGTTGTATGGGCAGTCCTGAGCCGTATGATTCGTGTATCTTCTCTCAATTGTGCAATATTGGCCACTAGGGTTGGCTTGAGGTTGAGGTGCATTGGGACACATGTTTGCCAAATGACTTCCACCACAAGTGTAACAACGTACATTCGTTGGTAGCTTGGGCACCTGTTTACTAGAAACTCCTAGTTTTTGGGCCACTTTTTCTGCTAGGTCCTCTATCGAATTAGACAATTTTGTGGATGCTAGAGAAGAACAATCTGAGTCTTTATAGACCTTTGAGAGTTCTAATTCATCTCCTAGGTTGTCCTCAATGTCTATACATATTCTTATACACTCCTCTAGCATTCTGGGTTCTTTTAGGTACACATAAGAGCGTAGTTTAGCGCTCAACAAGCCATCTAGGAACAGTGATACTTGTTTGGCTTGTGAGGGTAGCTCTTGCATTGGACATCGTTCGACATATTGTCTGAATCTACGACCTGCCAGTCTGACTGTTTCCTGAGGGGTCTGTTTGAAGCTATGAATCAACGAAGACGTGTCGTGTCTAATCCCACTTTTAGAGAATTCTGTGATGAATGACTCTAAAAAGTGATGGATGTCTCTAAATTGCCTTTGTTGCAATGGTTGAAACCAAGTTAAAGCGGTATTCTTTAACGTTAGTCCAAATGCGTTGTACTGCGTGAACATGTCCTCGACTTGTTCTGCTCTTAGTACTTGCTTGAATTCTGCAACATGGTCATAGGGATCTCCTGTCCCATCAAAGTAATTCTTCATGGATTTTACTAATTGAGTGGGTCTCAATATTCTTGCGTATTCGCGTGGTCTAGGTAGAGGAAAATCATCTCTACCACCTAGTATTCCATGATCTCTTTGTCTATCCATTCTATTAGTGTCCGTGGTTGTTCTATCTCTCCCTATGGGGTGATTAAAGCTTACTTCCGGTCTCTCTTTATTTCCTTCTCTTTGATTTCCATGGGCTGAGGATGTTCCTGCCCCTTGTTGACTTGCATTTATGTTCGTTCTAGATGGAGGGAATATCAATTCACCTCTCCATGTATATGTGTTTTTAGCGCGCTCAGGCACCACAAAGACTCTTTCTGAAGTCTCATCCAGGTATACAACCTTTCCAGGCGTATCTGGGTCCTTGAATTCATAAATTGTAATGATACCTATCTCACCAGGGTGTTCCTTTCTGTACCTCCAAAAGGCTTCATCTGTCTCTTTATTTACAAACAACTCGGTGCTCCTGTTATCTTGAGGGATCCACTCTGGGATGAGTATTCTTGTTAATACGGATTTTCCTCTCGGTGTTCTAGGTTCTTCTAACGGTTCTTTTCCTTGAAATGTCGCTTCCGTCTCTAATTGAATTGTGCCAAACTCATTAGTATCGTTTGGCTGCGTACTTAGAACGTACATGGTTCCTTCTTTGTCTATGTAAGCGTCTCTCTCAAATTTCACCACTGGTCTTTCCAATCCAATGGGTTGATCAGGGTTGTGCAGTTGCACCACTTGCCTTCGCAAACCATCCTCATAGATGCGAGCACCTAATCGGTTGGTTCGGAGAAACTCTAATTGCGTTCTATAGGGTCCTTCTAGTTTTTCTAGGTATGCTACATGAGACCCTCCTTCTGGTCTGTCTGTGCTAAATGCTATTTCTGATTCGCTAGTATCTGAGCTCTCGTAGGGGTAATTGCTATTCAATTGCTGAGCCCAAGATCGAGCGGTAGTTCTTACACTAGCCTCTGATGATCTAAGGCTTCGTCGGTCCGACTTACCTATGTGTCTCCCTGATCTAAGGTTCATTAATTTCCTTCCTTGCACGCTCAATTACACACTTAGATCGTCAATGGTTCTTTGTGATTGCTTTCTTGATTCTTTTTAATTTTCTCTGGATTCTTGTCTTAATACATGCGTCAGGAATTCGACTTTCCGTTATAATTTTGAGTTCTCGTTCCGTCAGACTTATGTTCTTTCCTTTAGGTTTTCGCGTCACACACACCTTTACTTTAAGTCTTGACTTGAAAGAATTAGGTATCTTGAACTTGAGGCGTTCCTATCGACTTAAATCCACAATGCTAACGTTTAGCCTAAGCTAAGAATTGACTGAGGGGGTTGAGTAATCTTCCAACCTCGAGTCGGCTTTTCTGGTTGCTCTAATGCCCTGTTGCCCAAGAAGTCGTGCTTCCCAAGCTCTGCTGTCTTCACTGCCTTGCTTGCTTGCCCTTGATTGCCTTTGCTAAACCTGGAAAATTCCAATGTTAGACCAATTCACAAGATGATCAAACACTTGAGCATATACACCTTTTTAAGTCCCTTCTCGTTTGCCCAAATTTTCAATGTGTGCCCCCTGGCTTCCTAGTCCCAAACTAGGTGAACCTCAAAATAGCTTATCCAAAAATAGATGTATTCTTTATAAAAAACAGTTGAGGTCACGTAGTACTCGTCACGAGCTTTCTAACGAGCTATTAAGCTCAAAAAACGGACTTCGGATGAAAAAGTTATACGCGTTCAGGCCCTGGGGGGTAAAAACTGACAATCCAGTTTTCCTTCAAATATAGGCTAAGGGGTCTCCTATGAGTCTAATGGTCCAAAAATTTCTCAAAAATACCCTCAAAATTGGTCAAAAATTGGAGCCCAAAATTTGCGATGGGGGTGCACAATCGCGATGGTCTGGGACCGTCGCGATGGTCCAAGCGAACCGTCGCGATGGCGTGGAATTTGGACAATCGCGATGGCGCGAAAAAGTGAACCGTCGCGATGGCCCAAAGTGAACGATCGCGATGGCGTGAGGTCGAACCGTCGCGATGGTCCAAGCGAACCGTCGCGATGGCGTGGAAGTGGACCGTCGCGATGGTATAAAAAATGAACCGTCGCGATGGCGTGATCAGACGGACAATCGCGATGGCGCGGGTCAACGGTCAAAGGTGGACAATCGCGATGGTCCGAAGTGAACCATCGCGATGGTCCGCGATGCGATGGCTTGAGCCAATCGCGATGGTCCGATTTTGGGCTGTCGCGATGGTCCAAAAAAATGAACCGTCGCGATGGTCTATCGTGACACGTGGCACTGTCGTGGCGATGGCGTGAGCCAATCGCGATGGTGCGGGGTCAGCTGAACAATCGCGATGGTCCAAGTGGACCGTCGCGATGGCTCAAGTGAACCGTCGCGATGGTCCGAAAAAGCGAACCGTCGCGATGGTCCGGCCGAGCCGTCGCGATGGCGTGAGCCTATCGCGATGGTGCGACACAATCGCGATGGTCTGAGCCAATCGCGATGGTCCACCAAACAACGAATTTTTCAAATGCAACTGTGGTTCCGTGAATGCGCAGGGATCGCCTACCTCGTGGTGTGGTCGCCTACCTCAAAATCCGAAAGTTGCAGACCATCGCGATGGTCCGCCCTACTCGGAAATTTCTGACAGAAAGTACATGTTTTACCTTTTGGAAGCTCTCCTGATGCTCTGAAGCTCTGTACCTGCAAGAAAACTCAAGAAAATGCAAGCACACACAAGCACAAAAGTTCTCTCTCGCTCTCTCGCATGCACAAATGAGGGGAAATGAGGTGAATGGGTGGATATGGTGAATTTTCTGATTTTTTTGGAGATGAAGATGATGATGCGATGATGAAAATGGAGTGTGGGGGAGGTGAAAAACACTAAAAACTAAGTAAAAACAACAACAATAACTGAAATTTTTACCTTCCAACGCCACTTCTTGCTATACTCTTACCATCACACATTCGTCCTAGACTCGATCCCCGGCAACGGCGCCAAATTTGGTGTTGCTCTAGCACAATGGTAAGTACCACGTTAAGAAGCTTCACCTCCTTAATGTCAATCCGTGGGAGAGGTAGGAGTGATATGAAGATCGTGAACGTGAGATGATGTGAGAGTGAAGGTGAGAAGCACAAAGATGCACACACACATACACACACACAACGAAGAGACAAGCAAGACACAATGGAAGGTGGGAAATTCGTTCTATTACTCAAGAATGCTCTTACAAGCTCAAACTAGCTCTAAGCTCACACTAACCAAAATGAACCAACCTCAAAAATGAGCTCTCTAGCTCTTTTTATAGTTTCTAGACTAGTTTTGACCGGTTTCACATCTAGTGACCGGCCTAGTTAAAAAATAGGTCCTAGATGCTATTTGGAAGGGTAAACGGTGTCCAAAAATAACGAAAATTGGTACGCGCATTCTACCTAAGCTCCTCAAGCTCGAGGACTCCTCGGCTTGCACAAAATGGAGCTATGGATTACAAAATGGGGTTTTCTACGATACATATGTTACAATTAGTGATAACAATCACTGTTGAATGTTTGAAGAAATAATAAGAAATATATTTGTTTGGAAAATTGATCCGACTGGCTCCCTGCATTGTCTTTACATACTTCCGCGTCGTCTGTGCCTTTGACTGCTTCCAACAATTAGGAAGTAATCCTCAACCATGGCTTTTGGGGCAAGTGGTTAGCCCATCACATTCCTAACCAGGAGGTTGTGAGTTCGATTCCTTGCAACTGGATTCATTGTTTGACTTAGTTTTTCCAAAACCCCATCTTTTCTTTGACTTTTGGTCAAAACCCGCATGTTTTGTGCACATTTTACACGTGTTTTTCATTGCACACATGGTCCACATGGTTTATTCTCACCTCATTTTAACATATGTTTCACACTTTCCCATATACACCCTCTGTAACTTTCTGTTTTATCATTTCAACCCTCTCCAGACCCCATACTTCTACTCCCTCACCCTCCCTTTACCCTTCTCCCTAGCCCCATCCTTACCCCTCCCTGCCCTATCACACTCTCATCCCCTCAGACCTCCCTTCCCCCTCCGTCCTACCCTCCCTTCGCCATTCTTTACTTTCTGTGCAACATTTCCACTTTTGGTTCTTCTCTCGTGTTTGTTTTCCCCTGGTCCTCGTGGACTTGGTTGCTGCTCAAGTGTCCTTTGAAGATTGTGTGGCTCAGGTATCATGGTGTCATATCAGCTTAGAGTTTGGCTGTAGCTCTCGGGGATGGAGAGCCCATTAGGTTGTGGGGCAACTGTTGAGCCCATAAAAGTCATATTGGTCAAAGTCAACTATAGTCAAAGTCAAAAGTTCAAAGTCAAATTGGTCAAGGTCAACATGTTCAAGGTCAAAGGTCAACACATGTGAAGTCAAAGCAGTCAAAGTCGGTGTCAAGGTGCACATGTAGTGCACAATTAATTGTTCACAAAGGGTAAAATTGCAGAAAGTTGGTCGTAGGTTGCAGAGGTATTTCTGTAATTTCTCTAAGGTTCAAAGTGTTTTTAAAGTGTTTTGGAAGGTTCAGGTGAACCCTCTCTTAGGTACACAAGTGAAGAATTGAAAGGAAAAATGTGAAAGTATGTAAAGCGGTAGCGTACGCAGAAGTGAAAGTATGGCCCCCCAATTAAAATTTTTGTTTTAATCTAAAGTCACTACAGGACAAAATAGGGATTAGTTGGCTGCCCACTTTTAGAGACAATCTTGGGATCTCAAAGAGAGCACCAAGATACTCTAGTAGTTAGGAGGGTACGTGAATCGACAATCAAATCAAGGCAAAGCATTATTCTTGGAAAAGGAAGCAAGGTAAACATAGTCCAGAATAAGCAAGATAGAAGTACAAGAGACATACAGTGTGCAATGCAGAGAAGTGAAGTGCAAGGTGTGCATGAAGAGTGACTAAGAAGTGTGCAGAGAAGTGCTAAGCATACAACCAAAGATCCCAAGGTCCCATTGAAGTTGTGCACGCACCGATAGAAGGTGTCCATCCCTCCCCCTATTGGAAGCTTGAGTGCAAGGTGTGCACAAGGGCAAGCTTGGAGAAAGTGGAGGTCTGGTGCAGAGAAAGCCGGCAGCAACAAGACCCTTGGGTATTTTGTACTTTATGATTGCGCACTTTGTGGAATTTTGCTCAGAAAGCATTGGATTGTATTGTGCATCACCATTGTATTTGTCTTCTTATAATCAATCGACAGAGGCTTCCAGTGTTGTATCTTTCTTCTTATCTTTCCCTTTTCTCCTACAATCACTTTGATCTTGCCTTGTCTATGTGTGTATGTGTGTGCATGTTTGTGTGCTTTCACTCACGCACTTGTGCCTTCACTTGCTCATCGTCTTCATACCGGTCCTCACGTCTCAGCGGATTGATAAGTAAAGGAGGTGGTGCTTACGCTTGAGCTACACCAAATTTTGGTGCCGTTGCCGGGGAGAGAGCTTAAAGGACAAGCATTGTGATGGTAAGATCGTAGATTTGCAACGTTGGAAGGTAAGAAAAACTATCATTTCTGTTCATTTTCTTTTTCTTCTTCATCTTCATCATCATTGCCATCTTCATCCATCTTCTTCTTCATAGAAATTTCTTGTTTTTTAGTGCATTTTCATCATTTTCATACCATTTGTCATGCATTATTGTGCGCCAAGGAGTTAGGAAGGGCAAGGGAGAGCAAGTGCCTGTCTTTTTCATGATTTTTTGCACATATGGAGCTCGCCATTGCTCGGCGCTCAGAAATTTGAATTTCTCACCAAAAAACACGATTCTCACTGAAAATCGCGATTTTCATAACATTCAAAGTTTTTTTCAAAAAAATACAATTTTCTATTTCCCGCCTCAAAGATTTTTGAAAGAACACGATTCTGGGGTCATTCTCAGAATCACGATTCTCTGGTTGTGTTCAAAATCATGATTCTCTAAATTTCTCAAAAACATGATTTTGAGAAGACATAATTTTCAATGGGCTCAAAATTGTGATTTTCACAAATCACGATTTTCAGCTAAAAACACGATTTTGTGAAAACACGCTTCTCTGTGGCTCCAAAATCACGATTTTCATCCAAAATCGCAATTTTCATGATTTTCAAAAAACACGATTTTCGTTAAGGTACAAAATCTCGATTTTCAGAACACGATTTTCAAGGACAGGATTTTCAATCAAAATCGCGATTTTCTGGTCATCCTCAAAATCGTGATTTTCAGGCCAAAAAGACGATTTTGATCAAACACGATTTTCATTCAAAATCGTGATTTTCAAGTCAAAAACACGATTTTGAGAAAACACTATTTTCATTCAAAATCGTGATTTTGTGATCACACTCAAAATCGCATTTTTTACCATTCTCAGCCAAAATCGCGTTTTTCACGATTCAAAGCCAAAATTGCATTTTTCACGATTCTCAACCAAAATCGCGTTTTTTATGATTCTCAGCCAAAATTGCATTTTTCACGATTTTCATTCAAAATCGTGTTTTTCATGATTTTCAATCAAAATCGCATTTGAGAGGATTACTCAAAATCGTGATTTTCATAAGAGCTCAGCATCGCGATTTTCACACAAAATCGTGATTGTTCCAAAAGATCCTGTTTGCCTATTTTGACCCCTAGGAGCCTGATTTGACATAATTTTTTCATCAAAAGTCCATTTTTTTAGCTCTATAGCTTGCTGGAAAGCTCATTTTGAATCCTTCACCGCCTCAACTATTTTTTATAAGAATAATGCATTGACTTTCAGATAGGATAGTTTGAACTTGACCATGTGGGACCAAGAACACATGGGGACTCCAAAGGATTTTGAACCATACCAAGGGGAAATTTTGGACTCTTAACCAAAGCTTATGAACCTCAGATCTGGTAGACACCTAGGCAAGGATAGACAAAGTATTAGATCTTCTGAGGGAGGTGTCAACCATACAGCTAAGTCTTGGGCACAACAACTAAGTGGTTATCCTCATGTACTAAGCTCTGACACAAGTGACTCAGAAATGTCTTTTAGAATGGGGAAACCTATAGGTGGCTCATGAACTTCCTATCTACAAACACCCGATGGTCCATATAAGACACAGTTGGAATATATTCAGACCAACTGATTAGGTGCTCGCATCTATGAGGACGACCTAAGGTGATCAGTGGTCCAACTCAAAAATCCAAATCAACCGTTTGGACTTGAACACCAGTAGTCAAGTTTGAAGAAGATTCATACATTGATAAGGAAGGAACCATATATGTGGTCACCAACCTACTGGATAGGACAGATGATTTTGGAAACGTCATTCTTGAGAGTGAGATAGGAGACCTAGAGCAAGGAGATGTAGGACGAGAACCCAAGACTCCTAGAGGCAAGCCAGTTTTGACCAGAGTGATCACTCTAGATTGGATCCCTCAAGACAACAAAAGCATAGAACTATTCTTGAATAGAGAAACAGAGGAAGCCTTTTGGAGATTCAAGCCAAATCAACCTAGCCAATTGGGCATAGTCATCATCTACGAGTTCAAGGATCCAGAGACACCAGGCAAAGTTGTCTACCTAGATAACACATCAGAGAAAATGTTCTTGGTAACGGAACATGATAGACATGGTGAATCATGAGAGCCTAGTAAGAGGAAAACAAGAACATGGAAAGATACCAGAGAGAAGGCCAATCGCAAGTAGAATAAAAAGTTATCAGAACTAGAAGAAAGCCTGAAAGAAGCGAAAACAAAGATAGAAGACATTGCATCTCAAAGTCCCTCGCATGATAAAACTCCATCCACACCACCTCATCCCACCCCTCCACCCATTGTAAATAAACTGCAACCAGGGTTTGTTCTTGCAGATCCAACCCCAGAAGGCTTAGACATGATGTTCAAGGCCTACCAGGCTCGACTTCAAGAAGGGCCAATAGTTGCAAACCTAGATAAGAGTTACCCTAGAGCCGACTTAGAGATTGAATGGACGAAAATGTGCATGAAAATGGTAGAACTAGCTCAAGCTATGCTCGAGACTAGTCAAAAGTTCAATCAGACAAACTCTATCAAACCGGATTTGCATTTCCAAGACTTACTAAAAAGATTAGAGCAGTTGGTAAACAAACCACATGTTCCTTTACCTCCATAGGCTCAACCATTTGTTGAGAGAGAAAGCTCTCCATCAATGAAAGCTTATGTTCCTAATTCCACGGATGTTGGAACACCTCTTTCAATTCAAGAGTACTCTCAAGAGTTCTTGCGGGAAATACAAGAAGAGAAATGGGCCAAGGAGAAGGGTAACCCCACTCCTATTCCAGAGATTGATGATCTTCATGATCAATTTCCCCAACACATTCCGTCTATCTATGGAGACCAAATAGAGCAACAAGAAGATGAAAGATTAGATTTTGAATCTAATTCTTTACAAGAGTTGCCACAATTCACAGGCCCATGGGAATCTGAATCTCTTCATATCAGAGCTCCCACAATACTAGTAAGACATGAAGACTCAGCGGTCCCAAGGAACACTGATGTCGTGAAGAACACTAAGGTTCAATGTCATCTCACTGTAGAAGAGCTGCTCAAAGCAAAACCTAAGCTATGGAATCATGTGAAGGATCAGGTCCCAGAACTTGATTCCAATATGCCAAAAGGAGGCTCTAAGCAGAAAATACCAGAGATACCTCTAGACAAAATAGGGGACATGAGTGAAGGTTAAGAAGGTAATACTTATCTTCCAATCACCTACCAAGGTTACACAACCAAGGCGATCATAGATTTAGGTGTTGGTGTTGTTATTGTGACCACATCCTTGTGGAAGCGATGGGGTAAACCCACATTAAGGCCAACTAGAATGAAGCTTCAAATGGCAGACGGTCATTTTGAAAGACCTCTAGGATTGCTCAAAGGGATAACTCTGACCACTTGTGTAGAGTTTGAACACACAATTGTTATATGTGACTTTGAGAAAAATAATGTTTACGAGATGATCCTAGGAAGACCCTTCCTATGACAATTGCAAATAGTGCAGGATTGGGGAACCAACTCCTTGTACTTACAGCACTTAGGGGTCACCACCAAGGTCAATTTCAAGGATTACACCTTAAGAGATGTACCACCCCTACAGTGGAATCCTATCCACAAAGCAAAAGAAGATTCAATCTCTGTGCATTCTGGGAGTTCACCTGACCCATCCTGGTTGCATGAAGATATTCATATGTGCAAGGTCGCAAAGGAAGAGGAAAAACGCTTAAAGGCAAGAGAAGAAGGAACTTCTCTAGGAGATTGTAGCTCAAGCGTAAGCACCACCTCCTTTACTTGTCAATCCGTGGAGACGTGAGGACCGGTATGAAGACCACGAGCAAGTGAAGGCACAAGTGCGTGAGTGAAAGCACACAAACATGCACACACATACACACACACGCGCACAAAGTAAGATCAAAGAGAGGAACAATGGAAAGCTTAGATTGCAAAAGAGTTCTCTTACAAAAGTTCTATTCTCTAACAAGCTAACCTCAAAAATGAGCTCTCTAGCTCTTTTTATAGTTTTTTGACTAGTTTTGGCCCTGTCCAGACCTAGTGTCCGGCCTAGTTAAAAATTAGGTTCCAGGGCTTATTTGAGGGCTCAAACGAAGTCTAAAAATTATGAAAATTGGTACGATGGTACTTCTAATACTCCTCAAGCTCGAGGACTCCTCGGCTTGAACAAAATGGAGTTACTAAAAATAGATAATGGTATTTACAATGGTTTCTAGTGATGAAAATCACTATTTTTGTAGGGGATTCTTCTGAAAATTTGACATACACTTCTTGGAGCTCCCTACTTGCTCTCTCTTCTTCTATGTCCACTTCTTTGATGTGCTTCCATGCTTTGTCCTTGACCTTGAGCTTCAACACTCCCCCCCCCTCTCGAGTCTGTCGTCCCTGACAGACCCTTGTTGTAGTGATTGTTCCAAGTAGTGCCTTGAGAGGGAGTGTCCCTTCTGTATGAACACAAGTCGTCCGACGTTCTCCATCTATCACTGTGAGTCTTTGCAGGTTGTAGTCTCTTGGTATGTGCTTCTGCCTTGTATTCCAGCATGACTGTGTCGTTGTGAGTCTCCGTTGATGTTTTCTAGATCTTCCAAAGTTGATCTTCATAGTAGTCAAGCCAAGTACTCATAACCCATATTGAGTGATGGGTAAGTGTGTTCGTGCATGGGTTGAAAAAAGTATGTGCCTTGTGCACGGCCTTGTAATGTAGCCCTACGCATGCTTACTTGGGAAATGCATTGGAGGAAGTATGGTGCAAAAATTGCGGGTCTTGAGCTAAGTGCTCAAGGGTATGCTGACGAAGAGGTTTCCTAAACTATCATGGTTATGGTGTTTCCAGAGTAAAGATACTTACCATGGCGAAGGTTGATGGATGTTTGCCTCTTCGTGTGGTACACTCGGCCTTTGGGATGGAACCTTGTTGATGAATGTCCATGTTGATTGTCCACTGATGAGATCTTTTGAGTGGTGGATCCCCTCTCCTCGTTTCAAAGCAACATTTGTCACTAACAATGTGCATTTCTGAGCTTGGGCTCATGCACGTTCACTTCCCTATATTGACACTCAGAGGAATATTGGACACGTGCCGGTTTCTAAGAGATTACCATGCTGATTGACATAGACCATTCACCAGTGCTACTGTTCCATACTGGTTCAGGAAATACTGAGAATTGAATTGCTTTATATTCCTTGGCAAGCAACATCGGATAACTACACCAAGCTGTGTTTCACATATACTCTTTAGCTCACCATATGCAGGAGTCTTCTCCTCCAGAACTACCTTTTGCAGATATCTCCTTGGATGCTCTGGTACATGAAGTAGTTAAGCATCACGCAAGTTGCGGACCTTCAAGCTCTTCATGGTAAGATAAAATCATAGCTGTAGATGCCATGTTCATGCCAAATGCTTGTCCTCTACCAGATAAGGCAGCAATAATCTCACTGCTGGCTGAGACACACTGGGAACAAGCTCTCTCCCACTTCTCTCTTTTTTTTTTTTTTTTTTTTTTTTTTTTTTGAGGAACAGGATATCACAAAACAAGAACACAAAAGTTAGTATCAATAGAAATGTTCGACATATGTCACTGTGCTCTTGTGCATGGGATTCTCAAGTGTGTCTATGCACGGCCGTGTAATGTGGCCCTATATTAATGCATACTTTGGAAATGCATGACCTGAATGGTGCAAAAGACAGGGTTGTGCAAGGAGCACATGGTTGTTGCACGTTCGAGGCTTTCGATGTTATTTGTGGAGGTTGATGCCGGCCTTAGTGGAGGTATCCATTGAGTCTCGAACTGATGTAATCCTCCTTATTGGAGTCCATTTTAGAACATCATTTGGCACTGTAGAGGTCACTTCAGGCGTCTTTCTCTTTGGATGCTTTCTGAACTGTGGTATCCAGTGTGGTTGATGCTTTGGTTCGGTGGAGGCTACTTGCACTTTTGGCTTCCAAACCCATATCCTTTTTGCATGTCTTCCTACTAATGTTGAAGAGCTGATTTGATCTTCCTTTGGTCTCTGTACGTGGTTCTTACCCTTTTCTCTTTTTGGCCTCTTTGTTGAAACCTTTTGCATGTGGGAGGACAAAGGTTGTTGTGGGTGTAGGATCTTCTTAGGTACCCACATCTGTAATTGCCCTTGTTGAGCTGCAGCTAACTTCTTAAGCACCCAAACTTGTTGGATATCTTGTGACGGAGCTTGTCTGAGCTGCTTCCTTCGTCTTCTGGCTTGGTTAGTGTGCATGGATGGGATTTGTGGGGGTAAGGCTGGTGGTTGCTCTCCTTTGCGTACCCAGATCTGCTTCATGCCCGGAACCGCTTTTTTACCGAATGGTGTCTTTCTATTTGATGTAGCAGTTGTCGTGAACGGTGGTGTTTGCTTGTGTGGTGGGCTCACTACTGTGGCTACTTGAGTCTTTGGAGAAGAAGAAAGATCCACCCGCCTTCGAACCTGGTCTTCCACGATTGACTCCTTCTGCATCATAGAGCTTTTGACACATACAACATCTTCTTTCATATGATTAGTCTTGGAAGAACTAAGAGAGTGTGTGGTGCCATGATCTAGGAGCATGCAGTTCTCTAATTCTAATGTAATGCATTGTTCATGTACCCAAACTTGAAGAATTTGACTTCTTAGGTTTAAGTTAACTGCATGGTCATAGATCCAATCTTGACCCAAGACAAGTGGTTCTGTAAGGTTCTCATCTTGACATACTAGCGCTTTGACTTTCATTGGAACATCTTGAAGGTAGATGGGAAGTTCCACCTCGCCCAAACAAGGGGTTTCCACACCTCCCAATCCTATGAGATAAGCTTCTATGGGATTGATGTTCAACCCCAAGTCTTGGCAGTAGGAAAGTTTAACTGCACTACTTGCTGCACCTGAGTCAATTAATGCTTTCACCGTCCTTGCACCCTTCCCTTGTCCTATCTCTATGGTCACAAAGGGTCTTCGGTCAATGACCTGAGAAGTCGCAATGCCTGACTTTTGACACATATCCATGTGATATTTTGGGGCTTTTGAGTTGACATCTAGGCCTAATCGCCTTAACTTATTTTGCCTAATACGCTCTCTGGCCTCTTCCTGTGCTTCTTCTCTCACTCTTAACTCTTCTTCTTTTCGCTTTTTCGCAGTGTTGAGTCTCATTAGCATATCCTCAGTAAGAGGTTCTTGATATAGCTTGACTCTACAGCCACTAATATAGTTTGGCAAGATATCTCCTTCTAGAGTGGCCAACTGAACTGCACCACTAGTGGAAATTCTATTAATGATCATGGGTCCATAACCTCTTTTTTCCAACTTACGGGCATGTTGTTTTAGTGTGTATACCAACACTAGATCTCCCTCTTTCAATCCCTTATCCTTGATGTGTGCATCAAAGTATGCCTTTTGCCTCTTCTTTGCAGCGTAGATGCCTGCTGTCGCTCGTAGCCTCGTTTCACCCAAGCGTTCGAGATCAAAGATCCTAGAGGACAATTCATGCCCATTCCACTCATACTCTTGTGCTACTTTTAAGGCAGGGATTAAGAAATCTAATGGGAGCACAGCGTTCTGTCCGAAGACCATCTGAAATGGGGTGGCGTTGAGTACCGTTTTGTAGGCAACTCGATAAGCCCAAACAGCATGATGAAGTTGTTTGTCCCAATCAGAGCGTTTATTATTCACCAGTTTTGTCAATACGTTACAGAGGATCTTATTGGTACTCTCAGCTTGTCCGTTGGCTTGTGGATGATAGGGGGCGGATTTCTTATGTATCACCAAGAATTCTTGGAGAAGATTTTCAATGACTTCATTCAAGAAGTGTGTGCCTCTATCGCTCACCAACTCTATTGGTAGTCCATATCTCGTGAACACATTCTCGAATAAGAACTTAGCCGTAGTCTGAGCATCATTCTTTGTTGTGGCTTTGACTTCTACCCACTTTGTAAGGTAATCTGTGGCTACAATGATGTATTCTGCATGGGAGTTTCTAGCTGGGGGGTTAATAGGACCTATGAAGTCTATGCCCCACTTCGAAAATGCACGACCTCCCATCATTGGCCTCAAGGGCATCTCGTCTTTTCTCACTGGATATTGTGCACGTTGGCATGTGTCACATTTCTTCACATAGGTATGTGCATCCATATGAAGAGTGGGCCACCAAAGTCCTGAGAATAGAATGGTTTTAATCACTCGGTCAGGGCCAAAATGGCCACCTGCAACACCACTGTGTGCAGTCTCTAAGACCCTTAAATAGTCTGATTCATGAACGCACAGTCTTAAGTAACCATCTTTACCTCTTCGGTATAGGTTTTCTCCTACTAAGGCATAGCCTTGAGCCTCTTGCTCCATATTTCGTCTTCTTGCTAGACTGGCCTCTTTGGGTAATCTTCCCGATCTCATAAACTCTACCAATGGAGTACTCCAATCTGGAATTAATGATACTTGATAAAGGGTCGCATGCTCCACTGGTGGTTTCTCTCTACACATTGGACAATTCTTGATCCACTCATGTATTTCTTTGTCCATGCTAGGCCAATACACTCCTAAACGTTTCAAATTCTGCAATGTTCGTTGTTTAGAATAGTGATTTCCTAGCAATCCCTCATGAGCTTGCTGCAACCAACTACTATGTTCATCATCCTCGACACAACAAGCTAATACACCCTCAACATCTTGTTTGTACATGCTTCCTGCCAATATGTGATATTTTTGTGATTTTACAATTTCTTCTTGTGATGTTTTCACATTCTTATTTGCAGGGCCGAAGGTTAGGACTGGTACCAACTTATTTGCCCATTTAGGAACAACTTCCAAATTGAACAGGTAAGCATCAGGTAGTTCATCAGACACTCCTTGTGGTGACTCTCCTGAAGTAATGCGAGAAAGGTGATCTGCCCGAAGGTGGGTTCTACCTTTCCTGACAACAACTTCAAAGTCATACTCCATTAGTAAGAGGAACCATCTTACTAAGCGTCCAGTATTGCAAGGTTTATTGACCAAATATAACAAAGCTTGATGATCAGTGAAGAACTTGAACTTGTTGGCCAATAAATAGTGTCTAAACTTCTTTACAGCATATACCATGCCTAACCCTTCTCGCTCGGTGGTGGTATAATTTCTTTCGGCTGGGTTTAGTTGTCTACTAGCATATGCTATGGGCAAATCTAAATTCCCTTCACCTGTGGGTTGTGCCAGCACACATCCTATGGCATGATTGGATGCATCCACATGGACATGGAATGGTTTATTCCAATCAGGAGTGGTCAGTATTGGTGCTGTGCACAAACGTTTCTTCAGTTCATTGAAAGAATTCTCGCATTCGTCGTTCCACTCAAAATTAGACAACAAGGCATAAAGGGGTCTAGCTATGATCGCGTACATGTGGATAAACCTACGGTAATATCCACAATGGCCCATAAAGGCTTGTACCTCCTTAACATTCCTTGGCCTTGGCAGCTCCGCTATGGCTCGTACCTTATCTTCATCCGTTGAGATTCCATTCTTAGAAACAATATGACCGAGGATTTTACCTTGACGCACCATGAACACACACTTTTCTGGGTTCAGACACACTCGATATTCTCTACACTTGTTGAAGATTTGTCTGAGTTCAGGGATGTGAACCCGTCTTTCTTGGGAATGAGCACATAAATCATCCACATACACTTCTAAGCTCTTTCGCAAGAACTCTTTGAAGACATGACACATGAGCCTTTGGAATGTTGCAGGTGCATTGGTGAGCCCAAATGGCATCACCCGAAATGCAAAGATTCCCCACTCTGTAGCAAAAGCTGTTTTGTGTTGATCTTCTGGGGCAATGGCTACTTGATTGTAACCTGAAAATCCATCAAGGAAGCTATAAACTTCCTTGCCTGCAACACGCTCCAATAGGTGTTCTGTGATTGGAAGTGGATAACTATCTCTAATTGTAGCGGCATTAACTTTTTTAAGGTTAATACACACTCGCAACTTCCCGTTCTTCTTGGGTACCACAACAATGGGGGACACCCATTCGGTATGCTCAATCTCATAGATGAATCCAGCCTCAATCAACCTATCAATTTCTTCTTTGATTTTGGCTGCATAGGTATCATTATATGTGTAGGGCTTCTGTTTGGTGGGCTTAGCATCAGCAGTCATGGGGATAGTATGAGAACAAATTATTGGATCTACCCCTTTCAAGTCTCTATAGTGCCATGCAAACACATCCCTATATTCCCTTAATAGAGCTATGAGCTCCATTTCTTCTCTTGCACTTAGATCATCTCCTATATATGTGCATCTCTCTTCGTTCTCTTCAATGGTCACTACAACCTTCTTGGTCTTTTCTTTATTATCATATGATTCTCCTATGATGGCCTCTCTCTTAGGCATTCGTACCAGAATTTTGCGGTCGTCAACTTCATATTTCTTGAAGTTTTCTGGTACTTCAAACAATGATTCCTCCTTTTCTTGTTTCACTGCTTTTCTTTTCTTTTTCTTTTGACTACTCTCACTTCCATCCTTTGAGTTTACTGTTTTAATACTTGTGAGAGGTTCTTCTTCTTTCTGGGTGAACGCTCCTATATCTTCTAGATAGTGCTGCTCTGAGTTAAAGCAACTATCCATCACAATAGACTCCAAATCATCGTCATTCTCTTCTTCTTCTATGACATCACTAGGGTCACATTCTTCTAGCAGGGGTTGACACATGAACACTGAGATATCATAACCCTCCTCATCACAATGAGGTGTCCATTGTTCCTCATTGACAGCAATGTCCATGGTGGCTAAGATTTCTGGCCAGCCATGAGGCTCAAACTCCTCATCTGGAAAGATCATCGGTGTGTAGGCTGGGTCCCTAACTGGTCTATCTCCTAGCGAAGTTCCTTCTTCTCTTGCCTTTAAACGTTTTTCCTCTTCCTTTGCGACCTTGCACATCCACAAATGAGTATCTTCATGCAGCCATGATGGATCAGGTGAACTTTCAGAATGCACAGAGATGGAATCTTCTTTTGCTTTGTGGATAGAATTCCACTGTAGGGGTGGTACATCTCTGAAGGTGTAATCCTTCAAATTGACCTTAGTGGTGACCCCTAAGTGCTGTAAGTACAAGGAGTTAGTTCCCCAATCCTGTACTATTTGCAATTGTCGTAGGAAGGGTCTTCCTAGGATCATCTCAAAGACATTATTTTTCTCAAAGTCACATATAGCAAATGTGTGCTCAAATTCTACACCACAAGTGGTTAGAGTGATCCCTTCTAGCAATCCTAGAGGTCTTTCAAAATGACCATCAGCCATTTGAAGCTTCATTCTAGTTGGTCTTAATGTGGGCTTGCCCCATTGCTTCCACAAGGAGGTGGTCGCAATAGCAACACCAGCACCTGAATCTATGATTGCTTTGGTTGTGTAACCTTGGTAGGTGATGGGAAGATAAGTATTACCTTCTTCACCCTCACACATGTCCCCTATTTTGTCTAGAGGTATCTCTGGTACCCTTTGCTTGGAGCCTGCTTTTGGCATGTTGGAATCAAGTTCTGGAACCTGATCCTTCACATGATTCCAGAGCTCAGGTTTTGCTTTGAGCAGCTCTTCTACAGTGAGATGACACTGAACCTTAGTGTTCTTCACGACATCAGTGTTCCTTGGAACCACTGAGTCTTCATTGCTTACCAGTATTGTGGGAGCTCTAATCTGGAGTGATTCAGATTCCCATGGGCCTGGAAATTGAGGCAGTTCTTCTAAGGTATTAGATTCAAAATCTAACCTTTCGTCCTCTTGTTGTTCTGCTTCATCTTCGTAAATAGATGGGATGTCTTGGGGAAATTGATCATGAAGATCATCAATCTCAGGAATAGGAGGGGAATTACCCTTCTCCTTGGCCCATTTCTCCTCTTGTATTTCCCGCAAGAACTCTTGAGAGTGCTGTTGAATAGAAGGAGGTATTCCAGCATCCGTGGAATTAGGAACATAAGCTCCCCTTGGTGGTGAGCTTCCTCTTTCAATAACTGGTTGAGCCTGTGGAGGTAGAGAAACTTGTGGTTTGTTTACCAACTGCTCTAATCGTTCTAGTAAGCCCTGGAAATGCAAATCCGATTTGATAGAGTTTGCCTGATTGAACTTTTGACTAGTCTCAAGTATGGCTTGAGCTTGTTCTACCATTTTCATGCACATTTTCATCCGTTCAATCTCTAAATCTGCTCTAGGGTAACTCTTGTCTAGGTTTGCAGCTGTAGGCCCTTCTTGAAGTCGAGCCTGGTAGGCCTTGAACATCATGTCCAAGCCTTCTGGGGTTGGATCTGCAAGAACAGACCCTGGTTGCGGTCTATTTACAATGGGTGGTGGGGTGGGATGAGGTGGAGTGGATGGAGTTTCGGCATGCGAGGGGCTTTGAGATGCAATGTCTTCTATTTTTGTTTTCGCTTCTTTTAAGCTTTCTTCTAGTTCCGATAACTTTTTATTCCACTTGCGATTGGCCTTCTCTCTGGTATCCTTCCATGTTCTTGTTTTCCTCTTACTAGGCTCTCCCGATTCACTCGGCTCTGATTGTTCTACTGGTTTATCCTGTTTTAAGGCTTGTGCTCTAGTGACAGCTTGTATAGGAGCCACATTGCTACTACTTGAACTTGGATCTGCCACTAAGCCTACCACATTAATGGGTGTAATCTTGGGTGCACTAGAGGGGTTTCTTGGACAATCTCTGGGGAGATGGTCTTTGCCACAATCAGGACAAAAAGCCTGTATTGTGATAGCCTGTCCTTGACTCGGAGATGGTGGGTGGGGACAGTCACGAATGAAATGGTCACCATGACCTCTGAAACAAGATCCTCTAGGGGCTTGTGGTCTCATTTGTCTCAACTGGGGCCTAGGGTTAGGATTTGTGTACATGACCTTGGAGTATTCTGGCTCCCAATTTTGCTCCATAGGCGGTGCCTCATATTGATACGAGTAAATCTCACTATGTTCAGGTGACTCTGTGTAATAAGCATGTGGACTACCTTCATGGGAGTAGTCTGAACTATGAGCATGAGAGTCATTATCTGGTATCAATGGGGTTAGTGGCACCAAAGCTCTATTTGGATTTTCCTCTCCCACAGCATACTTGACTGGAATCACGTTGGCTGGAGCTGGTGGTTGGTTTACCAAGACAGGTTGTGGCCTATATGGTACCTGATACTGCTGTTGTGGTCTGTAATATGGCTGTTGGTATTGATTCTGATACCTACCTTGTGGGTAAGGTTGCTGATAATTTTGTCTAACAGCCTGCCTATTGTAGGGACAATCTTGAGCCGTGTGGTTTGTGTATTTTCTCTCAATAGTGCAATATGGAGCATTCCTTTCTCTAATGTTTTGGTTTTGCATTGGGCATACGTTAGCCATGTGGTCACCTCCGCAAGTATAGCACCGATTCAATGAAGTGACTCCCTGTGTTTGTTTATTTTGGACTCCCAGCTTCTTGGCAACTTGCTCAGCTATCTCTTCTATTTCTGTGGAGATCTTTGAAGTATGACTAGTAGAACTATCCGAATCTTTGTAGAGTTTGGCCAATCCTAACTCCTCACCCAAGTTATCTTCTATGTCTATGCACGTCCGCACACACTCTTCTATGGATCTAGGATCTTTCAAGTATACATAGGATCTTAACTTTGTGCTCAATAAGCCATCTAAAAACAAAGCCACTTGTTTGGCTGGTGTGGGTAGCTCTGGAGCAGGGCATCTTTCTAGGTACTGTCTGAACCTTCTACCTGCTAGTCGCACTGTTTCTTGGGGTGTCTGCTTGAAACTATGGATCAGGGACGATGTGTTATGCCTGATACCACTCTTGGAAAATTCTACAATGAATTCGTCTAGCAGTTGACCTATATCGCGATAGCTGCTTCTATTCAATGGTTGAAACCAAGCTAAGGCCGTGCCTTTAAGGGTCAAACCAAATGCCTCGTACTGGGTGAACTAGTCCTCAATTTGTTCGGCTCTCAGCACTTGTTTGTACTCGGCCACATGATCATAAGGATCCCCTGTCCCATCGAAATAGTTCTTCATTGCCTTGATCACGTGACTGGGTTTAATGGTTCTTGGGTACTCCCGGGGTCTAAGCAATGGAAAATCCTGTTCATCTCTTTGTTGCCTATGTGCTTGATGTCTCTCTCTTTCAGGTCTTTCATTTTCAAATCCTAACCTATTCCTGCCCACGGTGTGTGCAAAACTTACCTCAGGTCTCTCTCTAGTTCTTTCTCTCTGGGCTTCATGAGCCTGGGATGATCCTACCCCTTGGAGGCCATGGGAAACATTGGATCTTGGTGGGGGGAAAATCATGTCATTCTTCCATGTATATGCATGTCTATCATGTTCCGTTACCAAGAAAATTTTCTCTGATGTGTTATCCAGGTAGACAACTTTGCCTGGTATCTCAGGATCTTTGAATTCATAGATGATAACTATGCCCAATTGGCTAGGTTGATCTGGCTTGAACCTCCAAAAGGCTTCCTCTGTTTCTCTATTCAAAAATAGTTCTATGCTTTTGTTGTCTTGAGGGATCCAGTCCGGAGTGATCACTCGGGTCAAAACTGACTTACCTCTAGGAGTCTGGGGTCCTTGTCCTACGTTTCCTTGTTCTAGGTCTCCTATCTCATTCTCATGAATGATATTTCCAAACTCATCGGTCCTATCTGGTTGGTTGGTAACCACATACATGGTTCCTTCCTTATCAATGTATGAACCCTCTTCGAACTTGACCACCGGGTGTTCAAGTCCAAAGGATTGATCTGGATTTTTGAGTTGGACCACTGATCGCCTCAGACCATCCTCATAGATGCGAGCACCTAATTGGTTGGTCCGAATATATTCCAACTGTGTCTTATAGGGACCTTCCGGTGTTTGTAGATGGGCAGTCCCTGAGCCACCTGCAGGTTTTCCCATACTAAAAGACATTTCTGAATCACTTGTGTCTGATCTGAGTAAAAGATGACCACTTAGTTGTTGTGCCCAAGACTTGGATGTATGGTTGACACTAGCCTCAGAAGATCTAATGCTTTGTTTATCCTTGCCTAAGTGTCTACCAGATCTCAGGTTCATAAGCTTTAGTCAAGAGTCCAAATTTTCCCTTTGGTATGGTTCACAATTCCTTAGAGCCCCCTTGGTTCCCTAGTCCCACCTGAGGGTCAACTTCAAATTATCCTATCTCAAAATCAACGCATTATTCTTGAAAAAAACAGTTGAGATCGTGTAGGATTTGAAACGAGCTTTCCAACAAGCTATAGAGCTCAAAAAATGGACTTTGGATGAGAAAGTTATGTCAAATCAGGCTCTTGGAGGTCAAAACAGGCAAACAGGACCTTTGGAGAAAATCGCGATTTTGTGAACTTTCTGAAAATCGCGATGCTGTGAAGTAAAAAAAATCGCGATGTTGAGCACAGAATCGTGTTTTTGAAAATCGTGATTTTGAGCAGAAAATCGTGATTTGAAAATCGCGATGTTGAGCAGAAAATCGTGATTTGAAAATCGCGATGTTGAGCAGAAAATCGTGATTTGAAAATCGCGATGTTGAGCAGAAAATCGTGATTTGAAAATCGCGATGTTGATCACAAAATCGTGTTTCAGAGAATCGCGATGTTGATCACAAAATCGTGTTTCAGAGAATCGCGATGTTGATCACAAAATCGTGTTTCAGAGAATCGCGATGTTGATCACAAAATCGTGTTTCAGAGAATCGCGATGTTGATCACAAAATCGTGTTTCAGAGAATCGCGATGTTGATCACAAAATCGTGTTTCTGAAAATCGCGATTTTGACTCAGAGAATCGTGATTCACAAAGTCGTGTTTTTCACAAAATCGTGTTTTTGACTGAAAGTCGTGTTTTCTCAGAATCGTGTTTTTGACATGAAAATCGCGATTTTGAGCAAAAATTCGTGTTTTCTCAAAATCGTGTTTTTGACTTGAAAATCGCGATTTTGTCCCACAGAATCGTGTTTTTCTCAAAATCGTATTTTTGGTTGAAAATCGTGATTTGTGAGAACCGCGATTTTGAGCAGAAAGTCGTGTTTTTTCACAAAATCGTGTTTTTTTGCTGAAAATCGTGATTGGTGAGAATCGCGATTTTGAGCAGAGAATCGTGTTTTTTGAAAATCGTATTTTTCACCTGAAAATCGCGATGTTGAGCACAAAATCGTGTTTTTGAAAATCGCGATTTTGAGCAAAAAATCGTGTTTTCACAGAATCGCCTTTTTCACAAAATCGTGTTTTCACAGAATCGCCTTTTCACAAAATCGTGTTTTTGCTGAAAATCGTGATTGGTGAGAATCGCGATTTTGAGCAGAGAATCGTGTTTTTCAGAGAATCGCGATTTTGAGCAGAGAATCGTGTTTTTTTTTTTTTTTTTTTTTTTTTTTTTTTTTTTTAAGAAAAACACAGAATCGCGATTTTTTTCAACCAACTTTTAGGCGGGAAAACTGAAAATCGTGATTTTTCAAAAAATTTTGAATTTTCACAGAATCGCGATTTTCATCACAGAATCGCGTTTTTTGGCGGGAAATTCAAATTTCTGAGCGCCGGCTATGGCGAGCTCCGTATGAGCAGAAAATCATGAAAAAAATACAGCGCTTGCTCTCCCTTGCACCTCCTAACTCCTTCCCACACAATAATGCATGAAAAATGGTATGAAGATGGTGAAAATGCACTAAAAAACAAGAATTTTCTATGAAGAAGAAGATGGAAGAAGGTGGAGATGATGATGATGATGAAGATGAAGAGGAAAAAACAGAAAATGAACTGAAATGACAGTTTTTTTACCTTCCAACGTCGCAAATCTACGATCTTACCATCACAACGCTCATCCTCGAAGCTCTCTCCCCGGCAACGGCGCCAAAATTTGGTGTAGCTCAAGCGTAAGCACCACCTCCTTTACTTGTCAATCCGCGGAGACGTGAGGACCGGTATGAAGACCACGAGCAAGTGAAGGCACAAGTGCGTGAGTGAAAGCACACAAACATGCACACACATACACACACACGCGCACAAAGTAAGATCAAAGAGAGGAACAATGGAAAGCTTAGATTGCAAAAGAGTTCTCTTACAAAAGTTCTATTCTCTAACAAGCTAACCTCAAAAATGAGCTCTCTAGCTCTTTTTATAGTTTTTTGACTAGTTTTGGCCCTGTCCAGACCTAGTGTCCGGCCTAGTTAAAAATTAGGTTCCAGGGCTTATTTGAGGGCTCAAACGAAGTCTAAAAATTATGAAAATTGGTACGATGGTACTTCTAATACTCCTCAAGCTCGAGGACTCCTCGGCTTGAACAAAATGGAGTTACTAAAAATAGATAATGGTATTTACAATGGTTTCTAGTGATGAAAATCACTATTTTTGTAGGGGATTCTTCTGAAAATTTGACATACACTTCTTGGAGCTCCCTACTTGCTCTCTCTTCTTCTATGTCCACTTCTTTGATGTGCTTCCATGCTTTGTCCTTGACCTTGAGCTTCAACAGAGATATAGTTAGAGACCCAGCCTACACATTGATGATCTTTCCAAATGAGGAATTTGAGCCTCATGGTTGGCCGGAAATCTTAGCCACCATGGACATTGTTGTCAATGAAGAACAATGGAAACCTCATTGTGACGAGGAGGGTTATAATATTTCAGTGTTCATGTGTCAGCCCTTGCTAGAAGAATGTGACCCTAGTGACTTCATAGAAGAAGAAGAGAATGATGATGATCTAAAGTCCATTATGATGGATACTGTAGCTCAAGCATAAGCACCACCTCCTTTACTTGTCAATCCATGGAGACGTGAGGACCGGTATGAAGACCACGAGCAAGTGAAGGCACAAGTGCGTGAGTGAAAGCACGCAAACATGCACACACATACACACACGCGCGCACAAGGTAAGATCAAAGAGAGGAACAATGGAAAGCTTCGATTGCAAAACAGTTCTCTTACAAAGCTCTATTCTCTCACAAGCTAACCTCAAAAATGAGCTCTCTAGCTCTTTTTATAGCTCTTTGAGTAGTTTTGGCCCTGTCCAGACCTAGTGTCCGGCCTAGTTGAAAATTAGGTTCCAGGGCTTATTTGAGGGCTCAAACGAAGTCTAAAAATTATGAAAATTGGTAGGATGATACTTCTAATACTCCTCAAGCTCAAGAACTCCTCAGCTTGAACAAAATGGAGTTACAAAAATAGAAAATGGTATTTACAATGGTTTTTAGTGATGGAAATCACTATTTTTGTAGGGGATTCTTCTAAAAATTTGACATGTACTTCTTGGAGCTCCCTACTTGCTCCTTCTTCTTGTGTGTGTCCACCTTTCTAATGTGCTTCCATGCTTGTGCTTGACCTTGAGTTCCAACACTCCCCCCCCCTCTCGAGTTTGTCGTCCCTGACAGACGCTTGTTGTAGTGGTTGTTCCAAGTAGTGCTTGAGAGGGAGTGTCCCTTCTGTATGAACAAAAGTCGTCTGGCTTCCAGATGTGGCAGGGTTGGTTGTCCAACTCTTCATCTGTCACTGCGAGCCTTTGCAACTTGTAGTGCCTTGGTATGTACTTCTTCGTTGGATCCCTGTGTCGTTGTGAGTCTCCGTTGATGTCCTCTAGATCTTCCAAAGTTGATGTTCATAGTAGTCATGCCAAGTATTCATAACCCATAATGGATGATGGGTAAGTGTGTTCGTGCATGGGTTGAGGAAAATATGTGCCTTGTGCACGGACTTGTAATGTAGCCCTATGCATGCTTACTTGGAAAATGCATCGGAAGAAGTATGGTGCACAAATTGGGGTTCTTGAGCTAAGTGCTCAAGGGTATGCCGACGAAGAGGTTTCCTAAGCTATCATGGTTATGATGTTTCCAAAGTAAAGATACTTACCATGGAGAAGGTCGATCGATGTTCATCTCTTCGTGTTGTACACTCGGCCTTTGGGATGGAACATTGTTGATGAATGTTCGTGTTGATGGTCCATTGATGAGATCTTTTGAGTGGCTGATCCTGTCTCCTCTTTTCAAAGCATCATTTGCCAAATACAGAGAATTTATTTTCTTTATATTCCGTGACAAACAACATTCGTTAACTACACCAAGCTTAGTTTCACATATTCTCTTTAGCTCACCATAAGCAGGAGTCTTCTTCTCCAGTATACATACAAAGATTTGCAGGGTACCAGAACTACCCCTTGTAGATATCTCCCTGGATGCTCTCGTACATGCAGTAGTTAAGCATCACTCAAGTTGCGGACCTTCTAGCTCTTCACTCCTACCATGGTAAGAGGAAACCATAGTTGTGGATGCCATGTTCATGCCAAGTTCTTGACATCTATCAGATAAGGCAGCAATTATATCATCTGCTAGCCGAGACACACTTCTATCAAAACTGATAACTGCCCCGTAATCAATGGTTCCACCTTCAACTAAGCATGACTCATTCACGTTCCATGAACCAAACCTGGGAACAAACTCTCTCTCTCTCTCTCTCTCTCTCTTTCTTCTCTCTTTTTTTTCCTTTTTTTTTATTTTTTTTTAAAGGAACAATGTCACCAAACAAGACGACAGATGTTAGTATCAGAAAAAATAATTGACATATGTCAATGTGCTCTTGTGCATGGGACTCTCAAATGTGTCTATGCACGTCCATGTAATGTTGCCCTATATTAATGCATACTTTGGAAATGCATGACCTGAATGGTGCAAAAGACAGGGTTGTGCAAGGAGCACATGGTTGTCGCTCGTCAAGGCTTTCGAGATTATTTGTGGATGTTGATGCCTGCTTTCTTGGAGGTATCCATTGGATCTCGAGATGACCACTGAGCCTTCCTCCTTATAGGGATCCATTTGAGAATGGTCTTCGACTGTTTAGTGATCTCCTTTGGCTGCTCCATGTTTGGATGGTTTCTTGAGGCTTTGATCCTTTGTGTTTGACTCTTTGGTTCTGTGGGGGCCTTGGGTGCTTTTGGCTTCCAAACCCATATCCTTGATAATTGTCTTCTTACCATTGTTGAAGAGGTGATTTGATCTTCTTTTGGTCTCTGTGCTCGTTTCTGACCCTTTTCCCTCCTTGGCTTCTTTGTTGGGACCTTTTGCATGGAGGAGAGCATAGGGCATTGTGCATGTAAGAGTTTCTTGGGTACCCACATGTGTGATAGCCCATGTTGAGCTGCCACAAATTTCTTAGGCACCCAAATTTTCTGGAGACCTTCTGGGTGACCCTATCCTTGTTCCTTGGTTCTTGTTCTGGCATCGTTGGCCTGCTTCGATGGGAATTTTCGTGGCAAGGATGGTGGTTGCTCTCCTTTGCGTACCCAGATCTGCTTTATGCCTGAGACTACTTTACCCTTGAAGGCTCTTTGTCTATTTGATATACCGGTTGTCTTGCACTGTTTCGCTTGCTTCTGAGGTTGAACTCTTGTGGATGCTTTACTCTTTGAAAAAGAAAGAGATTTTGCTTGCCTTTGCGACTGTCCTTCCTTGATTGAGTCCTTCTGGATCATAGAGCTTTTGGCACATACAACATCTTGTTCAAGAAGATTATTCTTAGAAGAACTAAGAGAGTGTGTGGTGCCATGATCTGTGAGCATGCAGTTCTCTAATTCTAATGTAATGCATTGTTCATGTACCCAAACTCGAAGAATTTGACTTCTTAGGTTTAAGTTAATTGCATCGTCATAGATCCAATCTTGACCCAAGACAAGTGGTTCTTTAAGGTTCTCATCTTGACACACTAGCACTTTGACTTTCATTGGAACATCTTGAAGGTAGATGGGAAGTTCCACCTCACCCAAACAGGGGGTTTCCACACCTCCCAATCCTATGAGATAAGCTTCTATGGGATTGATGTTCAACTGCAAGTCTTGGTAGTAGGATAGTCTAACTGCACTACTTGCTGCACCTGAGTCAATCAATGCTTTCACAATCCTTGCACCCTTTCCTTGTCCTATCTCTATGGTCACAAAGGGACATCGGTCAATGACTTGAGAGGTAATTATGCTTGATTTTTGGCACATATCCATGTGATATTTTGGGGCTTTTGAGTTGACATCTAGGCCTAGTCGCCTTAACTTATTTCGCCTAATATGCTCTCTGGCCTCTGCCTGTGCTTCTTCCCTCACCCTTAGCTCCTCTTCTTTTCGCTTCTTAGCAGTGTTGAGTCTCGTAAGCATATCTTCTATAAGAGGTTCTTGGTATAACTTGACTCTACATCCACTAATATAGTTTGGCAAGATATCTCCTTCTAGAGTGGCCAACTAAACTGCACCACTAGTGGAAATTCTATTAATGATCATGGGACCATATCCTCTTTTTTCCAACTTATGGGCATGTTGCTTTAGCGTATAAACCAATACTAGGTCTCCCTATTTCAATCCTTTATCTTTGATGTGTGCATCAAAGTATGCCTTTTGTCTTTTCTTTGCAGCATAGATGCCTACTTCCGCGCGTAGCCTTGTCTCACCTAAGCATTCTAGATCGAAGATCCTAGAGGACAATTCATGTCCATTCCACTCATGCTCTTGTGCTACTTTTAAGGCTGGGATGAGGAAGTCCAAAGGTAGCACAGCATTCTGTCCAAAGACCATCTGCAATGGGGTGGCGTTGAGTACCGTTTTGTAGGCAACTCGATAAGCCCAAACAGCATGATGAAGTTGTTTGTCCCAATCAGAGCGTTTATTATTTACCAGTTTTGTCAATACGTTACAGAGGATCTTATTGGTGCTCTCAGCTTGTCCGTTAGCTTGTGGGTGATAAGGGGCAGACTTCTTATGTATCACCAAGAATTCTTGGAGAAGATTTTCAATGACTTCATTCAAGAAGTGTGTGCCTCTATCACTCACTAACTCTATTGGTAGCCCATATCTCGTGAACACATTCTCGAATAAGAACTTAGCCGTAGTCTAAGCATCATTTTTTGTTGTGGCTTTCACTTCTACCCACTTTGTAAGGTAATCTGTGGCTACAATAATATACTCTGCATGGGAGTTTCTAGCTGGGGGGTTAATAGGACCTATGAAGTCTATGCCCCACTTCGAAAATGCACGCCCTCCCATCATTGGCCTCAAAGGCATCTCGTCTTTTCTAACTGAATATTTTGCACATTGGCATGTACCACATTTCTTCGCATAGGTATGAGCATCCATATGAAGAGTGGGCCACCAAAGTCCTGAGAATAGAATGGTCTTGATTACTCGATCAGGACCGAACCTGCAACACCACTGTGTGCAGTTTCTAAGACTTTCAAATAGTCTGATTCATGAACGCACAATCTTAGATAACCATCCTTGCCTCTTCGATATAAGTTGTCTCCAACTAAAGTATAGTCTTGAGTCTCTTGCTCCATGCTTCATCTTCTTGCTAGACTAGCCTCTTTGGGTAAGGTTCCCGATCTCCTAAACTCTACCAATGGAGCACTCCAATCAAGAATTAATGACACTTGATAAAGGGTGGCATGATCCACTGGTGGTCTCTCTCTGCACATTGGACAATTCTTAATCCACTCATGTATTTCTTTGTCCATGCTAGGCCAATACACTCCTAAACGTTTAGATTTTGTAATGTGCGTTGTTTTGAATAATGATTTCCTAGAAATCCTTCATGAGCTTGTTGCAACCAACTACTATATTCATCGTCCTCAACACAACAAGCTAATACACCCTCAATATCTTGTTTGTACATGCTTCCTACCAATATGTGATATTTTTGTGATTTTACAATTTCTTCTTGTGATGTTTTCACATTCTTATTTGCAGGGCCGAAGATTAGCACTGGTACCAACTTATTTGCCCATTTAGGAACAACTTCTAAATTGAACAGATAAGCATCGGGTAATTCATCAGCCACTCCTTGCGGTGACTCTCCTGAAGTGATGCGAGAAAGGTGATCTGCCTGAAGGTGGGTTCTACCTTTCCTGACAACAACTTCAAAGTCATATTCCATTAGTAAGAGGAACCATCTTACTAAGCATCTAGTATTGCAAGGTTTATTGACCAAGTATAACAAAGCTTGATGATCAGTGAAAAACTTGAACTTGTTGGCCAATAAATAGTGTCTAAACTTCTTCACAGCATATACCATGCCTAAGCCCTCTCGCTCAGTTGTGGTATAGTTTCGTTCAGCTGTGGTGAGCTGTCTACTAGCATATGCTATGGGCAAATCTAAGTTTCCTTCACCTATGGGTTGTGCTAGCACACATCCTATGGCATGATTGGATGCATCCACATGGACATGGAATGGTTTATTCCAATCAGGAGTGGTCAGTATTGGTGTTGTGCACAAACGTTTCTTCCGTTCATTGAAAGAATTCTCGCATTCTTCGTTCCACTCAAAATTAGACAACAAGGCATAAAGGGGTCTAGCTATGATCGTGTACATGTGGATAAACCTACGGTAATATCCACAATGGCCATAAAGGCTTGTACCTCTTTAACATTCCTTGGCCTTGGCAGCTCCGCTATGGCTTGTACCTTATCTTCATCTGTTGAGATTCCATTCTTAGAAACAATATGACCTAAGGTTTTATCTTGACGCACCATGAACACACACTTTTCTGGGTTTAGACACACTCGATATTCTCTACACTTGTTGAAGATTTGTCTAAGCTCAGGGATGTGAAATCTTCTTTCTTGGGAATGAGCACATAAATCATCCACATACACTTCTAAGCTCTTTCGCAAGAACTCTTTGAAGACATGACATATGAGCCTTTGGAATGTTGCAGGTGCATTGGTGAGCCCAAATGGCATCACACGAAATGCAAAGATTCCCCACTCTATGGCAAAAGCTGTTTTGTGTTGATCTTCTGGGGCAATGGCTACTTGATTGTAACTTGAAAATCCATCAAGGAAGCTATAAACTTCCTTGCCTGCAACACGCTCCAATAGGTGTTCCGTGATTGGAAGTGGATAGCTATCTCTAATCGTAGCGGCATTAACTTTTTTAAGGTTAATACACACTCGCAACTTTCCATCCTTCTTGGGCACCACTACAATGGGGGACACCCATTCAGTATGCTCAATCTCATAGATGAATCCAGCTTCAATCAGCCTATCAATTTCTTCTTTTATTTTGGCTGCATATGTATCATTATATGTGTAGGGCTTCTGTTTGGTGGGCTTGGCATCAGCAGTCATGGGGATAGTATGAGAGCAAATTCTTGGATCTACCCCTTTCAAGTCTCTATAGTGCCATGCAAACACATCCCTATATTCCCTTAATAGAGCTACGAGCTCCATTTCTTCTCTTGCACTTAGGTCATCTCCTATATATGTGCATCTCTCTTCATTCTCTCCAATGGTCACTACAATTTTCTTGGTCTTTTCTTTATTATCATATGATTCTCCTATGATGGCCTCTCTCTTAGGCATTCGTACCAAAATTTTGCAGTCATCAACTTCATATTTCTTGAAGTTTTCTGGTACTTCAAACAATGATTCCTCCTCTTCTTGTTTCACTGCTTTTCTTTTCTTTTTCTTTTGACTACTCTCACTTCCATCCTTTGAATTTACCGTTTTAATACTTGTGAGAGCCTCTTCTTCTTTCTGGGTGAACACTCCTATATCTTCTAGATAGTGCTACTCTGAGTTAAAGCAACTATCCATCACAATGGACTCTATATCGTCGTTAGTCTCTTCTTCTTCTATGACATCACTAGGGTCACATTCTTCTAGCAAGGGCTGACACATGAAAACTGAGATATCATAACCCTCCTCATCACAATGAGGTGTCCACTGTTCCTCGTTGACAGCAATGTCCATGGTGGCTAAGATTTCTGGCCAGCCATGAGGCTCAAATTCCTCATCCGGAAAGATCATCGGTGTGTAGGCCGGGTCTCTAATTGGTCTATCTCCTAGTGAAGTTCCTTCTTCCCTTGCCTTCAAGCATTTTTCCTCTTCCTTTGCGACCTTGCACATCCACAAATGAGTATCTTCATGCAACCAGGATGGGTCAGGAGAACTTCCAGAATGCACAGAGATGGAATCTTCTTTCGCTTTGTGGATAGGATTCCACTGTAGGGGTGGTACATCTCTGAAGGAGTAATCCTTCAAATTGACCTTGGTGGTGACCCCTAAGTGTTGTAAGTACAAGGAGTTGGTTCCCCAATCCTGTACTATTTGCAATTGTCGTAGGAAGGGTCTTCCTAGGATCATCTCGTAGACATTATTTTTCTCAAAGTCACATACAGCAAATGTATGTTCAAACTCTACACCACAGGTGGTTAGAGTTATCCCTTCTAGCAATCCTAGAGGTCTTTCAAAATGACCGTCTGCCATTTGAAGCTTCATTCTAGTTGTTCTTAATGTGGGTTTGCCCCATTGCTTCCACAAGGAGGTGGTCGCAATAGCAACACTAGCACCTAAATCTATGATTGCTTTGGTTGTGTAACCTTGGTAGGTGATTGGAAGATAAGTGTTACCTTCTTCTCCTTCACACACGTCCCCTATTTTGTCTAGAGGTATCTCTGGTACTTTCTGCTTAGAACCTACTTTTGGCATATTGGACTTAAGTTCTGGGACCTGATCCTTCACATGATTCCATAGCTCAGGTTTTACTTTGAGAAGCTCTTCTACAGTGAGATGACATTGAACCTTAGTGTTCTTCACGAGATCAATGTTCCTTGGAACCACTGAGTCTTCATTTCTTACCAAGATTGTGGGAGCTCTGCTCTGAAGAGACTCAGATTCCCAAGGGCCAGTGAATCGTGGCAGCTCTTCTAAAGTATTAGATTCAAAATCTAATCTTTCGTCTTCTTATTGTTCTGCTTCATGTCCATAAATAGATGGAATGTCTTGGGGAAATTGATCATGAAGGTCATCAATCTCACGAATAGGAGGGGAATTACCCTTCTCCTTGGCCCATTTCTCCTCTTGTATTTCCCGCAAGAACTCTTGAGAGTGCTCCTGAATTGAAGGAGGTATTCTACCATCCGTGGAATTAGGAACATAAGCTCCCATTGGTGGTGATCTTCCTCTCTCCATAACTGGTTGAGCCTGTGGAGGTAAAGAAACTTATGGTTTGTTTACCAACTGCCCTAATCTTTCTAGTAAATGCAAATCCGGTTTGACAGAGTCTGTCTGATTGAACTTTTGACTAGTCTCAAGTATAGCTTGAGCTTGTTCTACCATTTTCATGCACATTTTCATCCGTTCAATCTCTAAATCTGCTCTAGGGTAACTCTTGTCTAGGTTTGCAGCTGTTGGCCCTTCTTGAAGTCGAGCTTGGTAGGCCTTGAACATCATATCAAAGCCTTCTAGGGTTGGATCTGCAAGAACAGACCCTGGTTGTGGTCTATTTACAATGGGTGGTGGGATGGGATGAGGTGGAGTGGATGGAGTTTCGGCATGTGAGGAACTTTGAGATGCAATGTCTTCTATCTTTGTTTTTGCTTCTTTCAGGCTTTCTTCTAGTTCTGATAACATTTTATTCCACTTGCGATTGGCTTTCTCCCTGGTATCCTTCCATGTTCTTGTTTTCCTCTTACTAGGCTCTCCTAATTCACTCGACTCTGATTGCTCTACTGGTTTATCCTGTTTTAAGGCTTGTGCTCTAGTGACAGCTTGTATAGGAGCCACATTACTACTACTTGAACTTGAATCCGCCACTAAGCCTACCACATTAATGGGTGTAATCTTGGGTGCACTGGAGGGGTTTCTTGGAAAATCTCTGGGGAGATGGTCTTTGCCACATTCAAGACAAAAAGCTTGTATTGTGATAGCCTGACCTTGACTCGGAGATGGTGGGTGGGGACAATCACGAATGAAATGGTCACCCTGACATCTAAAACAAGATCCTCTAGGGGCTTGTGGTCTCATTTGTCTCAATTGGGGCCTAGGGTTAGGATTTGTGTACATGACATTGGAGTATTCTGGCTCCCAATTTTGCTCCATAGGTGGTGTCTCATATTGATACGAGTAAATCTCACTATGCTCAGGCGACTCAGTGTAATAAGCATGTGGGCTACCTTCATGGGAGTAGTCTGAACTATGAGCATGAGAGTCACTATCTGGTATCAATGGGGTTAGTGGGACCAATGCTCTATTTGGATTTTCCTCTCCCACGGCATACTTGACTAGAATCACGTTGGTAGGAGCTGGTGGTTGGTTTCCCAAGACTGGTTGTGGCCTATATAGTGCCTGATATTGCTTTTGTGGTCGATAATATGGCTGTTGGTATTGGTTCTGATACCTAACTTGTTGGTAAGGTTGCTGATAGCTTGTCTAACAGCCTGCCTATTGTAGGGACAATCTTGAGCCATGTGGTTTGTGTATTTTCTCTCAATAGTGCAATATGGAGCATTCCTTTCTCTAATGTTTTGGTTTTGCATTGGGCATACGTTAGCCATGTGGTCCCCTCCACAGGTACAACATCGGCTCAATGAGGTGACTCTTTGTGTTTGTCTATTTTGGACTCCCAGCTTCTTGGAAACTTGCTCAGCTATCTCATCTATTTCCATGGAGATTTTTGAAGTATGACTAGTAGAACTAGCAGAATCCTTATAGAGTTTGGACAAATCTAACTCCTCACCCAAGTTATCTTCTATGTCAATGCACGTCTGCACACACTCTTCTATGGATCTGGGCTCTTTCAAGTACACATATGATCTCAACTTTGTGCTCAGTAAGCCATCTAAGAACAAAGCCACTTGTTTGGCTGGTGTGGGTAACTCTGGAGCAGGGCATCTTTCTAGGTATTGTATAAACCTTCTACCTGCTAGTCGCACTGTTTCTTGGGGTGTCTGCTTGAATCTATGGATCAAAGATGATGTGTTATGCCTGATACCACTCTTGGAAAATTCTACAATGAATTCGTCTAGCAGCTGACCTATTTTCGTGATAGTTGCGACTATTGAGTGGTTGAAACCAAGCTAAGGTAGTGCCGTTAAGAGTCAAACCAAATGCCTCGTACTGGGTGAACAAATCCTCAAACTGTTCAGCTCTTAATACTTGTTTGAACTCGGCCACGTGATCATAAGGATCTCCTATCCCGTCAAAATAATTTTTCATTGCCTTGATCACTTGAGTGGTTCTAAGGGTTCTTGTGTGCTCTCAGGGTCTAGGCAATGAAAAATCCTGTTCATCTCTTTGTTGCCTATGTGCTTGATGTCTCTCTCTTTCAGGTCTTTCATTTTCAACTCCTGATATATTCCTGCCCATAGGGTGTGCAAAACTTACCTCAGGTCTCTATCTATTTCTTTCTCTTTGGGCTTCATGAGCTTGGGATGATCCTACTCCTTGGAGGCCATGGGAAACATTGGATCTTGGTGGAGGGAAAATCAATTCACTCTTCCAAGTATATGCATGTCTATCATGTTCTATTACCAAGAATATCTTCTCTCATGTGTTATCCAGGTAGACAACTTTGCCTGGTATCTCAGGATCTTTGAATTCATAGATGATGACTATGCCCAGTTGGCTAGGTTGATCTGGTTTGAATCTCCAAAAGGCTTCCTCTGTTTCTCTATTCAAGAATAGTTCTATGCTTTTGTTGTCTTGAGGGATCCAATCTGGAGTGATCACTCTGGTCAAAACTAACTTACCTCTAGGCGTCTGGGGTCCTTGTCCTATATTTCCTTGTTCTAGGTCTCTTATCTCATTCTCATGAATGATATTTCCAAACTCATCAGTCCTATCTGGTAGGTTGGTGACCACATACATGGTTCCTTCCTTATCAATGTATGAACCCTCTTCAAACTTGACCACCGGGTGTTCAAGTCCAAAGGGTTGATCTAGATTTTTGAGTTGGACCACTGATCGTCTCAAGCCATCCTCATAGATGCGAGCACCTAATCGGTTGGTCCGAATATATTCCAATTGTGTCTTATAGGGACCTTCCGGTGTTTGTAGATGGGCAGTTCCTGAGCCACCTGCAAGTTTCCCCATGCTAAAAGACATTTCTGAGTCACTTGTGTCAGAGTTTAGTACGTAACAACAACCACTTAGTTGTTGTGCCCAAGACTTAGCTGTATGGTTGACACTAGACTGAGAAGATCTAATGCTTTGTCTATCCTTGCCTAGGTGTCTACCAGATCTCAGGTTCATATTTTTTGGTTAAGAGTCCAAAATTTCCCCTTGGTATGGTTCAAAATCCTTTGGAGTCCCCTTGGTTCCCTAGTCCCACTATGATTCGAAATGAGCTTTCCAACGAGCTATAGAGCTCAAAAAATGGACTTTGGATGAAAAAGGTATGTCAAATCAGACTCCTATGGGTCAAAATAGGCAAACAGGACCTTTTGGAAAAATCACAATTTTGTGTGAGAATCGCGATTTTGTGAAATCATGAGAATCGCGATGCTGTGAAATCCAGAGAATCACGATGCTGTGAAATCAAGAGAATCGTGATGCTGTGAAATCCAGAGAATTGCGATGCTATGAAATCAAGAGAATCGTGATGCTATGAAATCAAGAGAATCGCGATGCTGTGAAATCCAGAGAATCATGATGCTATGAAATCAAGAGAATCGCGATTCTGTGAAATCAAGAGAATAGTTTTTTGAAAATCACGATTTTGTCCCTTGGATGAAAATCATGTTTTTGAGAATCGCGATTGCCAGCAGAGAATCGTGTTTTTTGAGAATCGCGATTTTGAGCCCACTGAAAATCGTGTTTTCTCAGAGTCGTGTTTTTGACATGAAAATCGCGACTTTGTATGAAAATTGTGCTTTTTGAAAATCGCGATTACCAACAGAGAATCGTGTTTGATCACAATCGTGTTTTTGGCTAAAAATCGTGATTTGTGAGAATCACGATTTTGAGCACATCCAGAGAATCGTGTTTTTGAAAAACTTAGAGAATCGCGATTATGAGCACAACCAGAGAATCGCGATTCTGAGAATGAACACAGAATCGTGTTTTTGAGAATCTCAGAGAATCGTGATTTTGAGTGCAACCTGAGAATCGCAATTCTGAGAATGACCATAGAATCGTGTTTCTTTCAGAAAGCTTTTAGGCGGGAAATAGAAAATCACGATTTTCAAAAAATTTGAATTTTTCACAGAATCGCGATTTTCATCACAGAATCGTGTATTTTGGCGGGAACTTCCAATTTCTGAGCGTCGAGCAATGGCGAGCTCTGTATGTGCAGAAAATCATGAAAGAACACAGGCGTTTGCTCTCCCTTGCACTTACTACCTCCTTCCCACACAATAATGCATGAAAAGTGGTATGAAAATGGTGAAAATGCACTAAAAAACAAGAAATTTGTATGAAGATGAAGATGGAAGAAGATGGAGATGGTGATGATGATGAAGATGAAGAAGAAAAATCAGAAAATGAACAAAAATGACAGTTTTTTTACCTTTCAACGTCGCAAATCTACGATCTTACCATCACAACGCTCATCCTCGAAGCTCTCTCCCTGGCAACGACGCCAAAATTTGGTGTAGCTCAAGCGTAAGCACCACCTCCTTTACTTGTCAATCCACAGAGACGTGAGGACCGGTATGAAGACCACGACCAAGTGAAGGCACAAGTGCGTGAGTGAAACCACGCAAACATGCACACACATACACACACATGCACACAAGGTAAGATCAAAGAGAGGAACAATGGAAAGCTTCAATTGCAAAAGAAAATAGTCATACCTCTAGAACCTCCACTGAGATAGATGAGATATCTGAGCAAGTTGCCAAGAAGCTAGGAGTCCAAAATAGACAAACACCAAGAGTCACCTCATTGAATCGGTGTTATACTTGTGGAGGGGACCACATGGCTAATGTGTGCCCAATGCAAAACTCAAACATGAGAGAAAGAAATGCTCCATATTGCACCATTGATAGAAAATACACAAACCACACGGCTCAAGATTGTCCATACAATAGGCAGGCTATCAGAAAAAATTTGTAACAGTATTCCCTGTAGGGGTAGGCTCGAGTGAAGAGAAGAAACTGCACTGTGAGGTAATATGTTTGGTCACCCCACTATCAAAATACCAAACATCTGTGTGTGCACTACTCATGAGAAGATGGGTCAAAACTGTAGACAGTAGTAAACTCCCATTCTTCTTCCTGTACAAGATTAGCAGACTCTATTTTTGGTGTAAATGCCTCTGCAACAACTATTCCAGCCTCTTTTTTCTTTGCCTCTTTAGTGGCCAGTTTGGGACAGTTCTTTATGATATGATCATTCCCTTTACAGTACTTGCAAAAAAATTTTCCTTTTCTAATTTCTTCTCATCTTTATCTTCCTTCTTTGAATGTGAAGCATTTTCATATTTCTGCTTAGTAGTTGAAGATCTCCATTTTCTGACTAGCCAAGAAAGCTTGATCTGCAACACGCATAATCGACCTGTTCTGCCTCGACTGATCTTCCTGCAATAGAACAGAGACTAACTCCTCAAATGACAAGGCATTTGGATTGCCTTTCATCATTAACCGAAGAGTAGAAGCAAAACTCTGATATGAATCAGGAAGACCATTCCAAAAGGTCTGCACAAGTGAGCTATCTAGTATAACCTCATCAACAGAAATCAAATGTTCCTTCAAATCTTTGATCTTTGTTAGAAAATTGTCCATAGAATCACCTTCATTCATGTGCTCACTCTCCAACTGTTTTCAAAGGTAAGCAACACGAGCCTCATTCCTAGCTTAATACAATGTGGTAAGAGTATCCCAAGCATCCTTAGTTGTTATGCAAGAGCGTATGTGAGGAATAATGGCACGTTTGACAGACAAAGCTATCAATGAATGTGCTTGGGCATCTCTACCATCCCAACAAATCTGCTCTGCAGTAAGTGCAACAAAAACTGCAATACGAATAGAAATATGCAGAATATCATCATCTTCGATACCTTCTGCCTCAGCTTTTGTACCTACAGTTGTAATAGTTGCAAGTGTGATAGGACGTTTTTCAACACCCTGCACAATGTTCCACAGTCCTTTTGCAACCAATACATGTCGCATCATATAAGCCCATAACGGGTAGTTGGTACCATCCAACTTATCCTCAACAGCCAACATACGGAATACATCACTGCGTTCAACCATGGCCAGTGACTAAAATACCTTGATGTAGAAAATTGATTGTATCTCAAAAAGCTGGATAGAACTGCCCAGACGAATTCCGCTACACCTGTAGCAGACTTCAAGATGCTTATATTGACGAACAAAAACTCGTATATACCTTTGGCACAAAAAGATGAAATAGCCTACACAAGCGTTGCAATAGTGCGTTCGGAGGCCGAAACGAGCTCAGATCGCGATTTCGGCACCACAAAGTAAAGCTATTTTGATCTCGGAAACACCCTGAGTATGTTCAACAAAATTCGTGCGATTCTGAGACTGCAAACGAAGGAGTGTTGATGATGCCCTAGATGATGTGGTGACCTGCTCTGATACCAATTGTTGGAGATAGACGTTTGCAGAAGCACGTGAACAGCACAAGGAAGGAGAAGAAGCTTGGAGCACAACACACAATATTGAATGTATTACTAGAGAATGTACAAAGATAAGTAGCCCATTAGGGCAATAGACATATATACAAGCCGGGGGAAAAAAACCTCGTAAAGAGGAAAAAAAGTGCCTCGACGGTCCTAGAGTGTTCAAACACATCAGTACCTAAATATATCAATAGTATCTATTGGTGGTAGTTTCACTCAAATTTGACAAAAGCTCTTCAAGTTATGCACAAAACAGTGAATGGCGGGAAACACCAACACTCTCTCCGCACCTTGTGGTGGCTCACACACACACAATAATAGTTCAAAAATGTCGGGAAGGTATAGCTAACAGTCCTACACACACATTCCAAGCATGACACACTCACAAAAGATCATGGAGAAGGTGAAAATCAGCAAGAAAGAAGCAAATTCAAACTTCTTCTCTTCTTCTTCACAATGGCAAAAAGTGTTTACAAAGAGTCACAAAGTGACTTATATACATGTGCCCTAAAAATGGTCCTTTCACACAAGAGTCCGGCACTTTATTGACTAATTTCTAATTTCCTACTATTTTACAAGAGTTATGTTACAAGGATTTGGGGCTTATGCATCTAGAGGACTCCTCTAGTGCATTTACATAGTTTCTAGCAAATTTCCTAAGATTTTGAAGAAGAAAATTTGTGCCCATTAATTTGAAAATTTTGGGGCTCCTCTTTTGTGCCTCTTTTCTTTGCAAGACTCTTCCTCTCTTTGTCTTTGTCAACCCTTGACAGGCTTTGCTTTTTGTCTACAGCTTGTCTATAGCTCCTGAATACACGCACCCAGTGGTCGAAGAAGCGATAAGGATTATCAGACAATTTGTTACTTTATCCGAATTAAATCCTTTGCTTCTGTAATCCCCTTGGTATTCCGTACATTCATAAATCTAGGTTGTTGTGTTAAATCGGGTTGCCACACACACAACCAGTGAAGATGGACTACAATAACTTTGTAGTCTAATTTTCCAATCGCCTCTTTGTATCTACACTACAAGCACTATACGGAAGGTATAAAGGTCTGGATTTATAGCCTTTGATCTAGACCTTCCAAAGATCAAGAGCTTGAAGCACCTTCCTGGGCTCGAGATCTGCTGGATATCTTCTTGCACTTCTTCATGGATAATTGTCGGCCTTGATCTATCCTTGCTTGTGGCGTGCTTCCCACTGTTGTGTTTTCAGGGGCCTGTTTACTTCTTTCCACTGCACACCTTACTTTGCAGGCCTTTTCTCTCTTCTAAGTTAGCATTACATTTTAATGGTCCTATTCTTAAATCTTCTTTGACATCCTCTGGGACTTGATGCATTTCTTTAGCCTGTTCATTTTTTTCCATCGCACCTGGTGGATGAGGAAGTTGTGTGCAACCTCCCATGAAAAGTCTTGATTGTTATCTTTCTTTATTTCCATTTCCCAGGACCTGGTTCTTTGGTGTTGTCACCTGATGTGTGCCCCTGTGGGGCTTTTGGCAAAGGGTGGTTCTTTCTTATTGAGCTTCTTTTTTATTGATCCATTTTGGACTTTGATCTTCTTCTTCTTTTTTTTTTTAAATCTTGTAAAGAATGCTTCTTCAAATGTTTGCATATATGGACTCAACAAAAACATAATTCTGGAATATATGGCCATGAGCATTAAGCGACTAGGAATAGTAGATAAATCAAAAACTAGTGCATTTGATCCCTGGTTAATTCCGATGAAATTCAAAAAGGTATATTTCATATGCTGAAATACCTTTAATACTGTAAGTAGCATACTTAAAATTTTGTTTGTCATTTTGATGGCTAAATCCGGTACTATAGCATATTTGGACATCCAAAACTCGATGGTTTTCACCATGTATTCTTCTGTCAGTAAGTAGTTATGTGGTGGGCTTGGTAATAGTGGATAATTTAGCCATTGATTATTTAAGCTTCCCTGATGTTGTGCTTCCCAAAATTGCATCCAAGAGCATCTTCTAGGGACTGGGCAAAAAGATGGATTGATTTGAAGCACGCACGGTGCCAATTCCCAATGGATCCGTAATGTAGGATTTCTTTCCAAAAACTTGTGTCTCCAAATAGGATCTGCTTTATCAAATTCCTCTTGTGTATAGGTGAATGGCTGCATGTTGAATTATAGATTGTTATCTGGGTCTTTATTGGTGGTCCTCTTTATATATTGGTGTGTCTCTTCTTTGAGTAATCCATAAGGTACATTAAAAAGCTTCAAAATCTGTTCTAGGCTCTTGCTGTCAATCCTTGCCTCTTTCATTACAATGACCACCTGTTCTTCAAATTGCTCCGTCAGCTGGGATACCAGTAGTGCCCACTCATTTCATCTTAGTTCTACAATAGCCCAATTATGTCTTTAGTGTGGGTCTCTGTTTCCTCCCATATCGGTGAATGATGCATGGGGGGGAGAAAGAGGACGTACCTCAGTCTCCTCAGTAGCCGCTCTAGAGCTTGGAACTATTGGTGTCCCCATTGTTACTTGTTGTTCTATTTGAGATTTTAATTTTGCAATGAGTTCATCCTTTGCTTTGATTTCTTCGATGGCTCGCGTGATAGTTTCCTTGTTCTTCAGTAGGTCTTCTCCTATGGCAACCAGTTGATTAGCGTCTTCATTGCGTTGTGCAAGGAATTTGTTCTCTGCCATCTTCCATTTTTCCCTAAGTTCATTAGTGTCGTCCATATATCGCTTTTCCCATTCCTCTATGATGGCTTGCTCTTTTTTCAGCTAATCTTCATATTTGGCGATTCGATCCTCCAATTCTTTTGTGCTTGTTCTGATCATTTCAGGTGCTTCGATGGGTTGGTTACATAGTATGGCAATCATAAGCTCTTTATTTTTGTTCCTTAAAGTGTCTGCTTCCTCCATATATACTTTGATTTGACTTTTGAGCAACTTACTTTGGGTATTCATTCTTGCTTTCTCTGCTTCACCAGCTTCATATTTTCTTTGCAGCTCTTTAAGTTGATCTCGAAGCTGTTGGTTCTCCGTCACTAACATGGTGCCTCTATCCTAGGCTTCTTCGGCTTCTGATTCCTTGTCCAAGAGTGCCTATTGATGTTGAATTAATTTTGCAGATAAGCTTTCACTTATTACCTAGAATTGGCTTTTCTCTCGCATGGCCTTATCATAATTTGCATCTGCTTCAAACATTAAGTGTTTAGTGTCCATAGCAGTTTGTATCATTTGCTTTACGACCGGCTTTAATTGAGCGACATCCACATTCAGCCATGTTCTGGGGATATTGGGTTCTTTCCCTGTTTGTACGTCTCTTCCTTCTTCCACTTGTATGGTTTCGTTGTGTGTTTGTCTTATTTGAAGGTGTATCTCTCTCTCTTTCCTCCTCTTCATTAGTGGTCGATTTTGTAGCACTACCTTGAAAAGTGACATCCAAAGGAGAGGGCTCCGCTACCACCCTGATTGGTGTGAAGGGCTCGGGCTCCTCCACTGTTTCCTCTACTTTTTCTTCCTTTGGATTCTTGACCAATGCTTCTCCATCTAAGTGAGTCTCTATGATTTGAATGTTCATTGCTTCATTCATTTTGAATACATGAATTCCTTCTTTAGGTGATCCCTGCCTTGTTTTGTCTTTGTTAGTGTCATCAAGAATTGAATCTATCTTTATGCCTTCCACTCCAACGTCATCGGTTACCTGATTCAATTCCTCCCAATGACCATCATCTTTTGAGTCACTTTTCATGTCCACATTCAACATATATGGTTCCTTCTCTTCTATCGTATCAGATGATGAACTAGAGTTGGCCAATCCCAACTCTCTATATCGATGAAACTTCGTCAGCCTCTTTCTTTCTTCATTGTCTACATGAGATTGTTGGTAATGATGTCCTTGTACCGACAGGTTTACCTGACCTTCCATGTACTGATGAGTTGCTTACATGGCTTCGGTTAGTTCCCCTTCCGTGATGGGCATATTTTCTTCTAGCCTTGTCTTCAGAATTACATGTATCCTCCTGGAAGCGGGAAGGGTTTCTTCTACCTTCATCATTTCTCGTAGTCTTTTAGTGCCTCTCATTCTTGGGCGTGAGCTGGTTTCAGCTTCTTCCACATTTTTTACTCCCTTCTTTTTCCTTGGAACCATGGCTAACTTTGCATACTTAGCCATTTCCGCAGATGAGGGCATCTCTTTTAAATGTTCCCGAATGCCTAGTGCATGATAGATAAGTATTGTTAGAGCGACACTTCCGTTCAAGAACTTTTTATGGCTCCACTATTTCTTCGCTTCAAAAAGGTGTTCTTGGATGTAGGCATCATGTTCACTTGGTTCCCTATCTGTTTGATGGCATGAGATAGCATCTTCACTATGATTTTTTGTGGTGCGGTATATCGATGCATATTTGGAAAGCAAAAGTGTTGATGAATCAGTCTGACTTCTTCTTCTATATCAACACGATTGATATCCGTGAATGTTTGTGTTTTAACCCCTCGACTTTCATCTTTCAAAATCGTGTTTCCATCCTTTTCACACCCGAAAGCTTCCTTGATTAAGTCATGGGTGAATTGGATGATTACCCACTCTCCTGTCGCATCTAGAACTCTTGCTTTGAGTACTAACGGGTCATGCAAAGCCGATTGCAGGGTATTCATCACCTGCGTGCATCGCTCGAAATCCAATTTGTAGATTGGTAGTTCAAAGTACTTCTGAATACCTACCTTCTTCATTATATCTATAGTTGAAGGAAGTTCATGTACCACTTTGAAATCTTGATACATCACTGGAAACTGATGGTCCATGTCCATAATCTTTATCGTTACTAAGAAAAGGTAATCCCCAGTGGGTTGATCCTCCCGAAACCAATGACCTTTTGCTTTTGTCACACTCTGTAAGGGAAACTAGCACCTCTTCTTGAGCAGTCACTTCAGAATCCTTAGAAGCCATCTGCACTTGTAATAGAGAGAACATCAGTTTCAAGTAGAAATCAAGTCGTGTGTTATGTGTGTCAGTGATAGGTCGTTTATTGCGTCACTCTGTTTCCCCTTGCTTAAGTAAGTAAAGTCTCTTACCAAACTTCTTTTGATTTAGATTCTTGAAAGAAAACAAAAGTTAGTTTTAGCTAAAGCATTTATTTATTTACATGGTATGTTCATTCCTATGGAAGTATAATCTAGGATCTATTCCCAATGCGGAAATGTGCACCACTAGTTCTGTTAAAAAGACTATGTATCGAATGCATGGCCTTGTAATGGGGCCCTATCATGCATACTCTAATTGCAATGGATTCTTCATGAGTGCGAGCAAAATCCTGTTGAGTCGGCTGTTCTTGTCCTTGCTTCCTCTTGGGTCTCCATATCCATTTCATAGTTGGTGATTGAGGCCTTTGCTTCTCTCGGTTTTGTCGTGCACTATACCTTTTCTCTTTCTTTCTTGAAGTCTGACTGGTTGATGTCGTGTTCCTCTTGTACCTTTGGTGGCTCCTTTTGGACCACTTTGTTTCACCTTGCTGGCATAATATCTTATTGAGCTTGTCCAGGCTAAAGATTTCTTTATGTCCTATTTTGGTCGATATGTATCCTTGCGCTAGATGAATGCTCACTTCATTCTCGATAATCCAATCTTTCCCTAGGATTAGGTTTTCTATTAAGTCCTCATCTTTGCATACCAATACTCGTTGCTCCATAGTGGAATTTCCTAGGTTGAGGGATATTAGGGCTTCTCCAAAACATTCTGTGACTTGGCCTCCAATGCCGATCATGTGTGCTTTAGTTGGGTTTATGGTTGTTTGAAGATGCATAATAACAGTCATTTGTATGCAGCTTAGTGTTGCTCATAAGTTGATCAAGGCATCTATCAACTGGTATTCTATGGTTCCAATCAATAGGTTCAAATATGGTTGAGATATGCTGAGGTTCTTTTTGTCAGCTTGCTGGACTTGGTAATTGGCCATGGCAATTGGTTCTTCTCCTTGTAAATATCATTCATCCCTTTGCCTTATCCACTCTTTTTGTTTCTTGATATGCTCCAGGACTTCTTGGCGTGCTTCTTCTCTAATTATCTCTTCTTCATTTTTCCGATTTTGTGCTCCTACGAGTCGTGCTAACATCTGATCTGTCAATGGTTCCATATATCGCTTTACTCGACAACCATTTATGTAATTAGGAAGTATATCTCCATCTAGTATGGCTAGATTGAATCCTCCACTTGTTGAGATCCTATTGATCAGTAGGGGTCCATATCCGCGTTTCTATAGCTTCTTGGCATGTTGCTTCAAGGTATATACTAGGACTAAATCTCCATCTTTCAGGCCTTTTTCTTTGATGTGTGCATCATAATATGCTTTCTGTCTCCTTTTAGCGACATAAATTCCCACAACAGCTTGTAGTCTTGACTATAACTTCTCAATCTGCTCAAGTTGCTTGGACAACTCATGTCCTATCCATTCATACTGTTGTGCTACTCTTAAAGTAGGCACCAAAAAATCGATTGGCAGGATTGCATTTTGTCCATACACTAGGTTAAATGGAGTAGTTCCAATGGTTATCTTGTAAGCCACACAGAAGGCCCAAATTGCATGATCCAATTGTTTGTCCTAATCTGACCTTCCACTATTGACTATCTTTGTCAATATAGTACACAACACTTTATTGGAACTTTCTACTTGATCGTTGACTTGAGGGTGATAAGGGGCTTATTTTTTATGAATCACTAAGAATTCATTCATCAAGGACTCTATTACTTTGTTAATGAAGAGTGCGTTCCTCGATCACTTATTATGTCTATAGGTAGTCCAAAGCGAGTAAAGATGTGCTAAAAAAGAAACTTATTTGTGGTCTGAGCATCGTTTTTTCTAGTTGTTTTTGCTTCTACCCATTTAGTTTAGTAATCTGTTGCCACTATTATGTACTTAGAGTGTGATCCTTTGGCTGGTGGATTAATTGGTCCTATGAAGTCGATAACCCATTTGGAAAAGGCTCTCGTGCAAACCATAGGTCTCAAAGGCATGTCATCTTGTCTAATAGGGTACTTAACTCTTTGGCATACCTCACAACTTCTTACATAGGTGTCTGCATCCATGTGTAGAGTTGGCCACCACAAGCCTGCAAAGAGAATCATTTTTGCAATTCTTTTGGCTGAGAAATGTCCTCCTGTGGCACCTGCATGTGCCATTTCTAATATGGGTAAGTACTCTCCTTCATGCACACATAGTCCTAGTTGATTGTCTTTCCCCCCCTTGAATAATTGTCTTCCCAAGATACATAGTCTTTACTCATTTCTTCTAGGGATCGCTTTCTAGCTAAACTTGTTCCGTCCTCACTCTCGTGTCTTTAAGAATTTCACCAAAGTCTTACTCCATTTTGGTGCTATGGTAGAGAAGGGTAATGATGTATGGTCTTCTGGAGTAGTTTCTTGACACTCCGTGCAACTACTAACATACTCATGAACGTCCTTAGTCATATCGGGCCAATAGACTCCTAATTGTTTCAATTCTCTTAGAGTCCTGTGAGTTCCCTTGTGCACTCTCCATTTGTTTATGTGCGCTTACTCAATCAAGTTCTTTTGTTCGTCTTCTTCTACACATCTAGACAGTACACCGTTAGGTTCTTTGTGGTACACACTTCCTGCTACAATGTGTAAGTTACGTGATTGCAGAATTTCCTTCCTAATTGCCTTGTTAATTGAGTGTTGTGGTCCATGGGTGAGTATTGAAATTAACTTCTCTACCCACTTAGGACATACTTCCAAATTGAGCAGATAAGTATCTGGTAAATCATCTGATATTCCATTAGGCGATTATCCATGTGTTAACCTAGATAGATGATCGGATCTTACGTGGGTATTTCCTTTTTTCACTATCGCTTCAAAGTCGAACTCCATTAGTAATAGAAACCATCTTACTAGTCTTCCCGTGTTACAAGGTTTATTGACTAAGTACAATAAGGCTTGATGATCTATGAAGAACTTGAACTTGTTGGCTAGAAGGTAGTGTCTGAATTTCTTTACTACGTAAAACATCCCTAAAACTTCTCGTTCCGTAGTTGTATAGTTTCTTTCAGCTTGATTCAGTTGTCTGCTTGCATATGCAGTAGGATGGTCCAATTTTCCTTCATCTGTAGGTTGAGCTAGAATACACCCAATTGCGTAGTTGGAGGCATCTACATGAATAGGAAAAGGCTTATTCCAGTTGGGCGTTTTCAAAATCAATGTTGTGCTTAGTCTTTTTTTCAGTTCATTAAACACTTTCTCACATTCGTCCGTCCACGTGAATTGGGTCAACAATCCATATAACGGTTTGGCAATTATGGCTTACATGTGAATAAATCTTCGATAGTATCCACAATGACCCATAAACGCTTGCACTTCCTTCGCATTTTTTGGTCTTGGAAGTTCTAGTATTACTTTGATTTTATCTTCATAAGAGATTGCGTTCCTAGATACAATGTGTCCTAGGATTTTTCCTTGTCTCACATAAACACGTGCTTTTTAGGATTCAGGCACACTCTATATTGTTGACATTTTTCAAATATTCTTCGCAACTCCAAAATATTTTCTTGTCCCCGATCTGAGTATGTGCATAAGTCGTCTACGTATACTTCCATACTCTTCTTTAGGAATTCTTTGAAGATGTGACACATCAACCTTTGGAAAGTAGCAGGGGCATTCATGAGCCCAAAAGGCATCACCCTGAACACATAGACTCCCCATTCAGTCGCGAATGCAGTCTTATGTTGGTCCTCCGTAGCAATAGCTACTTGGTTGTATCTAGAGAATCCATCCAAAAAGCTATAAACTTCCTTACTTGTGACTCTTTCCAAGAGGTGATCGATGATGGGTAATGGGTAGCTATCACGGATCATAGTTGCATTTACTTTCTTCAGATTAATGCACACTATTAGTTTTCTGTTCTTTTTGGGCACAACCACTAATGGTGATACCCATTCCGTGTATTCTATCTCATAAATGAATCTGACTACTAATAGCTTGTCTATCTCCTCCTTAATTTTTGCTGAATAGACATCATTATAAGTGTAAGGGTGTTGCTTTGACGATTTTGCATCAAGTGTCATTGGTACTCAAGGAGAACAAATGGATGGCTCTACACCTTTGAGGTCCTTGTAGGTCCATGCAAACACATCCCGATATTCCCGAATCAGTCTTATCAATTCTTCTCCCTCCTCTGGTGACACATCTTTTCCTATGTACATGCATCTTTCCTCTCCATCTTCCATAGTCACTATTACTTTCTTCGTTTGTTCCTTGTTTTCATATGCTTCTCCTTCTCTGGCCTCTCTCTCAGGCATCTGAACGGCTATCTTCCTCTCCTCTACTTTATATCTTTTGAAGTGTTCTAGGACTTCAAACAGGTATGGGGTTGGTTCGGTCTTATCTATGGTTTCCTCATGGTTCGATCTCAATTGAGCTGCTTCTATGGCTAACACTTTGGGTGTTCCTACTTTGTCCTCGGCTTGGATTGCTTCTAAATATCGTTCCTCTGAATCAAACTCTAGTTCCATCTCTATGCTCTCATACTCTTCCTTCCATTCCTTTTCTGATACTTCTCTTGCTTCGACCTCCTGAAGGACTACCATATAGAAGCTTACATCATAACCTTCTTCATCCACACATCCATTCATGGTCAATACTTCTTCATTTAGTGGCTAGAATCTCCATCCAACTGTGTGTTTTGAATGCTTCATCAGGAAAAACTTGGGGCATATACATAGGATCCTCTACAGGTCAGTAATGTTGATGTCCAATAGGCCATCCTTGAGTGTTCTTATCCTCTCTCTTTGCTTCTTTACACATCCATAATTGGGCATCTTCGTGCATCCATGATTGGTCACTTGAACCCGCACTATGAATAGACAAATCATCCTCTTCCTTGTGTATGGGATTCCATTGTAGGGGGGTTACATCCCTATACACAAATGTATGCAAATTTATCTTGGTAGTAGTTCCTTGACGTTGTAGGTATAAAGTGTCTCTTCCCTAGTCTTGTACCACCCTGAGTTGTCTCATGAATGGTCTCCCTAATATCATTTCATAGTTATTAGCTTTTCCAAATTGACATATAGCTAATGTGTGCTCAAACTCCACTCTACAGGTGGCTAACTTGATTTTCTCTAGTATTCCCAAGGGTCTCTCTACATGACCATCTACTAATTGAAGCTTCATACGTGTTGGTCGCAGGGCTGGCTTTCCCCATTTCTCCCAAATCTCTTTGGTGGCTATGCCTACTCCTCCTCCTGTGTCTAGTATGGCCTTGGTCATGTACCCATTGTATGTGACAGGTAAACATGTGTTGCCCTCGTCTCCTTCGCTAAATTCTCCAACTTTATCCACTGGAATTTATGGAAGGGGCTTCAGTTTCCTTACTTTCCTCTTTATTCTTCTCATGCTCTAACTTCAATTGTCCCGCTAATTGTTTCCATAAGGGCTTGGCACGTAGTAATTCTTCCATAGTCAACCACATTGTACCCTGGTCTTCTTGAGTTCAGTTAGATTGTGAGAGGTCTTGCCGGAAGACTCATTTTCCATTCCTCGTACTGTGGGGCCATGGAAGATTATGGATTCTTTCTCATATTCTCCCATGGTTTGCTAGGGTAGAAATGTTGTGTTCTTCCTCCCTATTTCGGTCTAGCATAGAAACCTCTTCATATATTTCTTCCAAATTTGGATTTGGCTGATCATCTTCCACATCTAATTCCTCAAAAGGAGGTCTTGAAATTTCATTCTTTCTCCATCCGTCTTCCTGAATCCTGGCCACAACTCTCTTGGCCAATCAGCATCTAAGTCAGAGACTACGGATATTGATTTGACTTGAGTGTAAATTAATTCTTCCTCATTATCTTTCTCTTTTGGTTTTTGTTCCTTCTTTTTAAAACAATCATTGTATTGATTCTCATACATTCTTGTCTCTAGGAGGATAGGGATAGTTTTTTCTAGAGTGGCCTAAGCTACCTCTATGAGCTTCCTACATATAGCAAGTCTCTCCTTTTCAATATGCCCTTGTGGGTAAAGTTTGTCGTGCTACTCGATGTTTGGTCCAGTCCTAATTCTGTCTTGGTAAGCTTTCAACCACATGTCCAAATTGTCTGGTCTTGGGTCTACTAAGATTGATCCTGGCTTGTTTGATTCTTGTGTCTAATGAGTAATTGGGTTTCTTTCTTGTATTTCAGGTTCCTTCGGTTTCTTACCATCTCTTGTGTTCTTATCTTCCTTATTTTTGTTTTTCATCCATTTGTCTCTAAGTTTTTCCCTTCTATCCTTCCAACTTTGGGTTTTCTTTGTTTGGGTACTTTCATGTGGGTATTCAGAGTCTTCCACTACGTGCATTTTGGGTTCTATGTTTTTCTTCTTTTCTTGTTCATAGTCCATTTTTTTTCTCTCTTGTCCTTTGGCTTGTGCTCGTGTGATAGCTTTTAATGGCACTGTGTACTTTTTATCACTGCTTGACGATTCAAATACTTCAATCACATTGATTTGTGTAGTGTCATGAGTCTTATTGGGATTCTTTGGGCACTCTTTAAATAGATGTTCCTTTCCGCATTCATTGCAGTACCCTTCCCAAGTCCTAGGGGGTGGTGGGTTGTATGGCCAAGTGCACTCTCTTATGAAGTGGTCTCCTCCACATCTATAGCATGGTCCCTTTGGCACAAATGGTCTAATGGGTGGCCTCATGGGTGCTAGTGCCTTGGGTGAGGTGTACATTAGGGTTGCAAACTCCCGTCTGTAGGTGTTTCCATATCCCTCATAACCATAGTATTGTTGGTCATAAATTTGGTCATACTCCATCAAACTGTGTCGTAGGGATAGTATTCTCCTTGGGTTTTCTCGTATCCTTGATTCATTGATTCTGTACTAGCTAATGGTGTAGCTGGTACTATGTTTCTCTCCATGTTTTCCTCTGGTTGAGTATATTTAACTAGCACTACGTTCTATGGAAGGGATGGTTGTTGTCCTAGCACTAGTTGAGGTCATTCATATTGCCCTTGTTCATATTGTCGAGGTGCTCCTTGTGGTCCTGGATAGGGGTTATATCTTGGAATCTCCCTTCCTGGCTCTCTAGGGGGGTATCCAAAAGGCCTATATCGAGGTTGATTTAAGGGTCTTGACTGCCTGTCGAATGGGCAATTCTCAGTAGTGTGATTAGTGTATTTCTATTCGATATGGCAGTACACTGCGGGTCCTTGATGTGGTTTCCTATTGTATGGATAAGCTTGAGGCATGCCTATTCCCCCTCTTGCACACATGTGAGATGGATGATCTCCACCGCATAGGCTGCATCATCGCAACATGTATTCTAATTGATGGATGCTGGTAATTCCTCTCTCTGTGGACTCCTAACTTCTTGGCTACCAGTTCCACTAACTCCTCTACATTACTGGACTTAGATGTCACTATACTTCTAGTGTCTTCTGATTTTGTAGATCTTGGCATACCTTTGAGATCATCAACTAGGTTATCCTCTAGGTCAATACATTCTTGAAGACTCTCGCTCAATGTCTTGAGTCGTTTCACGTAGACTAAGGTTCTCAAAGTCCCATTCGTCAATCCCTCCAAGAATAGTGATATCATTTTTTGTTGAGAAGTGTTGGAGATAGACGTCTGCAGAAGCACGCGAACAACACAAGGACAGAGAAGAAGCTTGGAGCACAACACACAATACTGAATGTATTACCAGAGAATGTACAAAAATAAGTAGCCCATTAGGGCAATAGGCGTATATACAAGCTGGGGGAAAAAAACCTCCTAAAGAGAGAAAAAAGTGTCTGGGCGGTCCTAGAGTGTTCACACACATCACTACCTAAATATATCAACAATTCCCCCCTGGGAGTGATGCGATGAACAAGTAGCTGGCACTCATGTATAAGGAAGTGCGAAGCTCTGTGGAAATCACTCCACAAAAGGAAGTAAGTCCAAAGCTTTGCGGAAAGCTTCAAACTTCTCCCTAGGCAGAGCCTTCATGAAAAGGTCTGCAATGTTCTCCTGTGTGGGCACATATGCCAAGCTGGTCTCCCCAGCAGAGAACCTCTCCCTGACATAATGATAATGCACCTCAATGTGCTTAGTGCGAACATGGAACACAGGGTTCCTCTCAACTGCCAATGCACTCTGACTGTCAGTGAAAATGGTGGTGGAAGAAGACTGACCAACACCCAAATCAGCCATAAGGCGTCTGAGCCACACACACTCAACAGTCGCTATGAAAGCTGCCCTATACTCAGCCTCACAACTGGAAGTGGCCACAGTAGGCTACTTCTTGCTCAACCAAGATATACATGAACTACCAAGCATGAAGCAAAAGCCACTAGTGGACACACGAGTGTCATAGCAACCAACCCAATCAGAGTCAAAAAAAGCATGCAAATCTAGCGGTAGTGATCCCCCTTGGGATAAAACAACCCAAGTAGCCGAGTACCACTCAAGTAGCGAAAGATATGCTTAACCGCCTGCCAATGCTTGACTCTTGGGCAATGCATAAACCTGCTCATCTGTGAGACAGCAAACTGAATATCTGGCCGAGTAATGCATAAGTAAATCAAGCATCCAACAACATGTTGATAGAGAACAACATCAAATGCATCTCGAGCATCATGAAGACTCAGTAAACCTGTCTCCATAGGAGTGGCAATAGGCTTACAGTCTTCAAGGCCAAAATGCTGCAATAATGTGTCAATATATTTCATTTGACAAAAAGCCATTTCACCATCAACGTGCATAAACTGAATGCCCAAATAATGATGCAAATGCCCCAAATCAGACATCTCAAATGAGGCATGCAAATCAGCCTTAAAATCAGCAATATGCTTCTCAATAGGACCAGTGATCAGCATGTCGTCAACATAGACAACAATGATCAGAAGCACATCATTAGCACGCTTAATATATAAGGTGCTTTCAGTTGGACTGTGCTCAAAACCATGTGCAATCAAATAGGCATGTATCTTCTCGTACCAAGCACGTGGTGCTTGCTTTAAACCATATAATGCCTTCTTTAACCTGCACACCTGGTTTTCATGCCCTTTCTGCACAAAGCCACAGGACTGAAAAACATACACTTCTTCATGCTAGTCACCATTCAGAAATGTTGTTTTAATGTCCAACTGATGTAGATTCCAACCATGATGGGCTGCAAGTGCACAGATGCTCCAAACAGTAGTCATACAACATGTAGGTGCAAAGGTCTCATCAAAATCAATGCCTCTTTCTTGTGCATAACCCTTTGCAACAAGCCTAGCCTTATACCTATCAACTGTACCATCACGTTTACGCTTCAGCTTGTATACCCACTTAGTGCCAATGGCCTTCTTGTCAGGAGGCAAGTCACATAAAGACCAAGTACCATTCTTCATTATTGCATCATATTCAGATTGCATAGCAGCCATCCAATTTTCTGAATTTTGTGTTTCATCAAATGAAACAGGCTCGGTCTCATGACATAGACTAGATGCAGCCATAGCATAGCAATTTGATGCAAAAGAGGCACTATGAGAGCGTGATCAAGTACGATATGATAGAGCTGCATCTAATTTGCTGTCACGCAAGGTCTGCACCAGCCATTTTGGCATAGTTCTTGCCTGCTCAATATTAGCTCTCTCATCAATAAGTGCATCATGTAAATCTGCATCAGAAAAGGAATGATCTGCATCCTCACATGAAACCTACAAAGGTTGAGAAGTTGCCTTATTAGGACCAACTCTAGACTGTCCACCTGTAAAAAGAGGCAGCAAAGTATCATACATGTCTTTCGAGCTAACAGATGTCTCCTTAGTACATGAAAGCAATGGTTGAATAGCATCTTCCACAAAAACAACATCACGGCTAACCAGAATGTGTTTATTCTGTGGATGATACAGACGATAGCCTTTACTTTCAGAACTATACCCAACAAAAATACATTTTACTGCTTTATCATTCAATTTTCTGTGATGTTGTGCAGGCACTAATGCATATGCCAAACAACCAAAAACACACAGATGAGCAATAGATGGCTTGTGGTCATGCCAAGCCTCATATGGAGTGATAGACTGTAGCGCTTAAGTGGGACACCTGTTCAGTACATATGCTGCACACATGACAGCCTCAAGCCAGAAACTATGTGGTAAAGCCTGACTCTTGACCATACACCTCACCATCTCCATGAGTGACCTATTCTTTCATTCAGCAACTCCATTCTGTTGAGGTGTATATGGCACTATACACTGGTGTTTTATCCCATGTTCTGATGGAGAGTGTTAATCTCCAAAAGAACAAGTTATCCTTGAAGTTAGAACACCTCTATATCAAGAATAACTTAAAACCTTCACCAATTTGGAGGACCAATACTCAACTACCAAAATCTTGAACAAACTGTGAAGAAGATGTCTACACAAAAAGTTTGTTGCACATAACTCATTCATTTACTTATCAAATGTGTAAAGTTTTTTATAAAACTTTGTATAAGGTGTCGTCTATAGTTCACGCACCTCGTCCAAGTTAAATCATTCCAAAAGACTCAGTAGATCTTGAGAAATGATCTCAACAAGTCACCTATGTCTAAAACTGTAGTTCTTAACAGTCAACTTTGACACCTATAACTTCTAAAGCTTGTTTCTCCCAAACTAGAACCCGTTTATGCAAATGCTTTTATCCATAGATGGCTTACCTCCCAACTTAGATTTTGACTCCTCATTTGTGCAAAACTTTACACTGTGCACTGAGAACTGACCATTTCTTTGACCATCGGGATTGTGCCTGTTTCAGAAGACACTCAACACTTCCTCACATATGAATGTTCCTACTCATAAATCTCACAGCCTATTTACAATTAGGATCTCAAAATTTAACCATAGACTCATTAACTATAGAATTATACACCTAAAAAAGGATTCTTGAATTGATCAAACGCAGAAGGAGAACACACAGAAAAATCGGGTGCAACTTTTCTTCATTACTCAAAAAGTTTTACATCTGGATGAGAGAGCTATCTTACTCACTTCACAAGTGTCTAATGACTTCTAATTCTCTTCAATTCTTGTTCTCTCACACTCTCTCATATTTGCCCCGACATTTTTCCTTGTATATATAGGCAAATATGTACAAGCTCATAACCATACAAAAGTATAAGTGAGCTAACTCTAAGTTAATGTACATATGTATACATATCTTCATTCTCTGAACATATACTTTCTTCATGCTTCATGACTTGATCTTTTCTTCAATCCTTCACTTCAAAACTTCATCAAAACTTCAATTGTTGATTGTGTTGCACCAACAGCTCCCCCTCAATCATCAATCGAGGTTTTCTCTATCTTCTTTATACCTGCCATGTCTTTGAATCTCTGTAGCTTTGGTCCATCCAAGCTTTTGGTTAGCATATCAACTATCTGATCTTTTGTCGAAGTATGTATAACTTCAATCTCTTTATCCATTGTGTTTAGTCTTGGCATGAAAAACAGGATTAGTAGCTAAATACAATGAACTCATGTTATCTCCATGAATAGTGGGTGTACTCTGAATGATGTCAAAACTCTTCATAAGAGTCTTAAGCCATATCACTTCCTTTGCAGCTTCAACCATACCTTTGTACTCAGCCTGTGTGGATGATAAAGCAACTGTATGTTGCTTCTTTGAACACCATGAAATTAACTTATCTCCCACATAACACAAGTATCCATAAGTTGATCTCCTATCATCAGGATTACCTGCCCAATCTATATCACTATATATCTTGATGTTTGTATTTGATGTAAAACCATAATACAAACCTTCTTTGAGTGTACCCTTAATGTACCTCACCACTCTTTGTCCTAGGAAAGAACATTAATGTACCTCAATGTTCTTTCCTAGGACAATGCATGAATTGAGATAATATTCCAACTGCATATGACAAGTTAGGCCTAGTTAATGTAGCATAGATCAGACTACCAACCAAACTTTGATATAGCTCCATGTCCTTGAATTCTTCTCCTCCATATATACTCAATTTGTGATTCACCTCCATTGGAGTAGGTGCTACCCTGCAATCATCCATTTTAAACTTGATCAATAAGTTTTTTAAATACCTTTCTTGAGTTACATACACTCCATGTTGAGTGTATGAGATCTCCATGCCCAAGAAATATGACAAATCTCCCAAGTCACTAATCTTGAACTCTTTCTCCATTTGCTTCTTTAGGCTTTGAATTCCTTTCTCATCTGTACCTGTAAGAATTATATCATCAACATATATGCACATGTAAATGAACCCATCATCACTTGCTTTAACAAGCAAGCTACTATATGCTTTAGATACTTGAAAACCAAGTTCCTTCAAGAACTTCACAAGCCTATAATTCATGCCCTTGGGGCCTGGTTCAAACCATACAAAGCTCTCTTGAGCTTACATACATGATATGGATACCTTCCATCTCTGAACCCTTGTGGTTGCTCCATGAAAACGTCATCTGAAATATAACCATTTAGAAAAGCATTCTTCACATCTAATTGACATAATTTCCAACCTTTACATGCAACAATAGCTATGAGTGTCTTGATGGTTGTCATCTTTGCCACAGGACTATAGGTCTCATCATAATCTATACCATATGTCTGAGCAAATCCTTTCACAACAAGTCTAGCTTTATACGTAGACACACTTCCATCTACAAACCTCTTTGTCTTGTAGACCCATTTGCATCCAATGATCTTCTGACTATTTGGTTTAGGAACCAAATCCCATGTGTCATTCTCCATCAATGCATCATACTCTTCCTGCATAGCTTTCTCCCAATTTTCCTTACCTTTTGCCTCTTCATATGTAGAAGGGTCTTCATCTACCTTTACCATATAAGCATAATCTTTAGTAGCCAAAAAAGAAGTGTCATAGCTATACCTTGTAGGTTGCCATTTGTGTCTTGATGACCTTCTGAGTTCTCCACTCCTTGAGGTTTCTGGTTCATCACATTCCGGATCAAACCTTGGCACTTCTTCAACTTCAACTTGTACTTCATTGTTCTCTTCTTCATCAAATATCTGAACCTTTGATTTACCTTTCTTTTGATTCACAACTTCCTCATCACCTGCATAAATATTGATTGTACCTGCATACCAAGTACCTTGCTCATCAAATGTAACATCCTTTGATACAAGGAATTGTTTTGTGGATGGACTCCACAAATTATATCCCATCTGCTTATCATCATATCCAATGAATACATACTTTTCAGCTTTAGGTTCCAATTTGTGCCTCAATTGAGATGGCACATATGCATATGCTAAACATCCAAATACTTTGCAATGATCTAGAGTAGGTCTCTTACCCCACCATGCTTCATATGGTGTCATACCCTGCGAAGTTTTACATGGTAATCTATTGACCAAATATGTAGCTGTATTTACAGCCTCAACCCACAAATAATTGGGACAATTTTTCTCCTTCATCATGGATCTTGCAAACTCAACAAGAGTTCTATTCCTCCTTTCTGCTACACCATTTTGTTGAGGAGAGTACCTGCAAGTAACCTCCCTTTTTATACCTGCATTCCACAAGTAATCACTGAACTCATTAGAGAAATACTCTCCCCCTCCATCTGACCTTAGTCTCTTCAACTTTTGACATGTGATTCTTTCTGCATACACAAGATAACCTGAAACAATTTGTTTATACCCATTGCTAGGGTCTTCCACAAAAACTCCTTCATTAGTGAACCTAAATTCATAACCTTTTTCAACAATTTGTCCTACACTTATCAGATTCTTTGGAATTGTAGGAACATACAAAACCTTACTCAAGAGAGTTCTTCCATCCTTGGCCTTCACTGATCCAATTGACTACACATTGTGCTTTGTATTATCACCTGTTTGAACTACATGATTAGTTACCTTATTTTCCAAATTAGTCATCAATGCTATGTTGCCACTCAGGTGATTGCAACACCCTGAGTCAATTTAGAAGATTCTTTGGTCTTCACTTTGCCTTTCACAAGTTGCATTCATAATCAATGTTGAATCCTCCTTCTGATCTGAAGCATAATTGTAGTAGGTATTGTTGTATTGTTGGCTTTGGAAACCTCTACCTACATTCCTTCCAAAATAACCTCTACTACCTCTACCTCTGAAATTACCTCTTTGATTTCTGCCACCTCTTCCTCTTGAATTAAAGTTTTGATTATATCTACCATTATTCTGAGTATTATGCCAACAATCATGAGTTAAGTGATTTGTCTTACCACAAATCCAGCAAGCTTTGACTCCATCTTTATTACTTATGCCTCTTCCTCTACCTTTGCCACCTCCTCTCTTCCTCTTAGGAAGTTAGCTTGGCTACTTGTACCTTCATCTTCATTTGCTAGTTGCTTCCCTTTGCTATTCTTCTTTTTATCCTTTGAATACATTGCTTGACCTGCACTCTTATCACTTTCACCTTTGACATCCTGCTCAAAGGTTAGCATGTTTCCTAGCAACTGATTCAAATCAGGAGTAAAATGATCTAGTGATAATTCAATAGACAAAATGAATGGTTTCCATTTGTCATCACCTCTCAAACCTGTGAGGATTTGCCTTACCAATTTATCCTCCTCAATATCTTCATCAACTATTCCTAATGCATCTGCAATGTCCCTCATCCTTGTTACATAATCTGAAATGGATTGAGAGGCCTTCTTCTTGAATGTGGTAAACTCTGCCCACAAGGATGCCTTCCTTGACTTTGTGGTGTTTTGGAAATGCTCCTCCAAAGCATTCCATATATCACTTGCACTTTCAAGACCTCTAATGTGAGGTAGCAAGTAGTCATTAACTCCCATATAGATAAAGCTCCTAGCTTGAGCATCTCTCTTCATCCAAGTCTTCAAATCTGACAATTCATCCCTAGTTGGAACACTAGGATCTCTGAACTGAGGCTTTTCTTCTTCACCTATGATATAACCTATCAAGTCTTTGCTCATAAGATGAGCTTCCATCTTCATTGACCATGCAGGATAGTTCTCTCTATCCAATTTCTCTATCTGAAGAGAATCTCCCATCCTTTCTTCACCTATGTATTAAATTCTTCAACCTTTATAAGAAATAAGTGTACCTTTGCTTCGAATGAAGTTCCTTTTGACTTCCTTGATACCTTCTTACCTCCTTCTCAAGCTTTACTTTCAAGCTTTCACCTTTTGTATCTTGAAATGTTGAATTCTTTATAACTGCAGCAGTTGGGGTCCTCCTTTCTTCAATTTTGATGCTTCCTGCTCTGATACCACTGATGGAGAGTGTTAACCTCCAAAAGAACAAGTTATCCTTGAAGTTAGAGCACCTCTATATCAAGAATAACCTAAAACCTTCACCAATTTGGAAGATCAATACTCAACTACCAAAATCTTGAACAAACTGTGAAGAAGATGTCTACACAGAAAGTTTGTTGCACATAACTCATTCATTTACTTATCAAATGTGTAAATTTTTTTATAAAACTTTGTACAAGGTGTCGCCTACAATTCATGCACCTCCTCCAAGTTAAATCATTCCAAAAGACTCAGTAGATCTTGAGAAATGATATTCACCTATGTCTAAAACTATAGTTCTTAACAGTCAACTTTGACACCTGTAACTTCTAAAGCTTGGTTCTCCCAAACTAGAATACGTTTATGCAAATGCTTTTAGCCATAGATGGCTTACCTCCCAACTTAGCTTTTGACTCCTATTTGTGCAAAACTTTACATTGTGCACTGAGAAGTCACCATTTCTTTGACCATTGGGATTGCGCCTGTTTCAGAAGACACTCAACACTTCCTCACATATGAATGTTCCTACTCATAATTCTCACAGCTTGTTTACAATTAGGCTCTCAAACTTTAACCATAGAGTCATTAACTATAGAATTATACACCTACAAAAGGATTCTTGAATCGATCAAACAGAGAAGGAGAACACACAAAAAAATCGGGCGCAACTTTTCTTCATTACTCAAAAAGTTTTACATCTGGATGAGAGAGCTATATTACTCGCTTCAAAGTGTCTAATGACTTCTAATTCTCTTCAATTCTTGTTCTCTCACACTCTCATATTTTCCCCGACATTTTTCCTTGTATATATAGGCAAATATGTACAAGCTCATAACCATACAAAAGTATAAGTGAGCTAACTCTAAGTTAATGTACATATGTATACATATCTTCATTCTCTGAACATATACTTTCTTCATGCTTCATGACTTGATCTTTTCTTCAATCCTTGACTTCAAAACTTCATCAAAACTTCAATTGTTGATTGTCTTGCACCAACACGTTCAGCCAGAAATGCATTAAAATCAGAAGACATATATTCCCCCCTTGATAAGAATGGAGGGTGCCCATTTTACATGCTGACAGATTTTCAGCCAAAACCAAAAACTGTTTGAAGCACATGAATACTTCGGACTTTGCCTTCAATGGATATATCTTTTGGAAAGGACGAACGTTGCATTTTGCCCAAAATATAGCCTTCACAAACATGTTTTCCACGTGCCTCAAGTTTGGGCAAAGAGGACACCATTTCAGATTTCTGCAGGCATAACAAACTAGCAAAATTCAAATGACCAAAGCGTGCGTGCCAAAGCTTTGCATCTGACATAGCCTATGAATCATTTACTGCACATGCCAAATCATTCACAGATCTTTCATAGTCTATGAGCTTATACAACCCACGACATAAAATGCCAGAAGTAATAATCACATCGCCATTTGACAGATCATGAACTCTACACCTATCATCAACAAATTTCACAACCAAGCCAATCTTGGCTAATGCAGGAACTGATAACAAGTTCTTCTTGATCCCTGGCACAAATAAAGCATCTAACAAAGTGAAAGAACTACCATCAACAATAGTCAAAATGATCTTACCAACTCCCATAACAGGATAAGAGGAGTTGTTGGTGCATGTAACAGTATTCCCTGTAGGGGCAGGCTTGAGTGAAGAGAAGAAACTGTGCAGCAAGGTAATATGTTTGGTTGCCCCACTATCAAAATACCAAACATCTGAGTCTACTGCAAACATGCACTGCTCATGAGAAGATGGGTCAAAACTATAGACAGTAGTAAACACCCATTCTTCTTTCTGCACAAGATTAGCAGACTCTATTTTTGGTGTAGAGGCCTCTACAACAACCATTCCAGCTCTTTCTTCTTTGCCTCTTTAGCAGCCAGTTTTGGACAATTCTTTATGGTATGATCATTCCCTTTACAGTACTTACAAAACAATTTCTCCTTTTCTGATTTCTTCTCATCTTTATCTTCCTTCTTCGAATATGCAGAATTAGCATATTTCTGCTTACTAGTTGAAGAGCTCCATTTTCCTTTGCCCTTCTGACTAGCCAAGAAAGCTTGATCTGCAACTCGCATAATGGACCGGTTATGTCTGGAATGATCTTCCTGCAACAAAACAGAGACTTACTCCTCAAATGATAAGGCATTTGGATTGCCTTTCATCATCAACCGAAGAGTAGAAACAAAACTCTGATATGAATCAGGAAGACCATTCAGAACGGTCTACACAAGTGAGCTATTTGGTATAGCCTCATATTGATCTTCGTTAGGAAACTGTCCATAGAATCACCTTCATTCATGTGCTCACTCTCCAACTTTTTTCGGAGGTAAGCAACACAAGCCTCATTCCTAGCTTGGTACAATGTGGTAAGTGTATCCTAAGCATCCTTAGCTGTTCTGCAAGAGTGAATGTGAGGAATAATGGCACGTTTGATAGACAAAGCTATCAATGTATGTGCCTAGGCATCTCTACCATCCCAGCGAATGTGCTCTGTAGTAGGTGCAGTAGAAACTGCAGCACGAATAAGAATATGAAGAATATCATGATCTTTGACACCTTCTGCATCAGCTTTAGTATCTGCAGTTGTAACAGTTGCAGGTGTGATAGGACGCTTTTTGACACCCTGTACAATATTCCACAGTCCTTTTGCAACCAACACATGTCGCATCATATAAGCCCATAACGGGTATTTGGTACCATCCAACTTATCCTCAATAGCCAACATACGAAATACATCACTGCTTTCAGCCATGGCCGGTGACTAAAATACCTTGATGCAGAAAATCGATTGTATCTCAAAAAGTTGAACAAAACTGCCCATATGAATTCCACTAGACCTGTAGCAGACTTCGAGACGCTTATACTAGCGAACAAAAACTGGTATATACCTTTGGCACAAAAAGACAAAATAGCATGCACAAGTGCTGCGATAGTGCGTTCGAAGGCCAAAATCAAACTTGTACTCCCCAAATTGATCTTCAAACCTTTTCTTCAAAAAATCTTCTTCAAAACTGAATTTGACTTTCCTTCAAACTTCAAACACCTGAACTTGCTGAATATGAACCATAATACCTGAGAAAATATGCAAAATAGATATCCAATAGTGTACTCATCAAGCAATCATTTGCTTGGATCAAATGTAGCAAGTATTGATTCTGAACCTGCTATCTCCTGTCTTCTCAAACCTGAAAACATACACTAGGATCCACATATTTGCATTTACCTTACAAAAAACTTTCTCAACATACTTTTGTTGTGTCATGTAAATACACTAAACATAATCAAGAATTGAATCCTTCCAAATTCATGAGAAAGAACTAAATCCTAGGGCTTGTGACTGACAACTCACAACTTAGTGTATTATGAACACTGTTGGTTCATCTCTGACTGTACTCAAGTCAACTCAACTCATGAGTCTCATAAAAAAATCTATGATGGCATCATGTCTTCATCCTTGTTCAATCTGTAAATCCTTCATACCTCTTTCCTTCAGAATCTGGTATAAACATATATGTGTGCACTTTTGAAAACATACGTCTCTGAAATATCAAATTTCTCTTCAATAGAACTCTAGAACCTTCTCCTGAACAGGAACACCTAACAGGAACTTTCTCCAGACATTCTCCTTCTTCCTTCTTCTTTCAAAGTTGGGACATAAAGAGACTGACAAAGGAAATATAGGAATACCTGATATAGGAATACCTAGAATTCTTATAGGTATGACTCTGCATTCTTTCACATATGGCTGAAAATAAGTCTTCATGTTTCATCACCCCCTGGATGATTTAACACTATTATCTAGAATTCTTCATATATATCAGACTTTATGAAATCTGGAACATCTTCCTTCATAAATTTGATTTTTTATAGCATTAATACATGTGTTTGAAACAAAACTTCTGAACCCTTTTTATTAGCATTGTGCACATGCCAATAGCTTTCTCTGTCATTCCTCAGCTTCCCAAAAGTCTAGAATAAAGTTAGGCGATCCAATAAAACCTTTTTGAAAGAATTTTAGGATTCATAACCTTCTGCAACATAACAAGTATTTTCTTCTATTTTTCTGTAACACAAATGTGATAAAATTTGAATCTTTAACTTACTTCTTCCAATGTTAAGAACTTCACAAACAAAGGATAGATATCTGACTCATAAATACTCAAGATCTTCATGATCATTCAAGATCATCCAAGATCATACAAGATCTATCAAGATCTTACAAGATCATATGAGATCATCCAAGATCTCTCCAACAAAGTACTTGTATAGAATCTGCTCTCATCAAACCTTCATGATTGAATGTTTGATTTGCTACCTGAATGTCTCCAAGTGTTCATGCTTCTCACATAAAGTTGTAAAACTTTTCTTTAACAAAATCATTCCCAAGAATCTGCAACTCCTACTTGAAACATAAGTGGACAAACTTCTCACCTTGAGAACTCCAAAAGCTACAAGTTGATACTTCATATCTATTCTACCCAGGTGAAATGTGATAGTACCTGCTTGACTTTCTTTTGGCTAACTCCACTTCTCAATCAAGTGATAAGATCTAATGGAACACCTTTTTTAATACAAGCATGTATCCAAAAAACATGACAATCATAGAAAGTAGATTCTTCAACTGAGTAATACATAAAAAATCTGAATTTTCTAAAGTTTTCTAAAAATACTGAATATGAGGTAACTTTTCCAAACATAAAAGATCTCTTCAAGTCTCCAACATCTGCTACAAATACTCTTTTACCTCAAGATTAAGATAAAGAAGAAATATACTTCTCTTCAACTTGTCATATACCAAGTAGTTCTATATTGACACTCCAAGATTTCTTTGAGGGAATATATAGCTGCCTGCTCAAAATCTTCAACATAACTCATACACATATGAGTCAAAACATATAAGTTTCCTTTCTTTCTCTCAATGTAATTCTTTGTCAAAACCTACTAAATCATGACCAAGTATAATGCGAAACAAGAAACCGCTTCTTCTTTAGACTATCTTCACACAAGATGTTTTGTTTTTGGGTGTAGAGAATAAAGTAGGAAAAGTATATGGAAAATATAAGAGAAAAGGAAGTCTTACTTTTCCTTTGGAAATTTTGGACTTTCTTCTTCTACATCTTTCTTCCACCTGATGATGTCTACATCTTCAAACTTCTCTTCCATACCTTTTGTTCTCTTCATCTTGAAGTAGCAAGAACTCTTAACTTCTTCAAATGAACTCTTTCTCTTCCTCTAATGCTAAGAGTAAGAGACAAAACAAACATGGTACACAAATGGAAGTGAACATAGAATCATGTTTTATCATCTTCTCATATCTCTTGAATCAAAATTCTGTTTCAAATGACTGATATGACTAAATTCACCTACCTACAAGATTGGTTGAAAACAAAACTGATGCTCTCCACATTTGTCTTCTTAGATGAGCTTTCTTGCCATGAAAGAGATCTCTCAAAACTCTCTAGAAAAACCTCTAGATACCTATTTGATGTAGCCTTTAACTTTTAAATAATGAAAGGGTATAAAAGCAATCCTTGAATCCTTCAAATCTCTTCATAACTACTCTTCTAAGATATGACCTGCAAATGATAATCTGATAGTAGAAATTGATACCTGTGATTTGATGTTGATCTGATTCCTTCATCTTCTCCAAACCATTGTTTTTCCTTGAATTTGAAGTAGCCTTTTCTTCATCAAGTCTTGGTCTTCAGACAATACTTCTGTAAAGTATTTGCATACTCTTCCAAAAAATATTCGACTGCTAACAGATCATCAACTTTATACTCCACAGTGATGAATAAACATGTGACTGAATTGTCTAATTCTCAAATCTCTACTCATCTAGAGTAAGTGTGTATGTCAAATGTCAAAGTTAGAAGATGCTCTTAAATCATATGTTGTAAACCTAGAAGTCTGGAAAACTATGAACCTTGATATATGAGAGCCTGGATGCTCTAATACCAAAGCCCTAAAGCTCTAATACCAAATGTTGGAAATTAGGTAGGCCCATAAGTAATACCACATGTCCAAGTTCCATAGGTACAGGATCTACAACATAGATTCCAGCAATCTTCCAATATTGACAAAACATGAACATTGCTTACTCGCACTATCATATATACAAATGTCAAGTTACAATGTGGCAGTCAAAATTCTCAACCACTCTATGTGAACAGAAATAGATGGATGAGTGAATGTATAAATGTAACCAACATATTCAGATGTATGGAAAAAAATCTGAATATATATGAGATGTGTGACCTAATAGGTTGTAGAAGAGTGAATATGAGTGATAGAAAGAGAAGTATCAGTCTAAAACTGATAATCAACAAACCCTCATCTAAACTTAGGCTAGGGAAGACCCTAAGTCAGATATGTGTGTGAAAAGATCACATATTCACAAAATTAGCAAAGAATGCTAACAAGTTTGCTGCCAGAAATCCTCAAACTCATATGAACATACCTTCTCGAACACCTCATCCAAATATGCATAAAGCATACATGTACTGATTCTCTTGTACCTATGCCGAATAGGACTCCTCCTAATATGGATGCCACTGCCTCCATAAACTCCAAGTAGTTCTTGTGTGCATAAAGAGAATATGTACCTAAATTCTTAACATAAGATGTAAATCTTATGTTAACCACCATCCAATGTCTTTGAAGTAAACCGGAATCTTCATGTAGAAGACAATCTTCAAATACATTATGTGGATGGCTGATCCACACCACCAAGCTACTGATGGGTATGTCCTCTCCATAAGCAAGAGTGTGAGCACACTCTTCTCCAAGAAGAACTCCATAGCTGCTCCTCAACATGCTCCACCCATGGCTGCCCCATGTGCTAGAAGCACCACCTCTATTGAGGTACCAAAGCTCCAAAGCTGGTGTTGGACTTGATGTAGGATACACAAAATAACCCCAAGCACGTGTTTATATAGCATAGCCTCCATGGAATAAAGCAATATCCAAAAGGCTTGTAGCAAAAAAAACACTCCAATCGTAGCTTTAAGGAACACGACAATTGCGATCGCTGCTTCCTGTCGTTTTGCTTTTCATAAAGGTCGAAAATTGTTTTTCGCTGCTACGTGCTGCTGAGAGGAATCAGACTCGCGTGGGTTTGATGAAAGGCGAATGTCATATCCACTGTGTTGGGCGCTTTTACTTGACGAGACTACTAAAGGAGTAACTACTCATGTTGTGATACTTTGAGCAAAAATGGACCAATGGGACATTGAAGCATTGTTTTCCAACAAAGGAGTGTTTGACAAACTACCTAACACTTATCTGTTCAATTTAGAAGTTGTACCTAAATGGGCAAATAAGTTGGTGCCTGTCCTAACCTTCGGATGCGCAAATAAGAACGTGAAAACAAACAAAGAGGAAATTGTAAGATCACAAAAATATCAAATATTGGCGGGAAGCATGTACAAACAAGATAGAAATGGTGTATTAGCTTGTTGTGTCGAGGATGATGAACATAGTAGTTGGTTGCAACAAGGCCATCAAGGATTGCTAGGAAATCACTATTCTAAACAACGAACATTGCAGAATCTAAAATTTTTAGGAGTGTATTGGCCTAGCATGGACAAAGAAATTCATGAGTGGATTAAGAATTTTCCAGTGTTCCAGGGGAGACCCCAGTGGAGCATGCCACCCTTTATCATGTATCATTAATTCCAGATTGGAGTGAAAGAAGCATGGAGCAAGAGGCTCAGGACTATGCCTTAGTAGGAGACAACCTATATCGGAGAGGCAAAGATGGATACTTGAGATTGTGTGTTCATGAATCAGATTATTTGACAATCTTAGAAACTGCACATAGCGGTGTTGTAGCTGGACACTTTGGGCTTGACCGAGTAAGTAAGACCATTCTATTCTCAGGACTTTGGTGGCCCACTCTTCATATGGATGCACATACCTACGTGGAGAAATGTGACACATGCCAACGTGTGTAATATCCAATTAGAAAAGACGAGATGCCTTTGATGCCAATGATGGGAGGATGTGCATTTTCAAAATGGGGTATAGACTTTGTAGGTCCCATTAACCCCCAGCAAGAAACTCCCATGCTGAATACATTATTTTAGCCACATATTACCTTAAAAAGTGGGTAGAAGTAAAAGCCGTGACAAAGAATGATGCTCAAACGATGACTAAGTTCTTATTTGAGAACGTGTTCACCAGATATGGGTTATCAATAGAGTTAGTAAGTGATAGAGGTACGTACTTCTTGAACGAAGTTATTGAAAACCTTCTCCAAGAATTCTTGGTAATTCATAAGAAGTCTGCCCCTATCATCCACAAGCTAACGGACAAGCTGAGAGCACGAATAAGATCCTATGCAACGTATTGACAAAACTCATAAATAATAAACGCTATGATTAGGACAAAAAACTTCATCATGTTGTTTGAGCTTACCGAGTTGCTTACGAAATAGTACTCAATGCTACCCCATTTCATATGGTCTTCGGATAGAATGTTGTGCTACCATTGGACTTCCTAATCCCATCATTAAAAGTAGCACAAGAGCATGAGTGGAATGGACATGAGTTGTCCTATAGGATCTTTGATCTAGAACGCTTAGGTGAGACGAGGCTACAAGCAGCAACATGCATTTATGCTGCAAAGAAATGACAAAAGGCATACTTTGATACCCATATAAAGCATAAAGGATTGAAAGAAGGAGATCTAGTGCTAGTTTTTATGCTAAAGCAACATGCTCGTAAATTGGAAAAAAGAGGATATGGACCCATGATCATTAATCGAATTTCCACTAGCAATGCGGTTCAATTGGCCACTTTGGAAGGTGACATCTTGCCAAACTATATTAGTGAATGTTGAGTCAAGTTGTATCAAGAACCTCTTACAGAAGATATGCTAATGAGACTCAACACTACTAAGAAGCGAAAAGAAGAAGAGTTAAAGGTTAGAGAAGAAGCATAGACAGAGGCCAGAGAGTGCATTAGGCGAAATAAGTTAAGGCAACTAGGCCTAGATGTCAACCCAAAAGCCCCAAAATATCACATGGACATGTGCAAAAAATCAGGCATAATTACTTCTAAAATAATTGACTAACACCTCTTTGTGACTGTAGAGGTAAGACGAGGAAAGAGTATAAGGAATGTGAGAGCATTGGTTGACTCACGTGCAGCAACTAGTGCAGTTAGACTTTCATACTGCCAAGACCTACAATTGAACATCAAGCCCATAGAAGCCTATCTCATAGGTTTGGGAGGTGTGGAAACCCCTTGTTTGGGTGAGGTGGAACTTCCCATCTACCTTCAAGATGTTCCAATGGAAGTCAAAATGCTAGTGTGTCATGATGAGGACCTTACAGAGCCACTTGACTTGGGTCAAGATTGCATTTTTGACCATGCAGTCAACCTCAATCTTAGAAGCAAAACTCTTCAAGTTTGGGTACATGAACAATGCATTACATTAGAATTAGACAATTGCATGCTCACAAATCCAAAGGTCACACATTTTCTTAGTTCTTTTGAGACTAATCTTCCCAAAGACAATATTGTGTGTGTCAATAACCCTACGGAGCAAAAGGACTCAGCCACGAAAGCACAAGCTCAAAGGTCAGCATACCTCTCTTCTTTTTCAAAGACTAATGCAAGCATAAATCGACCAAAGAGGCAAGCAAAAAAGACATCTACTATCTCAACTAGACAGACAAAATTCAAGAAGAAAGAAGCTCCAGGCAGGAAGCAGATCTAGGTTCGAAAAGGAGAGCAACCACCAGCTTTGCCACAACAATTTCCATCCAAGTGGGCCAATCATGCCAAAAGAAGCACCAAGAAACAAGGACAAGCTTAATTTCCAAGGTCTCCGATAAATGTGGGTACCGAAGCAATCGATGAAGGCCGACCACAATGACGTACAAATTTGGGTGCCTAAGAAATTAGTTGCAGCTCAACAAGGACAATTATGCATGTGGGTACCCAAAGAACTCTTACATGCACAAAGACTTAGGCTCCCCACCATGCAAAAGGTCTCAAAAAAGATGATGCCAAGGAGAGAAAAGGGTAAGAATCGAGCACAGAGACCAAAAGAAGATAACTCAACTCTTTGGCAATAGTAAGAAGACAAGCAACAAGGATATGGGTTTGGAAGCCAAAAGCATCCAGCACCCACAAAACCAAAGAGCCAACCACGAGGGATAAAAAATTCAAGCAACCATCCCAAGATGAAGAAGCCAAGGTTGATCTCTATGCAACCAAACATTGTTTTCAAATGGATTCCTAGAGGGTGGAATGGTCAGTTGTCATTTAACCATCTACTCATCACATCATTACAAGATCCACTAGCTACCTCCAACAAAGACTGCATCAACATCCACTAGCAACATTGAAAGCCTCGACGTGCAACAACCATGTGCCTTTGGCATAACCTTGTCTTTTGCACCATTCAAGTCGTGCATTTCCAAAGTATGCATCAATATAGGGCCACATTATATGGTCGTGCATAGCCACAATTGAGAATCCCAGGTACATGAGACACACTGGCTAAATGTAAAATATTTTATTGATGCTTACACCTTTTTTCTTGTCTTGTGAAATTGTTCTATAAAAAAAGGGACAAAATTGTGCGCTTGAAAAATCTCTTATGCAAACCCTCAGCACGGACATCCATCAACAAGAAAGAAAAGCCATTGGTCAATCACCACCATGGGTGTACAACACAAAGAGTGAAGATTGATGGACCTTTCACCATGGTAAAAATCGTCTACTTCGGCAACACGACAACCATAATAGATTAGGAAACCTCTTTGTCAGCATACCCTTGAGCACTTAGCTCAAGACCCCATTTCTTGCACCATACTTCTTCCAATACATTCCCCCAAGTATGCATGATAGGGCCACATTACAAGGCCATGCACAAGGCACATATTTTCTTCAACCCATGCACTAATGCACTTACCCATCAGTCATTATGGGTCAAAAGTAATTGGCATCCTACTAGGAAACTCATGTTAAAGTTCCAAAAGACATTAAGGTTACACCATCAGTACTTATGAAGAAATTCACAGTCAACAACTACTCAAGATAAATATTGACAACCTCTTTTGAGCAATTAGCAATCTTTGAAAGCACAAAAATACACCATCCAGCTCAAGTCCAAGGAAGAAGTACCTACAAGGGGACCAACTCTCACACAGGCTAGCAATGGAAAACTGAAGAACTAGACCAAGTTACATTTGGAAGATGGACCGCTCCTGTTGATACATGAAGGACACTACCTCTCAGAGTACTACATGGAACAACCACTCCAACAAGGGTCTGTCAGGGACGACACACTAGAGGGGGGGAGTGTTGACACTCAAGGTCGAGCACAAGCACGGGAGTGTTGACACTCAAGCTCAATCA